>JAKGSA010000288.1:626994-664615 GCA_033558755.1 Philaethria dido
TGAAGCTTGTAACTTCTTATTTTGAATAAAATTATTTGACTTTGCTAGGAACGCGTAACAAAAACACAGTTGTATTATGCAAAAACTGAGCTTGTCATAATTAGTGAACTCTTACAACGCTAGGTGTATGGGTATGGCATATGTTGTTAAATGGCAAAAGAAAAATAGCCAAAGACGTAAATAAAAATCTAGATAAAAATAATAAAAGGTACGCACCACTTGTCCATAGTGATAAGAGAAAACCAAAAAATATTATTTCAAAGCTAAAGCTAAATAAATAATCAAAAATGGGTCAAATTTAATGGCTACCTGTATATTAATGTTATTAACGCAGGTTTAATAATCATAAAATTCAACATTTAGTTCCGACATTCCACATAGGTATGTAGATCGTAACAAATTATTAAGTTTGTTAGTGGTATTGTTTTGTTTGATTTTTTTTGGAAAACGCATGAAGGCATCCATTAATGAAAAGCTAGTTTAGATGTTAAAGAATGCAACAACTTAACTTAGCAATCGACCTTAAAAATAGGTAAATACGTAAATGGGAACCGAACCTACTAACTCCCACGAGCCGTAATTTACTAACCACTAGACAAACGATTAAAACATTTTTTCCCATTCCATCCGCATTTAGACAGTAGTCGGCATCTCAAAGAGTTATTACCGACAGTCGTCACGTTAAACTTAACAAAAACTATAGTCACCTCCCGATTCTTTCTAAATTCTAAATTGCTTAATGGAAGCATCGTCACGGTCTCATATCGAAAGCGGGTAGAAATTATACTAAATTAGCCGCCGCCATGGGAAATGCATGGGGAATACCGAAAGCATAAAAACTATGATCATTTTGAGCTGTGGGATTACTGTTGGAATGAAGGAAATCTTTGGCTATTTCTCTTTTGATGAAATTTTACTTTTTGGGTCCGATCTTTGGTGAGTGATAAAGATATTAGACAGATGATTTTTACCTACGTCACCTTGATGAGGAGGTGTGGTTAGTTTACAAACTATATTAGATATACATATATTAAAGAATTATTATTAAATAATTTCGTGTATTTGATGTTATTAAATTGATGTATTTTCCTTGAATCCGGACACTTGTGCATATTTTATAAAAAAAAATTGGGCAGAACTAAAAAAAATCAGAAATGGCCACAAAAAACATCTGATAAACACGGTGATATCTGATAAAAACGTATTAAAAATATTTCAATGTGGCAGGTTTAAAGCTTCAAGCAGGGTAGATAGATCTAGAATTATTAGATAAATATAAAAAAAGATTTTCCTATTTTTATCCATGCTAGGTTATCTGTGGCTACCTTTGGTCTTGTTCAACGAGACTTATTTTTTAAATATAAACTCCCTGAATAACTGAGATATGAAGTTACAGCCAGCACACTCAATTAGTCATGTCAACTTCGTCACTATATACTAAAAAAATTGCGAGAATGGATATCCATCTATATTAGCTACACTTTCACGCAAAGACTACTAAACAGACCTAAATAAAAGTAAACAATACCTTACACATCAAAATAACACATACACAACAATCCATAAAAAAAGTTCTGTATGGGTAAGTATAATATTACCATAAAATGCCAAATCGCACATAATAAGAGTACCGTTTGACCCACATAATGTATCCAGATCTCAACTCCTCGGTCTCGTAATAAATAGCATTATGCTAGTCAATAAATCGTTACTTGAGCTTTGTATGTGCAGTTTTATGTTTCGCTTCGATTGCCTTCATTGTGAATATTTGCTCGTGAGAAAGGCATAGATTGCTTGTGGCTGGTATATTTGAACTTTATTGTCTTTTGTTGTAATGTAAAAACAAAGTGACATTTCACTCCGTTTCGACTTTTTAGAGGGATTGAATGATAAATTGAAGATGTTAATGCCTGTCGTGGCGCAAAGGCACAAGCGTGCGACTGTAAACGCAACAGGTTGTGGGTTCGTTTCCCACTCCAGGAAATGGAATATTTCATTTCCTGGGTTTGGTAACAAGGCAAAGCGCGGCGTTGAGTTCCGCCACTCAGCACGCAATACCTCAATTCGGCGGAAAGTGGGGAACGGAGCGTCTTAGCACTAGGTTCCCTCTGCCTACCCTGCTATATGCGGGATACAGCGTGAAGCTATGTATGTATGTACTAATGTCTTCTGATCTGTATTTATTACGTAGCTATTATTGTATAAGTCGCGTTTTATATATGTCACTGATCATCGTGATTTTAGACTAAAAATCAAAAATATAAATACATACGAATAATTCAATAGAATAAATTAAAGTAATATCTATTTATTTTGGAAATTTAAGCAAATTTTCAAAATAAAAATAATATGTAATTGTCTTCGATATCTGTATCAACCGTACAATCAAGTTAAATTTACAACTAGTACTCTTAAATTCTACTCTCAACGCGCTCTTTAACGTGATAACTAATTAAAAGATTTAGGATTAAATTTTAAAACAAAGGAAAAATATTCCTACCCTCTAAGGAACCATCTTGGCGTTCGTGTTGCCTAATAGGCTGTTTCTGGTGTAAAACCACCAGCGAAAAAGTCCATCATAATACTCTAAAAGAAGAGATCTTCGTTAAAACTTGAAATTACATATTTATTTGTAATCTTAGAAACTGTAATTTTGTGGTTCTATAACAAAATGCCGCTATTCCAACGAATATAAGTAATCGAGAATTACGACTATGAGAGGTAATGTAGGTACGCGTGTGAGATGGCGATGGCGATGGCGTTCTATGCTGTATGGATAATCTTCCATCAATCTTTCAGTGTAATGGAATGGTTTTGTTTCGTGGTTGAATGTAGGCGAGCAGTTTTTAAATAAAACAGTAATTATTTACATATTTTTGTGACGTTAGGGAATTAGCCTAGTGTTAGGTTACTAGCTGCTTTGCCCCCTATTTTAGCCAGACCGCGCACACTTTGGAAAAGCTTCTGACCCGAGTAAGTACGTAAGTTGCTCCCGGGTGTTACTTTGAGCAGGTTATCGAGGGTGACCCTCCACCCTTGACTCTGCAACGTATGAATTGAATATATAGTTTCGTTTTTTCTTATCTGTCAATCACTGAGTGAATACCGGAATGAAATTCATATGTATATCAATTATATTGGTTGATGATTGATGAAATGATAAAATCATCAATAGACGCCATCATGACGTCTTTGGGATTTCTGGAAGTGGATATTATTGTTGCGAGTTTATCTTCCTTTGGGGAAATATTTGTATTTAAACTAATTTCATTCATATAATTTAGTTACACAAAGTACAAATTTAGATTTACCACATAATTTTTTTATGCATGCAAGAAGTAATTTTTTCTGCATTAAGTAAAATACTCTTCGCCGTTAAACGAAAATTTTTTAGAATTTTAAAAATATATATTTCATATATTTTGTATTTTTCTTTTATAATTAGGGTAAAACTACCTTCTTATTTAATTAAAATAAAAAATAATCCCAGAAACAGCATTAGTTCTGTTATTTTTATCCAGACAGTCTGAATTTGAGACATTGCGTTTTGAGTGGCGGAACATAACGCTGTCTTGTTTTATGGCATTGATAAAATGAAAATAAATTGAATATTAATGATATATATTATTAAAAACTCATAATAATCATTTATTTATTTATTTATCCTTTGTTGCACACAATACAAATTTATACAAATGCACAAAAGGCGGACCTAATGCTAAAAAGTATTCTCTACCAGTCAATCATATATATTATTAAAAAAAATCCTACCAAGAGGTGTATAAAACGCTCGTCTACGTTTCACTGATGAAAATATTTCCATAACTCGACACGTTATGTGATCCGTTGCTCGAATTAGTCGAATCGACGAAGGATAAGCGAGACTAACTGTATAGCGGTGCCTTTGTAACTATAATTTAGTCTAGAATCTTCATTTTCTAGCTAAATGTGTTTTAGACATAACCATTATGTGAACTCTGCCTGAACTTAGGTTAACCTAAAAAGCCTATAAGGTAAAGATTCTAAATTGGACTGACATTACTGACGTGTGCTGAAAATTGTCGTACAAGAATAAAGTAAGAAAGACAACTTGTGAGAAAGTTTTTATTAGGTGATTTTTTTTTTAATTTATTTATTTATTGTTTATGTATTTATAAATATATATATATATATATATGTATACAATATATATGAGTATATATATTGTATATATAAGCCTGTCCTGCACCTGTCGTGGCGCAGAGGCACAAGCGTGCGACTGTAAATGCGACAGGTTGTGGGTTCGATTCCCACTCCAGGAAATGTAAAATTTAGTATTTTCATTTCTTGGGTTTGGTAACAAGGCGCGGCGATGAGTTCCGCCACTTAACACGCAATGCCTCAATTTGGCGGAAAGCGGGGAACGGAATTGTTGAAAGAGAATGGAGTGTCTTAACACTAATAATACAGCAACAACACTAATAATAAATATATATATTCCGGTTATAATAATTCATTTAAAAATTCTAAGTTATTTTCTCACCTTATTTCAGACGGCGGTCGATAAGCTGCGCTAGTGACGTACACTTCTGACCCAGAGTCCCGCGGTGAACCGTTGTGGTGTCTCCTACCATTTCTATGCTCTCCGCCTGATGGCGAACGAGTGCGTTCGTCTATCGTCTGAAAAAACAAGTTTTATTTTAATTAAAATTAATTAAGGAAGCCATCAGAAAACAATTAGTATATTTGTAACAGACATGATAAAAAGACAATTTACAATTGACATACTTTTCAGGGCAGGCATTTTCAGATTCAATTTTGATTTGATACACAAGCGTGTGACAGTAAACGCGACGGGTTGTGGGTTCGATTCCCACTCCAGGAAATGTGAAACTTTTGTGTTATCATTTCCTGGGTTTGGTAACAAAGCGTGGCGTTGATGTCAGCCACTCATCACGCAATGTCTCAATTCGGCAGAAAGTGGGGAACGGAGTGTCTTAACACTAGGTTCCCTCTGCCTACCCTGCTAGGTATTTCTATGTAATTCTGATTTTATATTTAAATACGTTAGTTAGATAAATATTTAAAAAAAAGTGTGTGTGAAAATTGAATTATCAACCAATTCACGCCCATGTCCGTCTGTTTATGGGTTTGACTTTTAATCGGGGCATTACTATAATTGTTTTTTCTAGTTCTTTGTGGGATAACTTTCAAATGTAGTATTTCAAAATTTGATAGAAAGTGCATAACTGAGGGTTTTTCCTCACTAAGTTTTTATTGTCTACACTGGTATCGCATATACCAGATGCGCAATACATAGATGCGTAAAGCTATGAATTTAATATCTTGTGCTGTGGAGTGTCAAACATATATCTACATATGATAGTTTTAAGGATGTGAAGCGTTAGATGTTTCGATTGGATATTCTTTTCCCTATTTTTGTGTTACGTAATCTGTATGAGAACGAAAAGGAACTAATTGATTTACAATCTTAATGAAAAGCAGCTTTAAACTTTTTCCGCTTAGAACAATCGTCCTAAGAGTCTTCTGTCTATCGACAGAGATAATATATTGTCACACACCGTTTTTCAATTTCTTGCCGAATTCGAATCGTTGCGTGTGAGTATCGGAGTTCAGTGCCGGAGGAACCAAAATTAATATAAACATTCCCCGGAGTGGGGATCGAACCCATAACATGGATTGATTGGTTGATTCTACAGACAGATGTTTTAGTGATCTTTCGACAAAGATTCTTTGTATATATGTGAAATTAAAATTCCTAAAAGGAAAATTGTGTTTAAAACTACATAAAATTGCTTACACATACTCCTTCATATACAATTAGAATGTTTATAAATCATTACTGTTCAAGTGCTGAGGCATGACGGCTGCCATGTTTTCGTGCCGTTTTAATCGGTTTCAAATTCATTTGATGTCGAAATAAATCTTTGTTTGTACACTTTGGGAACTAGCAACATATATGTTGTTTGATATTACTTAGAAATTGCTGTTGTTTTGAAAAACATCGCTTCAAGATGGCTTTATAAATGTATACTTGTTTTTTTTCTTCAAACTTCATACATTTCCTATATCTTTGTAGGCAGAGATTTTTTAGTTTCATGCTGTATCCCGCATATAGAAGGCAGAAGGAACTAGAGAACCTAGTGTTAAGACTCTGTTCTCTTTCAACAATTCCGTTCCCCACTTTCCGCCGGATTGAGGCATTGCGTGCTGAGTAGCGGAACTCAACGCCGCGCTTTACTTTATTACCAAACCCATGAAATGAAAATACTAAACTTTTACATTTCCTGGAGTAGGAATCGAACTCACAACCTGTCGCGTTTACAGTCGCACGCTTGTGCCTCTGCGCCACGACAGGCGTTCATCTAATTTCATTTAATCTATTTAGAAATAATATATCTACAAACAGAAAATTCCTCGTATTGAAATTAATTATACGACTGCAGATGTGCAGATTTATGTGAAGGAAATAGGTTTGCGTCAGCGCTGTGGAACGTAAATGAGACTGTATCGAGCGTTTCATGTTTATGACTGCTTTTATTTGTTATTTTCATTTTGAATCGCCTGTTGGTATAGTGGTGAATGAATAGATCTAATCACTTAGACGTAGGTCGCAGGTTCTATTTTTTTTTCAGTTTATCCAGGTAGAGAGAACCTAGTGTCTAGACACTTCGTACACCGTTTTTCGTCTGTATTATGAATGCGAATTTCAACGCCGCGCTTTGTCTTAATATTACATACATACATAGCTTCACGCTGTATCCCGCATATAGCAGGGTAGGCAGAGGGAACCTAGTGTTAAGGCACTCCGTTCCCCACTTTCCGCCAAAATGAGGCATTACGTACTGAGTGGCGGAACTCAACGCCGCGCTTTGCCTTGTTACCACAACCCAGGAAATAAAAATACTAGACTTTTACATTTCCTGGAGTGGGAATCGAACCCACAACCTGTCGCGTTTACAGTCGCACGCTTGTGCCTTTCCTATTTAATAGAATGATGTGTATAAGTTTGACTTTATATTTGTACCAGACGTGAGTAAGTTTATAGATCGACAATGTATATTTTTCAGGACAGGCATTTTTAAGTTTTATCTGTAAATTTTGTTCTTATTTTTGTGCTTGAAGTTTTGACTTAAAAATCCTATCGACTGATAATATTTAAAAAAAATATATCCAAGTCGGCTTATTAACCTATTTACGCCTACGCCCGCCCGGTCGTGATTTCTATTTTCACTCGAAGTATTGATTTGCTTTAAATATTTTTGATTCTTTAGTAAATATTTTCGAGTAATTGAAAGCGAAATGAAATATTTGGTTGTCAGAATTTACTCATTTTAAACGAAATTTTTTAATCATCAGACCTATCAAACCAAAGACTATTTTAAAGTGATCGAAACGTCGGCTTTTATAAAAATGTATTGTCAAATACAAAAATATTCACAATTAATTCTAACTACATATATCTAAAACACGCAACTTAGACGATTAAGGACGAAAAAAATATACATTTTTAAATAAAATTTATTTTAATTACTATTTATTGTTACAAAAATATACAAGAAAAAAGTTAAATTCCAATAAATTAATTAAAATTTATTACATTTACTTAGCAAAAAATAAACTATATTTAATATTATTTAATAGTTACAAGCAAAAACTCTACTGTTTGTTCACGCATGGCTACACATGTCAGAATGCAGTACATACTGAATATGTGTGTAAAAACGTTGCACGCATACGTTATTAAAAAACGATTTCTGGCTTCGTTTTGCTATTGTACTAAAAACTATATAATTTATAAACACTTGTTCGTTTAGAAGTAAATCGGAACAAAGTTCGTGGGTACAATTTCAATATTATCTTTACTTTAGGAGTGTTTCGACACTAGGTTCTCTGTGCCTATCCTATCCTATTATAATTTCCACTCAGTCTGTTAGTAGTAGTCGTCTAGTGTAGTAGTGTAGGCATGTCTAGATGCTAGGTTATCTTTGCCTATCTTAATAGGCGGGAAGAACCGTGGAAGTAATATTGCTAGTGTAAATTAATTGAATCTCACCTACTTTCATAGTGGTACACCTATTTTCATGTTTACACGTTTTATTATGCCAAAAAGATAGTGCTAAAATTTTGGGCCATATGAATCAGAAAAGGACAAAATCTTGACGGATTACCCATAGCAGGGCAGTCAAGATAGTCTCTCTCCCACTGCGCGACGTTGTCTCCTTAAGTGGACTTGAGGGTTAATTTTTTTTAAAACTATACGATGATATGGACAAAAATATTTGTTGCTAATCAAAATCAGATGATACTGACTTAAAGCTACTCTCAAACAACATTTTTATACAGCTAAAGATGTAAATGCTTTGAAATCGTTAATGTAACATCAAACGGTCAGTATTGTCAGTACTACCGGAAGATATTCTGTTAGCTGTATCAAATAGTATCATACTGTATGTAGATTATTTTGTTGTCTTCAGCCCGTCTAATGTTTTTTTTTCAGTGTTAATCCGCACCACAGACTTCAGGTCCTTGCCGTTTTTTGACTTTTCTTTATTCTCATTAAAATTATTTTAATTTCTTTTTCACAATCTAGGTTTTGGTTTCTCACCGCTATCGTAACATGATTAGTTATGGGTTCGATCTACTAGGGAGAATGATTATATTTAATTTTTTTTTCACCACTCTAGTAAGAAAAAACATGGCGTTGAGATCCGTCACTCCACAACAAGGTCTCTATTTTAAGAGAAAAGTGGATATCGAAATGTCTCTACATTTCATTCTTTCTGACTAACCGTCTTACGAAAGAAAGAGTACAAAGCAGCTTTTTTAACATTTCCCCCGATTGGGAACTGAACCTAAAAATATAAATTACAGCAAAATTAAAATGAGCTCATAAGATAAACAAAATATTTTCACTTACGGTATATTCTGAAAGCGTTCTCTCAGATGGTGCCCGGTGACTGTCATTTTCGTCCCTCGACGACGCTCTAGGCAGATACCCTCCGGACGAAGGCGAGTCGATTCCCGAGCGATGCGTTGCCACGTAATGATTATTTTTCACTTTGTGAGCCATTTTACTATTTTACACTCACGTTACGTTCAAATCTAAATTCATTTTCATAATAACTTTCGCGCCATTATTTCTTTTTTTTTTTTTAAATTTCCGTTTTCTAGTGGCGAGTCACAAATCGTTCGTCATTCAACCGAAAGACAATTTCTTATATCTTGACCTGTAACAAAGAAATGATTTACATTGTAATATCGACCTTTTTGGTTAACCTTGAGTAAGTAATGTGCGGTTTAGTAGCGATATTGACCTATACAGTACACAACCCACCGTTCCGATCGGAATTTGATTGCAGATATAGTTTTTGTATCGCCATTGTTACCAGTTCACACGTTTTTGTTATTATTTTATGCTATTCTAATAATGTTCGCCACAGATAAGTAAAACTAGTTCAATTAAAGCGTGGTATTAAACGGATATGAGGCTTAATGATTTTAATCTTAACGTATTATAAAGTGTTTATGTGTTATATCGATAGATCAAATCGATTATTCGTAATAACAATCGGTTTTATACATGTAATACAGACCCAAAAACCTACTAATCGAGTACTCGATATTCTTTAGTCTTTGTTATCGAGTGACCCATAGAAAGATAATATGCAATTTTCTATCGAATCATCCCGATCGTGATCCAGTTCACGGTCATTTTCTTATACTATGTTTTATCAATTTATATTATACTAGTGGTGCCCGCGACTTCGTTCGCGCTCAACTTAGGATTTTTCACTTATTTTCATGTTAAGTACTACCGTATTTAATTTTTACAACTAAATATTCGCCTTGCCTCACCAAATCTTTCTGGTTACACCTTAAAATAATTGATTGGCTTAATAACTGTGATGTTTACATTTGTATTTTTCTGTTTGATTACTTCACGTTTGCTAGCCAACTAATCGCTTTTATTTTTGCTCTAAATAGATATAATATGTATACAGTATTGTTTTGTTTGGAGTATTTAACTTTATTTCTATTCCTTGTTGTTGTTTACTATTGCCTAACAATATCTGTATCCAGTGACAAGTGACAGTTCGTATCAAATTAAATGTCAAAAAATTACTCTTTTCTCAATGGATGTTACACTGTAATCTTTAATTTTGTCGTAATAATTAATATGCATATTCCATTTTAATTATTTTTATTGTATATTCATATTGTTTTTATGCTTACTTTTTATGTATATAGGAGTACAAATAAGTCCGTTCCGTTTTATTGTAGATGGCGCGGCACGGAGTTTCGGTTAGCTTTCGCAGATGATAACCGGCTAAAAAAATAGTTTGGACATTCAAGAACACCATAACCTATATACTACTGATACTATATATACTTCTGATGTTAGAGCAAGTTCTTTCTGTGTTTGAGATGTATCTTCCTCCAATAATTCCTCCAATTCTGCATCCTCGTAGATTTTTGGCCTTCCACTGCGATCTTTGTCTTCTACGTCGAAATCACCTTTTTTAAACTTTTGAAACCATTCTCGACACGTTCTCTCACTCAAAACACCCTCACCATATGCTTCTATGAGCAATTTATGCGCCCCAGCAGCAGATTTCTTTAAATTAAAGAAGTAAAGTAATATTTCCCGCAAATGACGCTTACTTGGCTCAAATTTTGACATTTTCAACTTATAAAAATTATATTTTACCAATATAAAATCAGTAATATTAATAGGTTATGGTGTTCTGGAATGTCCAAACTATTTTTTTAGGCGGTTATCATCTGCGAAAGCTAACTTAAACTCCGTGCCGCGTCATCTACAATAAAACGGAACGGACTTATTTGTACTCCTATATATGTATTTTATCTCTCAACATCTGTAGCTGATTTACGTGACAGAATTCAGCTGTAACTTTTATAATGAAATCGAAAGTCAACTGTATATATGTTAATAGTAAAGAAAACCACAAATTCGATCAGAATGTAAAACAACAAATTAAATAGTGAAACTAAAAGAAAACAGCCTATATAAGGTATACCTAACAAGTCTAGACTTTACGATGAGATGCACTTTCTACTGTACACGATAAGAATGCTATTACCAAATGCAAGTGTTAGATACTTATGTGATAATGATATAAATTATGGCATGATGTGACAGCGAGTGTTGTTAGATTAGGTTCAGGGTAGGTAACGATGGTCATCGGTTCGAATTCTATTTTAGAAATAATGAATAGGTATATATATATAAAACGCTTACGTTACTAAGTGACTCACAATGTACAGGTGATACTACTGGTCATAGGAGGATATCCTTGAGAAGAGGGGGGCACTAAGAATTTTTTTCTCGAAATTTTTACGAAAATTGGAAAGACTGGATTTTTTCACGTAAAAGAAGTTGCATACAGTTACTTTAATATAAAAAGAATAAGAAAATAGCTTTACGCTGTTTCTAGCATATGGTAGAGAAAAAATACTATACGTAAGAGAATGGAGTGTCTTAACACTAGGTTCTCTGATTTCATCTACCTATCCTGCCAAAAAAAGACTCAAGTTTTCCTTTTTGTATAGTAAATGAATTCAGTTTCTTCCTCCATCCCCAATATAGATGGGATTTGATACTTACTTACCGTTATATTATGGCCACATTATACCAAATCTATATAATTGTACCCTCTGTGTTTTATGTTTATAAGCTATATTACTATAAGTTTCATCTAGATCCGTTCGCTAGTTTTTGAATGAGTAACAAACATATATTCACAAACTTTGGTATTTATAAAATTAATGGGATACGTTAATATAAAGAAACTTAAAAATTTTACAAATTCAAAGAATATAGGTAAAGTATTCATATTGCAAATGCTATGTGCTTTCTAAAGTCATGTACATTCGCTATTAATTAAACATTTTGTATCGTTAACACGTACGCACCTCGTAAATATGTATGCCTTATTTATATTGTTACCGTCACGACATACTTAAAACGATGTTGTCCTTAAAAAAATTCTATTTGTCTATTAAAAAAACTATTTTTCATGTCTTTGTATGAGTTTTTTTTTTAAATAAACATGTTATTTTTTTCCTTATTTCAGTCTTCTTCTTCTTCTTCTTCATCTTGGCATTTATCCTGGCTAGCCAGGGTCTGCCTTCCTGCTCAATCTACTCCACTTTGCACGATCCTGAACATCTCAAGTGGTTAGTCCATTGGCTCTCATGTCCTGATTCACGACATCCAGCCATCGCTTTCTTGGGCGTCCAGGAGGTCTAACTTTTTTCCTTATTTCAGTATCACTCTTTATCCCGCATAGTGTATGGTAGACAAAGAAATTTAATTAAATTTAATGTTAAGAGACTCCGATGTCTTCTTTCCGCCCGAATTCAAGGCGTTATGTGTGGAATGGCGGAACTCAACGCCGTGGCTTGTCACATAGTCATTCCTCCGACTAGTATTCGAAACCACAATCACCGGAGTTAACAGTCGGACGCCATCAAACTGCGCTACGACCTCCATAGAATGGATGTTATTTCTTACCTATTAAATATTGAACATGTCCAATTAAAAATATTCAAATTTAGTTTTTTTATAGCTACACGCTGTATCCCGCATATAGCGGGGTAGGCAGAGCGAACCTGAGAACCTAGTGTTAAGACACACCGTTCTCTTACAACAATTCCCCCCCACTTTTCGCCGGATTGAGGTATTGCGTGGTGAGAACAGTGGCAGAACTCAACTTTTGTTACCAGACCCAGGAAATAGAAATACTAAACATTATTTAATATTTTCATTTCCTGTTTCCATATTATTTAATATTTGTATTACCTTTCCCACAACCTATCATGTTTCCAGTTTTTTCTTTTTTTTTTTTTTATACCACGACGGTGGCAATAAGGCACACGGCCCACCTGATGGTAAGTGGTTACCGTGGCCTATGGACGCTTGCAACACCAGGGGCATCACTTACGCGTTGCCGACCCTTCAAAAATCTATTTATTCCCCTTTTGAAGAACCCCATATTGTAGTATATCCAGTTGTAATCTTGTGCTTTTGCGCCACGACATGCGACTCAAATTTGTACTAAATGTAGTTAACTTTAAGAATTCTATTATTTACGTTTTATTCTATATAAAAGGGCAGGCAGAGCAGTTTTCTGCCTGAATTTGAGACACTGAGTAGTGGCTGAACTCAACGCTGCGCTTGGTTTAACTAGAACAAAGAAATGAAAACAATAGTTTAAATATAATTCCCTTGAGTGGGAATCGAACCCACAACCAATCGCATTTACAGTCAATCAGTTAGTCACTGCGCCAGGATAGTCTCTCTAATTAAGTATCTTTTATTAGTATTATTATGAAATCGATATTTTAATTAGATACTTATAAATTTATTGTGCCATAACGATTGTATCGATTAATCTCTTGAATTAGTCGCAATTTCCTCAATCGATTTTGTAATAAAATTTATATATCTGTGTGTAATATCGATTTAAAAACAAAACAAGCTTTGACAAGATTTAATCAGCTAAGTAGTTTAAAAAATATGGTTGGTAAATGATACGTCTCTATATTCTATATTGTAATATATTTATTATAAATTATTTGTATTTTTTCTCATATATTCTCATTATTTTTTTTATTATTATAGCCCATAATAATCTTAAGTTTTTACTCTTCCGTAGAAAATGTAACAGAGAATGTCGAAACAAATGATTCTCTAAAGAATTAAATTTAATATAAAAAATATATTAAAAGTAATTTGGAAGTTATTTTATACAGACGAGAACTTCTTTACAATCACTAAATGCAGAAGTATGTGACAATAATATTATATTTTTAAAAGCTGCGTCCGCACAAGCGTGCGACTGTAAACGCGACAGGTTGTGGGTTCGATTCCCACTCCAGGAAATGGAATTTTTGATTTCCTGGGTTTGGTAACAAACGCCGCTTGGCGTTGAGTTCCGCCACTCATCACGCAATGCCTCAATTCGGCGGAAAGTGGGGAACGGAGTGTCTTAACACTAGGTTTCCTCTGCCGACCCTGCTATATGCGGGATACAGCGTGAAGCTATGTATGTATGTATGTATATTATAGCTAAATTACAAAAAATCTTTAGACTTATAACCTACGTCTTGTTTTAACATATATTAAGCTATTCATTTAAATCTGTTCAGTACTTTTTACGTGAAAGAATAACAAACATCTATCCTCATAAACTTTTACATTTATAACATTATCTCATAGCACTACTACGTAAACACCAGTGGTTTTGGTTCGTTTCTTACTCAAGGGAAATTATATTAATTTCTCCGCTCCGCTTAGTCAAAGCGCGGCGTTAGGTTCCGCAGCTCTACGTCAAAAACTGAGTATCTTATCACTAAGTTATGTCTCACTACCTTGCAGTGGCGATGGGTGAAAATTTTAGTTAGGCAAGCCGGTAAATTAAGGGAAGCCGATGTATATTTAGGGAAGCCAGTTTATATATTTAGGGAAACCGGTAATTTTTAAGAAAGCTGATATATTTAGGGAAATCGGTATAGGGTGTAAAGATATTTTGTATTTTCACTATACAATTTTGGCGATGACCTTTTTTTTTAGGTCTATAAGAAAAAAGCATTAGAATTTCTAAATCTAACTCGTTAATCTTAATTCAAATTTTGCAACAATTTCGTTAGATAGCTGGTAATTATTAAGAACATTACGCTGGCTCACTTTTTCCTTGTGTTTTTATCTGTGATCAACCTTGAATTAACTGAGATTGATACCGCGTTCTACGTTGTAATGATTTGAGTATTTTTCAACTTCGCAATATCTGAATGATTCCTTTCCCAATATCCATTAAGGGTCTGTGTAGGGTTGGGTAAAATAAAAATATATGTATATTTTTTAAGTGATTGGTTTTTAGAATGGAGTGTCTAGACACTGGGTTCTCTCTGCCTATCACAAAATAGTTAAAAAAGAGGAAAAATAAAAATAAAATTGGTTTATGTAATTATTTTTTGTATATGAATGTTTTTTGCGTTACACGATATGTGTACCCAACTTAATAAAGACTCCCTTTAAAGTACATTTCTGTAAAAACAAAACTTTAAAGTAAAAACACATACATTTCTTATCAAATTTACATACTAACTTTGATAGCTAAATCCTAGCTAATCCTAGCTAAGGTCTAGCTTTGCCTTATCAGTAAAACAAAACTAAGTCATTTAAATATTTTTGACTATTAAGTAGCTGTTTCCTACTTACATTTTATAAGTAGAAAAATATGATGCAGTTAATACGACGAGATACTGAGTTTCTTGTTCCGTTTTTTTTCAGGCTTGAGGTTTAATACCTCAAGGAATCAATTTAGGAAACGACTAAATTATATGACGTTAAAAAAATGAAACTTGTAACTTCTTGTTTTGAAAAAAAATATTTAACTTTGACTAACTTTGACTCTGAAAAAAGAAAACAAAAATAAATACATTTTTTTATCTTGCACCAGCCCTATCTAGGCTAAAACGTACGCAATACGTATTGTGCCAGTTGCTAATCAGATGTGATGGATGAACGAGTTCTATACAAACTACTATGCGATAAAACTATAAACTAAGTATATGCTATAAATATAATTTATTTGGACACCTGATTGAAGTTTTGAGTTTGAGCTTATACTTTTAGCAACTCAATTTTTTTTGAGTGGCGGAACTCAACGCCGCGCTTCGTTTTACCAGAGCGTAAAAATAAAATTAGTTTAAGTATGATAATTCCCCCGAGTAATAATCAAACCCACAACCAATCGCTACAGTCAGACACTGTGTCACGATGGCTTAATAATTTTAAATATAAGTAAAATTATTTTTTTTCAGTGTCAACCTTAATTTTACGTAGCAGGGTATGCTGAGAGAACCTAGTGTTAAGGCACTCCGTTCTCTACTTTATGTCTGAATTCTAGACATTGTTAAATCTTTTTTTAATTCTTAAGTTAATATTCTATCTATGAATTCCCTTGATTAGTAATATTTTGTTAGTAGAAACAAAAAACGTCATGAAAAACGTAGTAAGAGTAATTTAGGGCAAGAAGTTTCATGAAAAATGAACACTTGGATTTATAAATTAATCTTAAGATGAATAAATTTTAATTGTTTCAAATAAATAAATAAAAAAAAGAAGAAAAAAAGTTTATATTATACTAAAATGTTATAAAAAATATCAATATTATACATATTTGTTTGTATGTAAAATAATTTAATTTATATCTATATATAATATATGTATATTAATTTATATCTATTCAATAATAAAACAACGTTGGTACTTTTAGAAAGTTCGAAAGCTAGGCCTTAGGTTTTTGAAGTAGACAAACTGAATAAATCGGCCTATTGTTGAAATAACGTAAATTCTTCTTTAACTCATATGTATAGTCCAAGTGAACATTACAATATTCTTTATTATATTAATGACGCACAGGTTTTACTGGTCGCTTCATATAAAATGGAATTTCACGTTTTATCCCGCATATATGCGGGATATAGCGTGAAGCTAAAATAAAACAAAAAATAACAGCCTCAACAAATTGGCGGATTACAATTTTTGAACAATACATCTAAACCAACCAACATAAACAAACTTCAGAGAAAAAAAGATTTTTCAGAGAAATAAAGATAAGTTTGAAAATACAAACAATAGTATACAATAGGTATTAAATAAATTATTATAAAAATTATCAATTTATCAATTTATGTATCTTTATGAGGTAATGTTATCTTTTTACAATCGCTGTCATTTGTAACTTGGACATAACTAGTACGTATATATCTAAATGACCCATTGTTTTTCTGTATATTGTTTTCGCACCAACATTTTATATTTAAATATTAGTATGTTTAGAATTCATTTCACTAGTTTATGTAAGTATTTGCGTGAAAATAGTAAGAAATATACATTGACTTTCATAAACTTTGGTATTCATATATTTTTTCAGCTTTTTATCCACCATAGCAGAGTAGGCAGAGAGAACGTAGTGTCAAAACACTCCGTTTTCCTCTTTCCATCTGTATTCGAGACATTGCATGAGTGGCGGAAGTAGAGTGAGTAAATGAGTGCTTACCTTACCAGAGCGTGAAAATGAAAATTATTTAAATATAATCATTACATCGAGCTAAAAATCGAACCCACAACAACCACCTACAGTCAGATTACCTATTATTTTATGTAGAATTAAATAAACAACCATCGTGTGTACACGTTTAAATTGTATATTTTTTCAAATTTATAAAATAATTAAATAATCAATAATAATTTATAAAATACTAATTAAATAATTAATTATTTTTCTTTTTTTTTTAACTTCACGCTGTATCCCGCATATAGCAGGATAGGCAGAGGGAACCAGAGAACCTAGTGTTAAGACACTTCGTTCTCTTACAATAATTCCGTTCCCCACTTTCCGCCGAATTGAGGCATTGCGTGTTGAGTGGCGGAACTCAACGCCGCGCTTTGCCTTATTACCAAACAAAGGAAATGAAAATACTAACATTTCCTGTAGTGGGAATCGAACCCACAACCTGTCACGTTTATAGTCGCACGCTTGCCTCTGCGCCACGACAGGCATTAATTAATAATAATTTATAAAATAATATTTAACTTCTATTCTATACTACTGTACTAGTACTTGCAACAAGACAATCTTAGAATAATAGTTGAACTAATCTGACTCAGTTGACCTTACGACATCATAGGAATGTATGAATTTAGCATTTTATACCCCCACAGCACTTCGCATGGCTACTTACACTCTAAATGGGAGGTAAAATTTGAATACAGTGCAAATTCTGCACTTTGAATGCGTTTTAAGCGTTATTGAAATAACTGTGGGTAATTAATTCCGTTATCGATTCCCACGTTTCGATACTCTTAGGTATTTGAGGCTTATTCGAAGATTTCTAGTTTGAATATGCTATGGGCCATATAGAGCTGTTATTTTCGTACATTTTTTAAATAATCAAAGGTATTATAAAATGATGTAATATCTAGTCCTGTAATATCTATAGTAACGTCTGTCGTGGCGTAGAGGCACAAGCGTGCGACTGTAAATACGGGTTGTGGGTTGGATTCCCACTCCAGGAAATGTAAAAAGTTTAGAATTTTAATTTCTTGGGATTGGCAACAAGGCAAAGCGCGGCGGTGAGTACCGCCACTCAGCACGCAATGCTTCAATTCGGCGGAAAGTGGGGAACGGAGGTACTAGGTTAACACTAGGTTAACACTAGGTTCCCTCTGCCTACCCTGCTATATGCGGGATACAGCGTGAAGCTAAAAAAAACATTTATCGTAGTGTAGTGTGTATCTGACTGTTAATTCGATTGGTAGTAGGTTCAGTTCTCAGTCGGGGGTGAATAAGATGATTATTTATATAATTTCTATTTCTGTTTTGATAAGACAATACGCGGTGTTGTGTTCCGCCAATATACAATGTCTCGTTTTCGCATGGGAAGTGGAAACCAAGATGTCTTGACAATAGGTTATCTCTGACTATTTCACTATGGGGAAAGAAGTGAGAAGAAAAACATTTTCCAAAAAAACTTGAAAATAGCAGGATTTGAACGTGCGCCACTTCGTAACCGTTCTAGCACTGCTAAACTATACGTTGCTTTTCGAACCCTAAATGTGTAATTGACACTTTAAAAATATTACAAGTGGGAAGCATTACACTCAGCACGCAATGCCTCAAATCGGCGGAAACTAGGAAACGGAGTGTTTCAGCACTAGGTTCTCAGGTTCCCTCTGCCTACCCTGCTATATGTGGGATACTAAAAAAAGCTAAAAAAAACAAATGAGAAAGAAAATCCTTTTACACTAACAAGCTCTCGTAACATAATCTTTAAGTTAATTGTAACTAAACTAAGAACCCGTTAACTTCCGCTCCTTTCATAAATAATGTTACCAAATTAAATTGTAGTTAGCAGCGTGTCGAGACAACTCAATCAACTATATGAAAATACCAATTATAATTGACAGGATAATTAAACTAATATTGTTATACTATGATCTTGATCTCATAATACTATTTAAGTATTGATAGTACGCTTCATATATTGTACGGTAATAGGTACTGGGCCATTTAGTTTAGAGGAGATAGAAAATGTATGTATTTTTACATTTAAATGAGGATTTCATTAAATTCTAAATGAAAGAATATATATATATATATATATATATATATATATATATATATATATATATATATATATATATATTTAACTTCACGCTGTATCCCAGATGTGTATATGATGTATATATAGCGGGGTAGTGGGAACCAGAGAAGACACTCCATTCTCTTTCAACATTGCCATTCCCCACTTTCCGCCAAATTGAGGCATTACGTGTTGAGTGGCGGAGCTCAATGCCGCACTTTGCCTTGTTACCAAACCTAAGAAATGAAAATACTAAATTTTACATTTTCTGGAGTGGGAATCGAACCCACAACCTGTCGCGTTTTCAGTCGCACGCTTGTGCCTCTGCGCCACGACAGGCGTCAAATTGTAAAGTATATTACATTTCTTTGTACAAGTATTATTTAATAGTTACCGATATTTTCGAGAGTCAACAGGTATTTTCTAGGCAAGCGTATATCATTCTAGACGTTGACGCTTAACATCAGGTTTGATGCAGTCAAACGTAGACTATTATTCATTAAAAAATGATCTTTTGCAATACTATATCCATTGTTGTCCGTTATAATATTTGTGAAATGTAAATTTCTACTATATTCTATTTTTGTAGAAATTTCGGAATTCATTTCTTAATCCCTATATTCCCCAAAGAAAGACCAACAATGCCTTGGACCAATTACAATTAGTAGTTCCGGCAAAGCATAGTCTGTAAGGTGATAGACGAGATTTATATAATATATTGTAAAAAAATATTTGTCTTGACCAGATATCGAACATGTGACCCTTAATGTTGAGATTAGTTAACCATTTGGTCTTGACTATAGTAATAAATGTCTAATTTAATACACAGATACGTCCTTACATAGAATGTTTCAAACCTTTTAAAGGTTAAAAGGCGACATTGAAATCGAACAGACATATTGCTAGGAGTAAGGCTCTAACGGTCGGAACAAGCAATCTCATTACCTATTGATTGTAGTTCGCTAGTGATTTTTATCAATTATTTAGTATTTGATGTTCTTTAATGGTATTAAATTTATTTTTAGTTTGATTATAATGTGAGTTGTTAAAAATGTCAAGGTTTGTATTTCTGAGCTACTTTTTTTTTTTTTTTACTTCACGCTATATCCCGCATATAGCAGGGTAGGCAGAGGGAACCTGAGAACCTGGTGTTAAGACACTCCGTTCTCTTACAACAATTCTGTTCCCCACTTTCCGCCGAATTGAAGCATTGCGTGCTGAGTGGCGGAACTCAACGCCGCACTTTGCCTTGTTACCAAACCCAGGAAATGAAAATAGTAACATTTCCTGAAGTGGGAATAGAACCCACAACCTGTCACGCTTACAGTCACACGCTTGTGCCTCTGCAACACATTTAGGATTAGAATAATATTTAGTGACTCAGTGGCACGACGTCTGGCTGGAAAGCCACCGTTGTGGGTTGAAGCCCCACTCGCTGAAAAGATTATAATATAATGAATATAATTATTTTCAATTCTTCCCTTTAGTACGTCTATAGCTTATATTATTTTTATGAATATAAATTCGACGCTTCACTGAACAATATTTACTTACATACCACTGATAAAATCAAAACGGCAACATTGATTTTTCGAACCTCATATGTATTCATCCAAAATAATTAGTTTCGACGTTCCTTTACTGAAGATCCTTAAAATAATTCCATACAACATATTGAGATGTAACATAACACTATATTAGACGTGGACTTAATTTGACAGGTATTTTTTGTACTTGTGTGTTATAAGTAATATTTTCATCATATATATTTCATATCATATATATTTTAACTTCACACTGTATCCCGCATATAGCGGGGTAGGCAGAGGGAACCTGAGAACTTAGAGTTAAGACACTCCGTTCTCTTACAACACGTTTCCCCACTTTCCGCCAGATTGAGGCATTGCGTGCTGAGTGGCGGAACTCAACGCCGCACTTTGCCTTGTTACCAAACCCAGAAAATTAGAATACTTCATTTCCTAGGGTAAACATAATATTTTTGTAGTAGATAATAATTATGTTACTGTAAAATCGGGAGCTTGTTATTAAGAACTGTAGTCACAGTTCTCAACTCATTGTAGTCACAATGAGTATGAGAATTATGCTTTCTTTATCACGTAAAGTATTTTTTTTTACGGAAAGGACAAGGCAAACAAGCGTTCGGGTCACCTATAAGGTAAGTGATCATCGCCGCCCACGACCCCGTATAATACCAGAGGAGCTACAGGTGCGTTGTCGGCCTTTTAGGTGGGAGTAGGCGCGCTTTTTGAAGGTGCCCATGTCGTATCGACCTGAAAATACTGCCGCAGGTAGGTCATTCCACATATTGTAGTGGTTATATATTCTTTGTCGAATTTTCAGCTTACAAATCAAAGAATAACTTTAATTCTAAATAACATGAAATTGATATGTGTCGCGTTCCATTGCTTGAGCGAAAGTGACAGTGTCCTTTCCGCGTCACAGTAGAAAACGTGCTTCTATGAAAAAATACCGTTAATTCCATCCTACTCCTGTCTCCTTCCCAATCTACATGTCAAATTGCAATTTTCTAAGTACCCAGTCAGTGAGTAACGGAAGAATTTTACATAGTATATTATTGTCAATTTATCAAAGTACTTACGTAATCATAACTGCCTTCTACGACGGAATAACTTATGTAACTGAATATTTATATAATTATAACTAGAAAAGTAAGAATAACAAGAAAAACTAGTATAATAATCGTCATATTGTTTAGCTTGAAAAGGTTCAAGGTTGGCAAGTAAAAATACATGTAGAGATTAGAACATCAAGATTTTTATTTTGACTCATTAACCGTCCTTTTTAAAAGAATATAATAAACGCTTTAACAAAAAAAAGAAAATCGACTCCAAAACCACTAAAGTATAACTATTTTAAATAATTAAAAAAGTACTCGTCAGATCTTGACGCAATTTAAACGGTACCACATCAAAAGCACTAGCTATCGTTTAAAAAAAGGATTATCAAACTTGGTTCACCCAGTAAAAAGTTATGCGTTGTACTCATAAAAAACTGTAGAATTGAGAAGCTTTTTTAAAGTTGGTTCATAACAAATAATATTAAAAACTACATACATTTTGTCTACCATAAACTAAACTGTCTAAACGCCTGTCGTAGCGCAGAGGCACAAGCGTGCGACTGTAAACGCGACAGGTTGTGGGTTCGATTCCCACTCCAGGAAATGGAATTTTTCATTTCCTGGGCTTGGTAACAAGGCAAAACGCGGCGTTGAGTTCCGCCACTTAGCACGCAATGCCTCAATTCAGCGGAAAGTGGGGAACGGAGTGTTTTAACACTAGGTACCCTCTGTATACCCTCTTATACAGCGTGAAGTTATGTATGTATGTATGTACATACATTTTTTATAAACTTACGTATTATTTACCTATATTCTTGCTTTTACGTAGCTTATGAATTTTGCAAGAAAGGCACATAAAATTTAGCGACAATTTACCACAGTACTCTATTCAGGCTTCTACAATAGATAAGTCCAACTGAGATAACACTTTCTTTCGTTCTCGCTTGGAGTTTCCCTATTCCCAAGTAGTATTCGAACCCGCAAACATTACTAGAGTCATTTTTAGACGACACCTAACTGCGTCTTAATTCTATAGACAGTTTTAGCTCCCCGCTTTCTATATGATAACATTTTTGGCTTGGCGATTTTTACACTAAAGGGTTTTCTAAACTATTTTCATTGGAATAATTGCGTGCGATTTGGTACTGTAAAATATAAATTTTATAATGTATTTAAGGCCATCGTGGGTCAGTGAGACGGTGTCGACTGTGAACGCGATTTGTTATGGGTTCGATTTCCACTTCGGGGGAATAATCATATTTAAATGTTCATTTCTCTTTTCATAGTAACAAAGCGCGGTGTTTAGTTAAGCCACTCAATAAGCAATAGGTACCTCGGATTCGAGCGGAAAGGAAAGAGGAACGAAGACGAACTGCATTAACTATGAAATAAACTGAAATAAAAAAAAATATAAATACCGAATACTAAAATATACGCCAATAATGAAATTAAAATTGTTTCATTGACGTTTTTCTATAAAAAAGCGAGCTACTTAAAAAACAATTTTAACAAATATTTCACAAGGCTTCTTAGCTTATGGGAGTATTAACCTTGACCCGACAGTTCAAGCCGCAAGTAGCTGAACGTTTTTTGTTTACTTCTAAAATAATTGTCCGGTAAATGAGACGGTTGATTTAAGTTTTTTGTATCTCTACGTAGATTAAAATTAGCTTGTAGAAAACATTTTTGTATTTAGAGGTATAATATTATAAAAAAAACCAGCTTCACGCCTTATCTCTCATAGCAATGTAGGCAGAGTGAGCCTAATGTTAAGACACTCCGTGCGCCGCTTTCTGCTCGAATTCGAGAATTGTTAAGTGGTGGAATTTAACGTATTTTTTTTTAATTATATAATGCAGAGACTCTCTGACATAATCAGAGACTTTGGAAACATTTTTATTTTTGTTTTTAACTTAGCAATAAATATCAAAATACAATTTAATTAAAATCTTTAAAGAATTACTCAGTTTAAAATTTCAAAGTGATTTAACTCATGCTTACAAATTATAAAAATACATTAAAAATACCAAATATAATTTACAACAAATACAACAAATTGAAAGACTGATTAAAAATTTTGACTACAATAAAAATTCAATAAATACAATAATTTCAATAGAAGTTCAATGAATAACGCACACACTCTCACAAATATATTCCATCTCATTCACACCCTATTTATTTGCATCTATTACTTTTTTGCACACACTGACGGAATTTAACGTATTAAAAATCTGTATACTGAATTTCACCTTAGTACTCCCCTACACTTCCTAAGGAACATACGTGTCAAAATTTCTCCAGTCCAGTGTCTGTCCAGTAGTTTTGGCTGTGTTTCTTTATGTGTCAGTCCCTCATTGAGAACGAAAGAGTATTATACTATATTGAAATTGATGAGTTGCTAATATTATGGAAAGGTTTTAACCTACGTTGTTTTTTGCATGCGATAGATATATCTATCTATAGATATATCTATCTATAGATATATCTCTAATTTCGCGGAAATTGGGATCATCTTCACGCTTTATCCTGCATAGCAGTTTAATCAAAGAGAACCAAAACCTAGTACTAAGACATTCCGTTCATCACTTTCCACCTGAAATCGAAACATTGCTTATTAAGTGGCGGATTTCAACACCGCGCTTTGTTTTACCAGGCCAAAATACAAATATTACGGTCTTCGTGATTAAAAATATACGCAATTAATCCAGTTAAAATAGTATCATTTTAAACATATATGCGTCTAGATAGTAAAACGTTTGACCAGCTATTTCCTGTGAAATAAGATAGACTTGTACTTTGTAATCTCAAAGCGTCTCCACGCAATAACTATCTATTTTGACATCTGCGATTCACATACGATTTGTTATGCACGCTATTCTACCGACCTTGACTTAACCAAGAAAACCTGTTAAAATTAAAATAATCCTTATCACAATGCAATAAAGTATAAAATAGGGAAGTATATATAATCTATGAGTTTTTCTATATATTGGTTTTTGTAGCAACATAAAGATGTTAATAGTTAACACTGTAGTAACAAATCAATGGGAAATAATTTTTATTGTATATAAACTTTCTTCATCAGAATTTCAATTGATTGGATGATGAAATTGATCTTAATTGATGTTTTTGTAACTCAGGGATTTTCTTTTCACTATCTTGAGGTAGTCGTAGGTTCATTTTTTTGGGACTATTATTATTTTGGTTTATTTATTACGGTAGTAGAAATAAGGATAATTTACTGTGTAATGTAAATAAAAAAAAATAGCTATAGCTATATATTTAATTGTAAAACATATGTAAGTATTTAAACTTTATCATTTGAAAAGATTATTACTAGAATTTTAAATTATATGAAACTATCATTTGTATTGATTTTTATTGATTTCAATTTTCGCAGTCGGGTTATTGTTGAACAATAGAGATGTTTGTTACTTTCATGCAAAAATTACTAAACGGATTTTGATGAAATTTTACAGTATCTACAATATATAAAAATTTTGTGTAATTTAGCCTTCAGCTTCACGCTTTATTTCGTAGTTTTCCGCCCGAATACCATACATTGCGTGTTAACACAAAGCGCGGCGTTGAGTTCCGCCATACATAATAATATAACGACTCTACTACCACATACATATAAGCAAATGAAAATCTTAACTAAAGTTATAAAAATCTTCTTTTTTTTTAACTTCACGCTGTATCCCGCATATAGCAGTGGGGAAGAGAATTGTTGAAAGAGAATGAAGTGTCTTAACACTAGGTTCTCTGGTTCCCTCTGCCTACCCTGCTATATGCGGGATACAGCGTAAAAATCTTTTTTACAAACAAACAACACATACCTTATAACAAATATCTAATATTAGAACAAGCATTCATAACCCTAAATAGAGCTTATAGCATTACTCAACCTAAACCATTTAAAGGCGTGTCCGGGGTTCTAAATAACGACATTAGCGTACGTAACCTTTACCATATATTATGTTGTCTCAGTTATCCTGTCATTGCCCGGTAATCACAAATGTGATTTATAAACGAACCAATCAGTGTGTAATAATTCTTGCGATAACCGTTATTGAAGTCTAACTAGCGTATTAGAATTGTGGGGTACGGAATTGTTAAAAAAAGGGAACGGAGTATCAATTCGGCGGAAAGTGGGGAACGGAATTGTTGAAAGAGAATGGAGTGTCTTAACACTAGGTTCTCCGGTTCCCTCTGTCTACCCTTATATATACGGGATACAGCGTGAAGTTAAAAAAAAGAAAAAAAAAACAAGAGTTAACACTATGTTCTGTGGTTGACTTTGCTTATTCGCTATATGCGGGGTACAGCGTGAAGCTATAAAAAGATATAAGAATTTTGACATAGCTCGATAAGAAGATATAATTTACTAGAGCATTTAGGTTTTCTAAAGCAGGTTCGAGTCCCGCTACGTTCAAATTTATAACTCATACATTTTCTAAAAATATTCGTTATATCGTAAGTGTGTGAATAACAGAAGATAACTAGCTTTAATATCTTCTAGTTTTAGTTCTAAATAACCACTTATATTGATTTGAAATTTAAGATTGAAGCAAAAAATAAATAATACGAAAAGAGATCATCGTGGCGCAATGAGAAAAATCATATATATAAATCTATATAAATCTTCAGTGGCTGATTGACGCGGTTGGTTGTGGGTTCGGTTCCCACACGGGGTAATATTTATAATTAAATTATTTTCAAGTTCCCGCTTTAATAAGGCAAAACACGGCGGAGAATACCGTCACGTATCGAATTCGGGTGGAAACCAGAGGACGGAGTGTCTTAACTCTAGGTTTTCTATACTACCCTACTGTGTAGGAAAACGTGAAAATGCTTGTATAGTATTATTAATCAAAAATATAAGGTAACACGAAAGCTATGACGTTCAAAATACGTCGTTATATGGCATGGAACGAGATAATACATCGCCTGATTACAGTAACTGTTAAATGCAGGTGTCGGCGGCTGGTTTACGATCATTATGAGATAGGTATCTAGTATTTAGGTACCATATTGTCTTTAGATACGTACACTGCGGCAAATATGGTTATTTTTAAATAATTTGGGTTATAAAAATATTATTTTGTTGATCATAATAAGAAATTTAGGCAGAGAGACTTAGTGACTCCGTTTTTCACTTTCCACTCGCATTAGGTGCGTTGCGTTGCATACGTTGCGTGTATGGCGGAATTCAAAATAGTGTATGGGAAATGAAAACTATTTTTTCAAGTGGGGATAAAACCAACAACCATCAAATTTAAAGTTAGACGCTGTAACAATACGTCATGACGACTTTTAATTAATTAATTAATTTATTATTAATTTTATTTTAAATTATGTTACTTAAGTAAATATTAAGAAAATAAAAACTTAATTATACACGGTTACTTTTAAAGGTTCGATTCTTTTGGAAAAACCTTTGGTATTTTTATTTAAGCGATTGCCCCAGCATGCGAGATAATAATATAGTAAAAACCTCTTCTCTTTTTAGGGTCAGTTGAAAATAATTTTATAACGTCTGTCGTGGCGCAGAGGCACAAGCGTGCGACTGTAAGCGCGACAGATTGTGGGTTCGATTCCCACTCCAATGGAATTTTTCATTTCCTGGGTTTAATTAACGCAATGCTTCAATTCGCCGGAAAGTGGGGAACAGAATGTATCAACACTAGGTTCAGAGATACAGCGTAAAGCTATGTATGTATTAAAAATAATATAATTTTTTATCCAGTGTACGTCTCACTTTAACTTGTGTATTACGTTTATGAGCACCGATAAGTTCCTGCTTCGATACAAGCCGATGAAAATTTTCACTTGAGATACACTTCCTAGATTGCCACTTTTGTAAGCTTGATCGTAATTAGCTATTTAATGAGACATTACTATATGTGATGTTATGTAATCTTTTATTTGTCTTTTTTAGCTTCACGCTTTATTTAATTAACGCCTGTCGTGGCGCAGACAAGCGAGCGACTGTAAACGCGACAGGTTGTGGGTTCGATTCCCACTCCAGGAAATATAATTTTTCATTTCATCGGTCTGGTAACAAGGCAAAGCACGGCGTTGACTTCCGCCGCTCAGTACGCAATGCCTCAATTCGGCGGAAAGTGGGAAATGGAGTGTCTTAACACTAGGTTCCCTGCTTACCCTGCTATACGCGGGAGACAGCGTGAAGCTGTGTATGCTTTATTTAATACGATAGTTAGAGAGAATTTAGTGTTAAGACACTCCGTTTTCCTTTTTCCGCCGCAGTTTTTCGTAGATTAGTACAATGTTAATTTTTTCGCGCTGGTGAAACAAAGCGCTGCATTAAGTTTTGCTACCCAGCATACAATGTGTCGAAATCGGGCGGGAAGCAGAGAACGGAGTGTCTACACACTAGGTTCTTTATGATTACCATTTTCTGCGAGTAAACGTGTGAAGCTACTTAAAACTTCTTAAGCGTCAAAGTTATTCGAGCAAAATAAGGAAATAACAGTCATTGTTACTGTCAATAACCTACAAATAGAACCATGATAGAGCCAATTTTTGAACGCAATTTTTTACCCGACTGTCAGAGGAGGGTTATGTTTTTCGCGCTTATCATGTATGTTTGTAATATTCTTTATTACTTTATATCTTCCAAACCCTTGGACTGATATATGTAATTGACGACTGTGACGATAGATAGGTATTCATACTCCAAGTGTCCTTAGATATCTGACGGCATTCTTTACGTCAATGTGGCGCTCTCTAGAGGCAATTACGTCATGAATAAAAGCAAAAAAATTGTTGATGGGTACCGTGTGGGGTATCATGGGGGTGAAATGAAAGAAACTAATTAGCACATTTCAAATATATAACACATAACTAGCTTTTATAGCTTACTCTATTTGTATTTGCTTCCTAAATTTGAAGAATCGATTCAGTCGGGTATTTTGTTCCTTGTAATTGTGTGTATTATTTTCCATTTCGACTTTTATTTGCATTGACATTGAAATATCAATAAATGCTTTAAATTTCAAAAGACAAAGAACAGCAATGATTTTTGCCATATTCTGACGAACAGCGAACGGAGTGTCTCGACACTAGGTTTCTCTCTGACTACCCAATTTTGCGAGATAAGAGTGACACTGTAAATTCTTTATGCATAATCTTGTACGTAAAACATAACACCATATTAATAGCATATACATTCTAGTAATATAAAAGTAATTCAGTGAAATAAATCTTTGTACGTGCATTTATTCTCGTCGTACCTCTAATAGGCCAACATTAATATTATGAGGTATATCGATATGATATGTAAGGAATGATAATAGTAGTGAATAATCGATATATCGTCGTCATATTGCTAATCTGATTCAGTTTATAAAGTGCATTATTGCACTTTGTGCTTAGAGAAACTTGTGACTAGGTTTTTTTAAATCTCTCCATACATACATGTGTATATGCGGGATACAGCGTGAAGCTGTGTAGCTTCACGCTGTATCCCGCATATAGCAGGGAGCAGCAGCAGAGGGAACCTAGTGTTAAGACACTCCATTCACCACTTTCCGCAGAATTGAGGCATTGCGTGCTGAGTGCCGGAACTCAAAGTCGCGCTTTGCCTTGTTACCAAACCTAGGAAATGAAAAATTCCATTTCCTGGAGTTCCCACTCCAGGAAATCTTCAAACTCACAATCTGTCGCACCGTACATAATCTACTATAATTTGTTAGAAATGAACAATATTCTTATCTATATAACACATAAATAGTAATTTAAATGTTTTTAGATTGTTTCTAGGGCAGTTACCCTAAATCTAGGGCTATCTGATAGATTATAATATCAAATGAATATATAATTATCAGTGTTGCGAGTCTGTTGCTTAGAGCATTGATAAGAGATTGTACTTGTGTACCAATTTTCTTAACGTTCATAATATCGGATGGACGGATAATGTAAGAGATAGCAAGAAAGTAAGGGAGAAAATGTGAAATTATGTGTGTGTGTGTGTGTGTACATACTCGTATAAGAACATTAGTGTCCGTTAGAGTGTGCGTTTGTGTGTGTGAAGTGAGAAACAGAGAGGGAGAAATGAGAATGTGTCATAATAGGTATTACTTCTGTCAGAATCAGTCTTTCAACTGTGAAACAATTATATTCATTGAATACTGATTATAAAATAATTATTCCATGCATTTATTTCTTTTCTTTTAGTTTCACTCCTTATCTCGCATATTACAGTAGGGTAGAATTCGTGACATTGCATGTTGGGAGGCCCGTTCTTAACAGAGCGGGGTACTAAAGATAATTTATATATCCCCCGAACCCGATTCCCCGATTTGGAATCGAACTCATAACCAATCCCAATTACAGTCATAGACGGCCCCACTGTGCCATGAGAAGGTCGTCATCATCTCCTGAAATTTAATAAATAGCACAATATTAATTGATACTATAAAAGCCGTGTAATATTAAACCAAACAGACCCGACTACAGTATAGAGTTTCTTTGTTAGGCACTAACCTTAAATCGGCCAGTATCGAGATATCGCTACGAAGTAACAATTATCGCCACATTTACAGATTTGTTCTTCAAGAAGGACAAGTACCTTCCTGGTTGTAAATAGTAAAGATCATAATATTATGATGTTAAATTAAATAGTAATTGTCACTTTAAGTACTATAATTTTAAAGTAAACTTGAACTTTGTACATAATATGGAATTAATATGGAATTAATAACATTTGTTGTGCGTATTTAACGCCTGTCGTGGTGCAGAGGCACAAGCGTGCGACTGTAAACGCGACAGGTTGTGGGTTCGATTCCCACTCCAGGAAATTTTAGGAGAACGGAGAGCCTACCCTATTAGTTGCGGGATACAGCGTGAAGTTAAAACAGATTCACGTTTTTTCCTGTGTAACAGGATATACAGAGAACATAGAGTTAAGACAATTCTTTCTCCACGTTTCATTAGTATAACCAGAGCGGGCAAATAAAAATAAAAACTTTGAAAATAAATGTACAAAGCAATATATTTTTCTATTATCATTTAATGATTTATTAACTTTTAATATTTTCTCTTTCAACAATTCCGTTCTATAAATATATAACGGAATTGTTGAAAGAGAATGGAGTGTCTTAACACTAGGTTCTCTGGTTCCCTCTGCCTGCCCTGCTATATGCGGGAAACAGCGTGAAGTTATAAAAAAATAAATTACTAACTTTTAATATTATACACCGTCATATATTTATAGATTTCTATCAACATCTGGCCGAATACGTCATTTTCATACAAAACTACCTGTTCCCAAGAAGCACAATGAACCTTGACCATCCGGTAAACGCCTGGACGACTAATTAGAGTGACCTAAATCACACGCTCTGAGCAGGTGGGTCGGTTAATTGGTAGCGTTGTACCATCGTGCTGATACGTGATAAGGAGGGGTAGATTGTAGATAGCTGGTGGTAAAACTTAAAATAACTTATGGTAAATGCTTTTATTGGTAATTTTTTTTAAATTTAACAAAAAAAAGAAAAAAAAAACAGTTAAATTAAGTTAGCTTCGCTTCGCGTCGCCCATGGATTTCTACAACACCAGAGGAATTGTAAATGCGTTGCCGACCTAGTGTTTAGATGGGAGGCGAGGAAATAATGTGGTGGCCGCGGCTGTATGCCATTGCAACCACCACATTCTGGGGAAAGGACAGGTGGGAATAGGGAAAACCTGGCTCACATGTCATCGAACCGGAACACAACATTAGATATTTGGCGGTTAGTCTTTCCATGATAGTGGTCGCGAGCCAGTCGGAGAATGAAGCTCCTACCACCCGATTACTGGGTTATCCACCTTTTATGGGACGCTACCCAGTTTGTCCCCTCACAGGGAAAAAAGTAAATGAAACACGAACTCAAAATTACCTCTTACACTCAAATATTTAACAACTATGCTATTATGGCCAAAAGTGGTCTAATTTCATATAAATATACCGTTACATTTCTTAACAAATCTAATGAATCGAAATCTATTTTAGTGTAGCTATTCTCTTAGTAAATTGCGTACAATTTCCGAATGTGTGTAATGTTTCAGATAAGTCATTAGTCGGTTGTCGGTATTTAATTGGTAGTCATGTTTTCATATTGATTCCGTATCGTTGTATTGCCATTCGCTTCGGGATGCTTTGGTAATTTGAATATATATTTAAATCATCAAAAACTTTAATGTAAAAATGGGAGTCAAGTTCAGTATTAGAACTAGAATAAAATAATAAAGAAATAGATGGGTGTAAAGTTCTGTAGGGAATATTGAATTGTTTTTGGCTTGGCTAGTTGTTATTTACTAATTAAGTTGAGATTGCTTGTAGCAATATGACCGCCTTTGCATACAGGCATTTATATTGTTATTTCCTCTTTATTTTTGTTTTGTGTGCAATAAAGACTATTCTGTTCTGTTCTGTTCTGTTCTGTTCTGTTCTGTTCTGTTATGTTCTGCTCTGTTCTGTTCTGTTCTATTCTATTCTATTCTAAGTTACAATAATAAGATTTTTTTTTTTATGATAGTGTCTTGTTTTTTCATGTATTAATATATCCTTATGTTTTTATACTTCCTAAAATTGGTATTATCTTGTGCTCAAGTATAGTGTGACACTACAATAATTTTACTATACGAGTTATAATTTGTCAATAAAGCAAAAAAAAATAAAAAAATATTATTACACAATTTCATTTGAAAATGTCTTTTTACTAATAAGAACTTATAGTTTAAATTTTCAGATAAAATTTTAGCAAAACATAAAACTGACTTCAAATGTATGAAGTACTAGCTATCATATAAAAAAAAATCATCAAAAATGTTTCATCTATATCACACATTAAAAAATAAAGTCGAATTGATTACGTCCTTCTCTTTTGAAGTTGGTTAAAATACGGTAAAGAATTTTTAGATAATCAACCAAATAAACGATCATACTAGCGCCAGATGTATGCTAATGTTTTTTTTTGCTCAAAACAACTACGTTTCCATAAAAATTTACGATGTTTATTTACTATAGTATGAGAATTATAAAAAGTTATAAAAATATTTTATTGTTTATGAATTGAGTTGATTAGTTTTTTAAACTCATGCGATAGAAATATTTTTCAATGCAACCATCTTTAGCGAAGTTAAGCCTGTAATAAGTTAAGGCTAAATAAGAGTAAACCCGATGCTTGAACTGACGGTTTAATTATTAGTGTCCCCATTGACGCGTTAACAACGCGTTGCCTAGCAACGTATTTGTCACTTTATATAAACATGCATGTCAAACCATGGTAGTGTGTGTAATATTTATTTTATTAATTTAATATACTTTTTTTGCATTATTTAAAAAAAATATTAGCATTCTGCACTCCTTCTCTATATAAATTATAAGTGTGCCAAATTTCATACTCCTCCGTCCGCGTAATTTTGCGACTGTAAAAGTGACAGGTTGTGGGTTCGATTTCCACTTCAGGAAATGGAATTTTTCATTTCCTGGATTTGGTAACAAGGCAAAGCGCGGCGTTGAGTTCCGCCACTCAGCACGCAATGCCTCAATTCTGTGGAAAGTGGGGAACGGAGTGCCTTAACACTAGGTTCCCTCTGCCTACCCTGCTATATACGGGATACAGCGTGAAGCTATGTATGTATGTATGTATCTCATAGCTACAATTTACCATGGTTCACCTTATAGCAGATAAGGTTGCAAATTGAGATTTTTATAGCATCTTACTTACAATTAATTTAATTATTACAACAAGTTTAATATTTACACTGTATTATTACGTATCATTCAATAAATTACTCCTGCATGACTTCATTCGAAGGAAGCCATTTAAATCATCTAAGGACGTCATTATGTCATTTGTTGTAGTTGTCAATTATATTCTGCCATTCAAGCTTTATTATCTGTCATGATAAAAAATATGGAAGCGTAAGACTTGATGTTAAACGGTTTTTTATGCTTGGACTATTTTTTTTAAACTACAAATCTAAAAAAAAAATCATTATATTCTTTATTGAAATAGGCTGTTACAAGCAAGTCCTAACGGAAGCTACCACCGGCTCGGAAGGCAGTTCTGCTGAGAAGAGCCGGCAAGAAACTCAAGAAATGTATGTAAAATGCAATTTTGACGCAGATATGAGAATCTGTTACGGTTGTTATAGGTTTTATTCCCGCTTGAGGTAATGTTCCTTTAAGAAAATTGTTTTTTGGTCTCCTAAACAAATGCCAAATTAAATTTTATTGCCACACTAAATTGATAAGTTATCACACATTTGTGGTCTACCCTTTTAATATAAAGGATGGGTTTTGATAAAAATATAAGATAAATAAACGAATTTGTATAATCGAATGTACATTTTTAGGGCATTACAAAGCTTAAGTTTTATTTAATTTATAAATTTTATTTTATGTTATTGAAATTTGTATACAAAAATTAATTTTACCCATAGTTTGGTGGTAGGAGGTTCGTTCTCCGTCTGGCTCGCGACCACTATCATGTCAAAGACGAACCGCCAAATATCGTATGATGTGTTCTGGTTCGATGGTATGTACATGTCTGTCTACTACATTGTCCTCCCCTTCCATCTGTATCCTTTAGGTTGGCAACGCATCTACAACATCTCTGGTGTTGTAGATGTTCATGGGCGAAGGTAACCATTTACCATCATTCAAAAAAAATGGTTTACTTTTCATCCAAGTTTGAGACATTGCAAGTAGAGTAGCGAAACTTAACGCCGCGCTTTGTACCAGTGCGGAGAAATGAAAATAATATAAACATATTTCCATTCTTCGACTGGAAATCGAACTTACGACCAATCGCATTTACAATCGCTGTTCTGCGCCATAATGACCTAGAAGTTCTTTTTTTATAAGAAACAATAAAGGCGAAGATTATCAACGCGGTTTAGAATGTTTCGGCCATTGCCCTCGCTGCAAGGGCGAGTTGCGAACTAAACAACGGTCTAAACGACGATAGTAGATAACGGTCAGATATGATAAACGGCCTATGATCGCCTGTTTCGAAGAATTGGGTCGGAACCGGACCTGCTACTATAGTGCTTTGTTTGAATTGAAAAGTCTTGTGGAAATTTTTATTATTAAAATATAGCTTTTAATAAAATGTAATAATAGGTTGTAGGTCCGATTCTCACTCCAGGAAATGTTAGTATTTTTATTTCCTGGGTTTGGTAACAAGGCAAAGCGCGGCGTTGAGTTCCGCCACTCAGCACGCAATGCCTTCATTCGGCGGAAAGTGAGTGTCTTACCACCACTAGGTTCTCAGGTTCCTTCTGCCTACCCTATATATGCGCTATATGCGGGATACAGCGTGAAGATAAAAAAAAATAATAATTTTCATTTTCCAGCTTTAGGAAGACAGAGCGGGGCATTACGTTCCGCCGTCCAAAACGGAGTGTTTTTATTTCAAGCGGAAAATGAGGAACGGAGTGTCTTGATAAATATCACTTACTTACTTAACTTCACGCTTTGTTCCTAGCGGGGTAGTCAGAGAGAACGGAGCGCCAAACGCTACGATCCCTGCATACCTCTTTCGCCTCGTCCACAGTCATTAACCTCTTCGTGCATGCCATCCTAAAGTGGGGTCCTCATGCTTTTTAAGTGACCTTTCTCCAGTATCATTAATACCGTGTTCTCGAAGGTCAACCGAGGTCTCCCCCTACCTCTCTTACCGGTCAACTTTTCCTTATATATCTTTCTCAAATATCCGTTCAAATAATTGTAAATTAATCAAAAGTTTTATTTGAAAAGGCTTTTGTAAGCAGTGTAAGGCTACCACCGGCTCAAAAGTAAATTCTACTGAGAGGAACCAGCAAGAAACTCAGCAGTTGCTCTTTTCAAATATCAACGCTCTATTAAAAACAATGTAGACAAAATGTAGGGTTAGTACAAAAATGCCTAACTTAATAATTCATAACATATCCATTTTTGATAGAAATGAATAACATATCGACACGTACTAGATTTTTTTATTCGATCCTCTAAAGAATTTAAACAATCTTGCATCTTGCACATGTCAAACAAACATTCATGTCATCGTCTCTTATTACGTACACCATAATCCGTGAAATAACTTTCTTTCTTGAATAATATGAAATAACGTTACAGAACAAATATTTCAAATAGTTACTTTAAGTACTGTAAAATGTTCATTAATCACGCCTCGTAAAGTGGATATATTACTGAGATTCTGCATAGATAACTTTAGATTACAAAAGTGAGAGATGACCATGGAAACTGTAAATAAATTGTTTAGTCATTTATAAGTATACGGGGAAAGCAACTTCACGCTTTTCCGTGCATAGCAGGGCAGACAGAGAGAACTTAAAGAGTTGAGATTTTCCACTCGAATTTTAGACATTGTGTGTTGAGTGGCGGAACTTAGCGCCGCCTTTGTCTTACTGGAGCTAACACTTTAATATATTTATTCCAAGGATTAAATATTGAACAAGGATTAAGGAAAGTATATTATTCTGTCCAAGAATATTATACAGATGTTAATGTGTGGAATTAAATGCTGTTGATGCTCGCTCAGGAGGCTTATCGTTGCTGTAAATTTATTATAAAATTTTGTTTGAAAAAGGGCACCTGTTGAGTTTCTTGCTGGCTCTTCTCAGCAGACCTGCCTTCCGAGCTGGTGGTAGCTTCCGTTAGGACTGACACTCCTGACATCTTTTGTAAATTGACGATTCAAAAGTGCTTGTAATAGCCTATTCGAATAAAGAATATTTTGATTTGATTTGAACATGTGAACATTACAGTGAGACGTTTCTCTACTATGCCATAATGGTTCGTAGGTTTTTGTATATTGCATAAAATGTGATATAGGATTAATACATATGGTTAAATATATGCCATTAATACAAGCTCTGAAAAGTACCTAAATAACTATTATATTTTAAATAAAAAATTGTTTAAAAATAAAAAAATAACAAAAAATTATAAAAGCTTGTAGTGTATCATTACGTTTATCAAGCCTTATATTTATATTATACCCATAAAACGGACGGAAATCAGAGAATCAAATAACTTTTCAGTTTTTCTATTTATCCTAAAACATAACTTCACGCTGTATCCCGCATATAGCAGGGTAGGTAGAGGGAACCTGAGAACCTAGTGTTAAGACACTCCGTTTCCCACTTTCCGCCGAATTGAGGCATTGCGTGCTGAGTTGCGGAACTTAACGCCGCGCTTTGCCTTGTTACCAAAATTGGTTGGAAATGAAAAATACCATTTCCTGGAGTGAGAATCGAACCCACAAGTTGTTCGCGTTTACAGTCGCACGCTTGTGCCTCTGCGCCACGACAGGCGTCATTTTAATTCTAAGTATATGTAAAAAAGCTGAAACTATTTGTGGCGCACTGACTGACTGTAAACGCTATTGGTTTTGGGTTCGATTCCCACTCAGGGGAATGATATTATTTTGCCTCTCTGGTAAGTTAAAGTGCGGCGTTGAGTTTCGCCACTTACAACTAATATCTTGAATTCGCACAGAAAATAGAGTACAGAGAGTCCTGACACTAGGACCTTGAGAAAAATTATAACTTTAAGCCTACTAAAAGCTCAAATACTCGAGCAAGTACTATCCAAGTAGAATTACACAAACGCAGCATTAATATCATCGATTGTAATCGTCATAATAAATAGCGAAGTTCTTATTGTTAGAAGAACTGTTGCTCCCATATTTTACGATATGGCGTACACAATTCCTTAAGGAATGCCTGTGGATGGTGAGATATACTTTGCAGATAACGCTTCGGATTTATAACATCGTATGCTTAGATTATTATACTATACAGGTTGTGGGTTCGATTCCCACT
>JAKGSA010000288.1:669617-693163 GCA_033558755.1 Philaethria dido
TTCTAGCCATTCATAAGATTATTAAGATATTATTTAATATTAGTTAGTTAGTAGTCTATAGTGTGTATATGTGATAATTTGAAGGCTTAGTACTAGATTTAATTTTTTTGACAAACAGTTATGTCTACCGATTTTTTTTTATACTGAATAAAAAATTATATTTTTTTTCAACTTCACGCTGCATCCCGCATATAACAGGGTAGGCAGAGGGAACCTGAGAACCTAGTGTTAAGACACTCTGTTCTCTTGCAACAATTCCGTTCCCCACTTTCCGCCGAATTGAGGCATTGCGTACTGAGTGGTGGAACTCAACGTCGCGCTTTGCCTTGTTACCAAACCCAGGAGATGAAAATACTAACATTTCCTGGAGTGGGAATCGAACTCAAAACCTGTCACGTTTACAGTCGCACGCTTGTGCCTCTGCGCCACGACAGGCGTTAATTAGTAACTAGGCGTCAAAAAGTTATATATCCTTTTTAATGCCTCTACGAAAATGTATATAAAGTTTCATGATAATCGATTGAACAGTTTTGGCGTGAAAACAAACAAACTTACATTCACGTTCATAATATTACTAGGGATTTTGAGCCCTGCTAGCTTATTAGTGACCTGAGAAGCTATCTCTAGAGATCGTAGATTCAATTCTCATTTAAATCGGGCCGTAGAAAAGTTTTGAATTTTTCGTTTTCCGTTAAATTAGAAGTGTTTATTTTTTAAGGCAAAGTTGGAGTTAGTAGGGTTAAGGTAAAAAATTGAGTCATCGTAGTATAGTGAGACTTCTGGCTATAAACGCGAGCAGTTGTAGCTTCTATTCTCACTCGGGGCAATAATGTTTTTTTTTTAACTTCACGCTGTATCCCGCATATAGTAGGGTAGGCAGAGGGAACCTGAGAACCTAGTGTTAAGATACTCCGTTCTCTTACAACAATTCCGTTCCCCACTTTCCGCCAAATTGAGGTACACAAGAGGAGAGGATGAGGATATACAAGAGCAAAAATCATTTAGAATAATTTGTGATCTTATTTTAGACTTGCATTTCGATGCATACCCGTACATGCACATGTGGCTATGTTATTACGGAAGTCAAAACTACATAATATGTTTCCTAAGAAACTAAGAATTTGAAGATCTTTTAATTACTACTGTTACATCACAAGCTAATTTAAACCTTATAATACTTCTATAGGGTTCAAAACAACCTGTTTACAAAATAGAAAGTAACGAATTGACCATTGAGGTAGGTCGTATTACCGAATTGAATAAATTAGCAATAAATATTTGAATTTAGCCTAGTATTATCTAAATTGAGGTATGAGATCATCTGTTATTTATAGAATTAAGCTTTTAAGTAAAATTAGTATGGTGAAGCAACTTGATCTGCCAAGTGGATGGGTGACCTCGTTTTGAGTGAAACGATGGCATTTAAAGCCAATTTTTATGTATAATTTCAAGATTTTTGTTATATATTTGAATGTTTTTGGATGCTATTTGGTTGATGAAGTAATAATGTGTTGTATCTGTTGTGTAAAATAAATAAATAAAAAAATATAGACCTGCATTTTTATTTTATTACAAATAAAAACTATACTATATCAAAACAGCAGAAAAGTTTAATCTAGTTTTGTATTTTTTCATAAAGATATTAAATATATTTATGAAAAAATATTTAAAATTATGAAAAATCAGTAATGAATAAAACTCATTAGACTGTTTGAACACACTCTCCAGTAATACCTGGAACGGAGAAGAGCTTGTAGGGTAAATTTCATTTTGAAAACTAATCCGGCTAATAGAAATTTTGTTGATGTGTATAAAAATAACATATTTATATAGATATTAACATTAAAGAATCAGAAAGAAAGAAGAAGCTAGAGAACTACCAGAAGTACATCGTTTCTTATATACCAGATTCTTTTAATTGTTAACCATAAACTGTATTGGCAAGCCAGGCAGAGTGAATTTATGTTATCCTCTCGCCTTTCGTACACCTATATGTTATATCTTAAAGTCTACATAAATATAAATATTCAAATTTCAGACATAAGCCCGCAATTATTCATGCCAGCCATGTCGATATGTCAGCTGTGCCTAAGTCTATCTTTATTTAATTAGTTTAAGCCAAGTTATTAAACGTGTATCGTTCTAAGTAAAATAAAAGAAAAAAATGTAATCCAGTCGCGCGCATCCCGATACTGACTGACGTTTCAATTAAAAATAATTTATTTATAACATCGAACCACCCGCGAGTCGACATCGATCTTTTGTTAGGCGGCACATCTCTAAAGGTATAGAAACTTTTGTATGGATAGTGTTGTTACATTTCTCTATTGTCTGTGGTAATTATCGAAGAATCGATTCTACGTACAAAGGGCGATGGGATATTTTGAAAATCATTTAATTATTTTTTAATGAATGTTAGTCGCGCTCTATTAGTTTAGGCTTAATTTTTGTGGAAGGTTGTTATTATGTGTTTTTTGTACACTGTGTGAATGTAATTTTACCGTGGGATTTTATGAGAGTGATATGGGAATTTCTTATATTGATCTCACTTGCTAAGCTGTAGCTTATAATTGTTTGACCTGATAATTATTATCTGATAAAAATAGTTATATAAGGTAATATAGGAGGCAATGAAATTTTATTTTTAAGAACTTGCATACATACATACATAGCTTCACGCTGTATCCCGCATATAGCAGGGTAGGCAGAGGGAACCTAGTGTTAAGACACTCCGTTACCCACTTTTCGCCGAATTGAGGCTTTGCGTGCTGAGTGGCGGAATTCAACGCCGCGCTTTGCCTTGTTACCAAACCCAGAAAAGAATATCCATATGTTACAATTTATTAATAATCTGTGCCTCAGCTTCTCGCTTTTCCGCGTATAATCATAGAGAACTAAATATTGATAGAAATTCAGACATTTCATGTAGAGAGGCGGAACTCAACGCTGCGCTTTATTATGCAGAGCGAGGAAATGAAAATAACTGAAAATATTTTTTTTGTGTGTGTATGGATTGAACCCGCAACAAATCGTGTATAGGCTGTCCCACTTGGCCATGATGGCATCTATCATTTGATTATGAACTGTATTTGAATATTTCAATTTTGACGCAATACCCTAGATGCGGGAAACAGGTAGATAAAAATTAGAAACTATCGATATCACATTTTCTTCGTCTATTCTGATACCAACAAACGTGTGATTCTTAAGCAATCCATACTGCCGGCGACTTATGTAATGGCTTCGATAATAAACAGGACTTGGATAATAATAAATAGCTAATAGACTAATCTAAGAATATTTTAAGTAAATATATCAAGTTGACAAATAAATATTTAATAAATACAAAGCTCTTGCTTACTAAACATAGCAAATTAAAATTTGTCATATAGGTATTTTTTAGGTGGTAGGAAGTTCGTCCTCCGACTGGCTCGCTATCATGTAAAAGACGAACCGCAAAATATCTAATAATGTGTTCCGGTTCGTCGTTCGTTCTAATAATGTGGTGGTTCCGATAGCGGACTACTACATTGTCCTCCTCTTCCATCTGTATCCTTTAGGTCAGCAACGCATTTACAACACTTTTGGTGTTGTAGATGTCTATGGGCGAAGGTAACCACTTACCATCAGGTGGTCATTCATAAAAAAAGGCTTATCTGAAAAGGAGCACTAGATATCTCAAAATTCGGTGAAAACTGAGATTTTACGTTTTGTAGTCCAGGTCCAAGCTTAGTTGCAGTCTATAACTAGCTTATAAGCAGTTTTATTTACCTATTTACCTCGCGGCAAATTAGAAGGGCTGCTTTGATAATGTCTGTTCGTCACATTGAAATATAGCCCGAGTGTAGTTAAAGATCCCGGTTATCTAGGCCTTGCCTATCTCGCCATCTAACTCAGCTTTCTAGGTCGACTTTAAACGTGCAATGCAAATTACAGAATTTAAATTATAATATACTAGCTGTTACCCGCGGCTTCGTTCCTGTGGTCAATAAGAGACCATACTACATACTATATAATATTTTTAATGGGAACAATTATGTCTGTCGAATTACTTTTTTAATTTTTTTTTTAATAAAAGGCATCCTATGTCTTTTTTAATACCTTAAAGAATATGTATACAAAGTTTCATAACAATCGGTTGAGTCGTTTTGTGAAATCGTCATAAACATACTTACTATAATATCAGTAAAGTTTTCTAGTTAGGTAGATACAGGAAGCGCGGACAGTGGAGATAAATGTTAATGTGCACTTTAAAGGGGCCCCTAAACCTACACGTAGGGTCGTAAGTCCCAGGCACTATCCAAACTCCTCTCTCTGCAACGAGATGGGCCCTGTATTGATGGCTAAGGAATTTATTCTCATCTATTTATCTATTTTTTTGAATTAGCCACTAATTGGTTCAAATTTAGTTTGAAAATAGTTGAAATAATTGCTGTTTTTTTGGATATATAAGAATATTTTTTTAAATATTCCTAGTAGCTCAGTTCACGCATTGCCATACTTACGAATAATTTACATACATTTTACATACATAGCTTCACGCTGTATCCCGCATATAGCAGGCTAGGCAGAGGGAACCTAGTGTTAAGACACTCCGTTCCCTACTTTCCGCCGAATTGAGGCATTGCGTACTGAGTGGCGGAACTCAACGCCGCGCTTTGCCTTGTTATCAAACCCAGGAAATAAAAAAATCCATTTCCTGGAATGGGAATCGAACCCACAACCTGTCGCGTTTATAGTCGCACGTTTGTGCCTCTGCGCCACGACAGCGTTTAATAATACATTTTTTGAATAATACATTTTTCACAAAGATATATGTCAAACCAATAACAAACAACACACTTTCATTTTATAACTATATTACTGGAAAGTTTCATGTAGATCTGCTTAGTGGTTTTATATGAAAGAGTAAATATCCATAGATTAGATTGATTGATGTAATGATTCTATTGAATTTATTTACATTTTCTTATTGTGATAAGAAAGAGGAGAACGGAGAGTCTTCACACTACGTTCTGTGTGTCTATTCCATACGCGTAAAGTTGAGATATAATAATATTATACTATTTGTTTAAAAGTTAACTACCGTTATATGGATACTGGGTAACCTTGTTATTGTCACATAATAAAATAAATTGTAGATATCTTGATTGATTAAAAATAATATTTGACCTTAAACTACACGTGATAAAACAAAGTGTACGTGGAACAATTGATTATTATTATAATTGATATGTATTGAGTTCTAATTAAGTCCATTTATAAATGATAATAAATATAAATAAATAATAATTAGAACATAATTAAGTATAAAAGAAAATCGACTTCAAAGGAAAATGTACAAAAAAAATATTACGAATAACTCAAAAACTACTCGTCAGATCTATATTAAATTTAGATGGGATCACATTAGAAATCAAAATTGGTTCAACCAGTAAAAAGTTATGCGGTAATACTTAATTGATAACCTATTTTGAAGTCAGTTAATAAATACTAGTGGCCCCAGTGACGCGTTAACAACGCGTTGTCTTTAGCAATGTATGTATATGTCATTTTATATAAACGTGAATATCAAACCATGGCAGTGCAATATTAAAAAAAAAAAATTAGCATTCTGCACTCTTTCTCTATATAAACTATAAGTGTGCCAAGTTTCATGCTCGTCCGTCCGCTTAATTTTTGTAAAAGGTACAAAGTTTTTGCTTCGCGTATTTATATATAGGTAAATTAAAACAAATTAATATTTATTCCAGTATAGATTATATCTGCTTTGTCAGTTTGAGTCAAATGTTAAAATACATTTTAAATGGATATTAGACGTATATTACAGAAGATAAAGCGCAGCGTTGAGTTCCGCCACTCAACACACAATACCTTTAATGCAGTTGTAAAGTGAACAATGTAGCTTTCATAGCTACTATCAAGGTTCATTTTGATTACCTTGTTATGTAGGTATATGCTATAACAGTTCATAGCTTACCATAAATAGTTGTACGTGGCTTTCTGATATTTAATAATCGCTCAATCTGAAACAAGAAAAAACATAATAAATAACTTTTTACTAAGTAAAAATATATAAAAAAATACAATTCTGCCTGATAAGCTTATATAAGAATTGTTTTTCTGGTACAGTCATGTCCAGGGGAAGATTTATATTTATTAGTAGAACCATTCCGCGTAAAGTATGCGTTGTCTTAGCAACGTATTTGTAAGTGATATACAATAATAGTATGGAAACAAATTATAGTTCTTATATGAAATATAACTGTGCCAAATTTCATATTCCTTCCTGCGTTTAATCTTCTATAAAAAAGGGATAACGTTTTTCTTTTCGTATTAATATAATGACATTCATATTGACTCTTAACATTTTACACGTAGTGTCTAAATGATGCATGGAGAGACATATTGCTACTCTTTCTCTCACGCTATTTCTCATAATGTGGGAGATACATAAAAATACGTCATACATACATAGCTTCACGCTGTGTCCCGATCATATAGAAGGGTGGGCAGACGGAACCTAGTGTTAAGACACTCCGTTCCCCATTTTCCGCCGAATTGAGGCATTGCGTGCTGAGTGGCGGAACTCAAAGCCGCGTTTTGCCTTGTTACCAAACCCAGGATATATAAAATTCCATTTCCTGGAGTGGGAATCGAACCCACAACCTGTCGCGTTTACAGTCGCACGCTTGTGCCTCTGCGCCACGACAGGTGTTAAGTAGCACAACAAAATACGTGTGAAGTAGCGGAAATTTCAATACATATATTAAAAATACATTTTATTTTGTTTTTGTACCACACAGTTGATGTACGCACGTAGCGAGATGACAGTGACGATACCTCGTTGTCGGATTATAACGAACTATGCGTTTGCCTTTACTGTTTATGCGATATTAGATATTTTTTTGTTATTTGTATTTAGTGAGTGACGTAAAAATACGCATAATACTAAAATTCAGGTCAACAGCAGTTGATTTTTTCTCGTTTAAGAAAGCATAAGGCCATCGTGGTACAATAATTATGAGGTGTTGGAGCAGAAATTGGTTAACAAAGTGTAAGTACACTAAGTACTCTCGACTACCCTACTGTACTGGATAAGGCGATGAATCTAGCTTTTTTGCTCTAGAAGCTGTTTAAATAACTTTTTTTTATGAAAAAATAATTTTAGAAGTGACCTTACAACTTAACTGTCGTTTAAACATTGACCAGAAAATACTGAAAAATAATTAAGATTTTAACAAAAAATACCGATTTAAATAAAATGCACAAAAGTTCTTAACTAAATTTAAATGGGATCACATCCGAACTACTAGCTATCATATAAAAAAAGGATCATCACAAATTGGTCCACACAGTAAAAAGTTATATGGTAACACACCTAAAAAAATATAATCGAATCGATAACCTCCTATCTTGAAGTTGGTTAAAAAAACACTGGTAATTCTGATGTAATACCAAAAGATATGCTAAAAGGAAGACTGAAACTCCTAATATGGGGAATGTCCACTTAAATCCTATCGTAACAATGTTAACGGATACTAAGCATTGTTTGTTTGAGATTATCATTAATGGAATGTTACTTAAATGTTTGTAAACCGTACATTATGTATGTTTTGGCTAAATGATTTTTACCATTGATATATAATAATATATATATATATATATATTTAACTTCACGCTGTATCCCGAATATAGCGGGGTAGGCAGAGGAAACCAGAGAACCTTCATTCTCATTCAACATTTCCATTCCCAACTTTCCGCCAAATTGAGGCATTGCGTGTTGAGTGGCGGAACTCAACGCCGCGCTTTGCCTTGTTACCAAACCCAAGAAATGAAAATACTAAATTTTACATTTCCTGAAGTGGGAATCGAACCCACAACCTGACGTGTTTACAGTCGCACGCTTGTATTATATAAATAATGAGGCCATCGTGGTACAGTGGGACAGCGTCTATTTGTAAACACGTTTGGTTGTGGATTCGATCTGAATCGGGAAATGATTATATTTAAATTATTATCATAACCCCTTTGTGAAAACACATTGAGGCATTGAGTTCCGTTACTTTGCACGAATTGTGTCGATTTCTGGAGGAAAGTGAAGAACGGAGTGTTTTAACACTAGATACTCTTTGACTGTCCTGGTATGCGTGATAAATGTGAATCTATATCATAATCTCTTATATGGTTATATAACCTAACCTAACCTAACTTCACATTTTATCCCTAGCGGGGAAGTTAGAGAGAACGGAGCGCCAAACGCTACGGTCCCTGCATACCTCTTTCACCTCGTAATCGTTTCGTTAACCTCTTCATGCATGCCCTCCGGGGGGTCCTCATGCGTTTTACATGACCTCATCATTGATACTGTGTTCTCGAAGGTCAACCGAGGTCTCTCCTTACCTCTCTTGCCGCTCACCTTTGCTTCATATATCTTTCTCACCATTCTTTCATCACTCATGCTCTCGACGTGCCCAAACCACCTGAGCACGTTCTTCTTCATTCTTACTATAACATCCTCGCTTATACCTGTCTTTCTAAGTATCTCTTCGTTGCGGATTCGGTCAGCCAAACTGACTCCGCATATTCGCCGAAGAGATCGCATCTCTACAGCCTTCATGTGGTTATATTTTTACACGATTTCAATAAAAGAGGAGGTTCTCAATTCGCCTATATTTTATGCTATATTTCAAATAGACACATATATAGCATATATATACACATACATATGCTTCACATCACAACATATTATATATTTATACCAACACAGTTTTTTATTGTGGATATAAAATTATAATCATGTTGCTGTAGTCTACAAAAAAGTCACACATACAAAAGACTTAATGTGATGCTTATATCTTATATATATATATATATATATATATATATATATATATATATATATATTTACGTAAAACTACTAGACTGAGTTGGCTTGACCTATATAGTCATTTGACTAATGATTTATTTTTTATTTGTCGCCGACTCCTAAAAAAGGAGTCAATTATAAAAGGAGGGAATTTTAAATATATTTAATATTATTTTGCTTTGGCTTCCCGCATTTTCCACATATAACAGGGTACGCACGCAGAAGCTCTAAGACATTCTATTCTCATTTGCCATCATCATGTATGGAGTGGCGGAACTTAACACTGCACTTTGTACTAATATTTACATATACAATACACATATAATTTGTCTAATAGTAGATAAGGACGTTTTAAAAGAGTGAACAAACAAAGAAGTCGTGCAAAAACGCGATGAGATCATCGTCAGTGTCATTACTATATAACGACATAGATTTATGCTAGTGATATACACGAAGGGCATTGAGTCGAGGTTTATGTTCCGTTGACATAATTTAATCTGATTTTCCTCTATATTACTACCATAGTTAGGTGGAGGGGGGAGCTTGGATAATGACGGTGAGGTTTAAAGGGGCCCCTTAAGTCTACACTTGGCTTGCAAGTTCCCGGCACTCCTCCGAGCTCCTAATGAGGCATCATTATGGGGCCTCATACTGAATCCATGGAATACTAAGGCATATTTATTCTGTCTTTCTTTTCATCTTGGCTAAAGAATAGAAAACCTTGACGCCTATCGTGGCGCAGAGGCACAAGCGTGCGCCTGTAAACGCGACAGGTTGTGGGTTCGATTCCTACTCCAGGAAATGTAAAATTTAGTATTTTCATCTCTTGGGTTTGGTAACAAGGCAAAGCGCAGCGTTGTGTTCCGCCACTCAACACGCAATGCCTCAATTCGGCGGAAAGTGGGGACCGGAATTGTTGATAAAGAATGGAGTGTCTTAACACTAGGTTCTCTGGTTCCCTCTGCCTACCCTACTATATACGGGATACAGCGTGAAGTTAAAAAAAAAGGAATAGAAAAAAAGGGGATGGAAATTCTTATCCGTTTTGCATAGTCTTGCTCCAATTTCTGTAGGGTTTTAGACTATTCTAAGAATTAGCTAGATGGTCTTCGTCCCATTAGTGGAAATTTTATGAAAATTTATTCAGAATTTATTGTAATTTTATTATATCAACAGTCAGAATGTCATAGTTTGACCGTACTCAGTATATAAATAAATATATATCCAATTCATGTGATTTTTTTTATTTTTTTTACAGGTATTTGATAAATGGAGTGTCATAACACTAGGTTCTCAGGTTCCCTCTACCTACCCTGCTTTGTGCGGGATACATCGACACATTACAAGAAAAAAACCAAAAATTAAACGTACTTATTGTTACTTACTATAAATATATAAATAATTTTATAATATTTTCATCTTTGATAAGTAATAAATGACAAGAACAAGTGCTAAAAGCACCTTACTTAATAAAAGTTGTCTTTACAATCCACACATTATTCAACACCTAACGAAGCAATGCATTTAAGCAATTTACGTATTGCTCAAGTTAACGGGACTCATACAAATTAAATACTTTGTTCACGTATCTACTAGGTTTCTAAACGATTACGTTTCCAAGTAACACTCTATAACTTGTACTTACAAATAAAAAATAAATATAACTAAACCTCTATCAAAGGAGCTTAACGCTTTTCCCACATAGTAAGGTAGTTAAAGAGAATTTAATGTTCAGACACTCCGTTCTCCTCTTTCTGCCCGAATTCGAACACTGCGTGTGGGGTGGCTAAACTCAACCAATGCCGAGTCTTATCACATCAAAGTACTGTCTTCCCATATTTAAGCAATCCTTACTAATATTATAAATGCGAAAGTAACTCTATCTGTCTGTCTGTTACGTTTTCACGCCTAAACCACAGAACTGATTTTGATGAAATTCGGTATGAAGATGAAACTAAACTTGGGAAAGGACGTAAGATACTTTTTATTACGAAAAAAATGGTAGAGGGGTTGAATTAGAGGATGAAAGTTTGTATGGAAGTTCCTTATTGTCAAACAAAATCATGTAAGATCGTTTAACTGTTTACAATTATCACACCTAAATCACTTAACAAATTTTGATAAATAGTCTAGACCTTGGGAAAGACTATATGCTACTTAACTTACCATGTCGCGCGATATAACCGAATTCCACGCGGGCGAAGCCGCGGGCGGAAAGCTGGTATGTTATATTGGTTTTAAAAGTAATATTATTGTGTAATATTAGCAATTATGCACAACGGAGAGTATTAGCACTAGGTTCTTTTTACCTTTAAATATTAAAATAAATATACTTTGTCATTTACCAAACAGGCGGAAATGCAAAATATTTTTTGAACATTTATAATAATTTTGGATTTGAAGCCGTGTCTCTCGGAGACTATTCAACTGTTCCAAGAGAGTTCTTAGAGTCACGCTATGTTAAAAAAAATACACTTTTTCTAAAAATATGTTTCTTATATTAAGTGTTAAGTGTCAAAATATTGAACGCTAAAATATTTTCACTGCAAATTATCAAAGCATAAATGACTTGGTCACATAGATTACGGCGTTATGTTCCGCCAATCAACACACAATCTTTACTAGAGCAAAAAACATAAAAAGAATTCTAATAGATCATAGCATTTCTGTCATAACTTTTGCTGTCATTGACCTTAAGCACATGGCAAACGGTGGTTAGCTGCGTAACCGGAAACACGCAGTCTTAAGGATGCGGTTTTACTATGAAACATGAGACGGGAGGCAGTTTCGCGGAGTTAGTATCACTAACTCGGAAGTATGTTACCATATTTTTTATATTCTACTTCTATTACTATGGACTACTAGAATTTTTATTAGATTAATATGTGAATAATTTTTTTTTATGGATAACGGATGATAAACGAGCTGAAAGACCACCTGATGGTAACCACTTACAACACCAGAGACGTAGATGCGTTGCCAACCTAGAGGGTACAGATAGAAGGGGAGGACAATGTAGTAGTCTGCTATCGGAACCACCACATTTTGGGGAAAGGATGGGTGGGAAAGAGGAAAACCTGGCTTACATGTCATCGAACCGGAACATCATAAGATATTTGGCGGTTTGTCTAAACATGAAACAATGAACATTTTTTGGACGCCTTTTTACAAAAATTATGTAGACGGAGACATATAAGGGTTGTGGCGCAGTGGGGCAGCGTCTCAATGTAGTTTTTGGTTGTAGGTTCGATTACCCACTCGGAGGATTAATTATATTTAAAATATTTCCATTTATCTTCTTTGGTAAGTAGAGGTTGGTTCCGCTATTTGTCGCACAATGTTCCAGATTTAGCGGAGAACGTTGTTTTAACACTAAGTCCACTTTAACTACTGTTCTTTGCTGGATAAAGGGTAAAACTATTAAGGCAAGAGAGTGTGTAACTTGGCATATTTATTTTCATTTCTTGGATTTGGTAACAAGGCAGAGCGCGGCGTCGAGTGCCGCCACTCAGAGCGCCATGCTCTTAACACTAGGTTCTCAGGTTCCCTCTGCCTACCCTGCTATATGCGAGATACAGCGTGAAGCTAAAAAAAAACTTGGCACATTTAAAGTTAATATGAATTAAAACCTGAAAGTATTAAATTAAATAAAAAAAAAAACCTAATAAATAGTTTCCTTACAAAACTTTTTAACATCAATTAAATTGCATAGTTTCTCTTAACAGGTTAAAAATTTAGACAGCGGAAGTTAAGCAGTAACTTTTTTATTACCACGTTTCACAATCTGGTGATAAGTGAGACTTCGTATGTAAATGTTAGTTCAATTGTTAAAGAAGACATGAAGGTTGTCGCCTTTTAAGTATGAAATATGTATTTATAAAATAGTAATAAAAACACCTGTTGTGGCGCAGTATAAGCATGCGGCTGTAAACGCGTCAGGTTGTGGGTTCAATTACCACTCCAGGCAATGGAATTTTTCATTTCCTGGGTTATGTAACAAGGCAAAGCGCGGCGTTGAGTTCCGCCACTCAGCACGCAATGCCTCAATTCGGCGGAAAGTTGGGAACGGATTGTCTTAACATTAGGTTCCCTCCGTCTACCCAGCTATATGCGAAATACAGCGTGAAGCTATGTTTGTATGTATGTAATAAAAACACCTTATATATTGAAAATAATGTCTATGTGGGATTTGAACTCAAAACCATTGCGTTTACAATCTACAACTACAATACTTTCCTATTGCGCTATTTTTATTTTTTTTTACAGCTTCACTGACTGACATTGTTAGTATGTGAAGGGGCGATCTCATACAAAAGACGTAGTATCAATGTAAACTATACATAAATGGTATGACTGACATTCTTACTCAATAAAAAGACTTAAAGGTTAAATAACACAATTAAATTGTTTTTATAATTGATATTATTGTTACCAGCTCAATCATAGTCGACCATCTGGTGATGACGATATAGGCTATGTATGTATATTAGGCTGGTAATTGATCGATTTCCGGTTTACAAATTGCATGTTTAATTCAATAGATAAAAAACTTTACGTTTTATCCCGCGTACACGGTGGTTAAAGAGTGTATGTGGTATTGTGTGTTCAATTCTTTTTTTTTCTCTTTTTTTTTTAACTTCACGCTGTATCCCGCATATAGTAGGGTAGGCAGAGGGAACCTGAGAACCTAGTGTTAAGACACTCCGTTCTCTTACAACAATTCCGTTCCCCACTTTCCGCCAAATTGAGGCATTGCGTGATGAGTGGTGGGACTCAACGCCGCGCTTTGCCTTGTTACCAAACCCAGGAAATGAAAATACTAACATTTCCTGGAGTGAGAATCGAGCCCACAACCTGTCGCGTTTACAGTCGCACGCTTGTGCCTGCGTCACGACAGGCGTAAAATTCAATATATGATTTTTAGAAAACGAATAAAAAATTCATGATGCAAATTGGAACACAGACCCCTTGGCGACTGAGCTAAGCTATATTCGAACTTTAAGTCTAGAAACAAAACTTTAGATATATTAAATTAGCATTCAATATTTTTTTTATTTTAGGGTTCCTTCGACCAGGACACTGTATCCCACATACAGCAGGGCAGGGAGAGAAACCTGAGAACCTAGTGTTAAGACACTCCATTCTCTTACAACAATTCCGTTCTCCACTTATGACTTGACCTATGTACCTAACGAAATTCGATTTTTTGTTACATTTTAGACATCTTGTATGCCAGGTACCGGAACTTACCACCGTAGTTCGTCTAATCAAACATCAAACATGATTTTTATTACAATTAAACACTTTCAAGTGTAATTTAAGCCCACAATGATCACGTACAATCTAAACTTATTAATATACTCTATATATGTGTATAACTTTTTACTATGTTATTTAAATAAACTTTAATTTGACATTTCAATAGGCAATTTCAAATAATGTTTTTGTTACTTTTACAAGGGATTTGTGTCGGTATTATACGAACGTCAGACGACAATAGGTGCAGCAAAAACTGCCTTCCGTAAAAGGGCAGTCTGTCTACCGCTCGATGTTTGGATAATTGGTTGAAACGCTTTTGTCGATCATCATTTTTAAATCTTTTTTTTTACCTTCACGCTGGATTCCGCGCATAGCAGTGTAAGCAGAGGAAACCTAGAATCTAATGTTGACACACTCCGTTCTAATAACATTTCCATTCCCTTCTTTCCGACAAATTCTGACATTGCGTGCTGAGTGACGGAACTCAACGCCGCGCTTTGCCTCGCTACTAGAACGACTAAATGAAAATACTAAATATTAATTATTATAAATGGGGTGGGGTGGGAATCGAATCCATAACCAGTCGTAGTTACAGTCGCACACTTCTGCCTTACGTCACTGGTTTCGATTTATTACTATAGTTTTTTTTAAATTTTTTATTCATTTCAATAAGAAATATTTGGTTATTTGAAGTGTTCCAATGGTTCAGACTCAATTTATTTTTCGTAGTAGACATTTTTAATATTGAAGTTATCTTCATTTAGTTAGATAAATCTAGCAAAAGTAGACATACATACATACATAGCTTCACGCTGTATTCCGCATATAGCAGGGTAAGCAGAGGGAACCTAGTGTTAAGACACTCCGTTCCCCACTTTCCACCAAATTGAGGCATTGCGTGCTGAGTGGCGGAACTCAAGGCCGCGCTTTGCCTTGTTGGAAGTTATATGCAAAAATAGACGGAAAGTGAAGAATAGAGAGAGATGTCACTAAATAATAATATATATACGTAATACATGTACAAAAATGCTATTTTTTTCAGGCAAGCGGCTCAATTATGCAATGACTGTGGCCTTAAGTTATATACAAATTTTATAATACTTCAAGTACCTATATATAGACTGACAAGAGTATTACAACTGATACAACTGTCGTCTATATTTTAATCTTTTCCTTTGGCGGTATATTCGATGGTCGGCCATTTATAGTATGTGAATAAAAACCAATCCGCCGCAAAAACCTGATCGCCATTACAACTAAATGACAATAGAATTGAAAGTGGCTTTCTTCAAACTGAAAGGTTGATGTTATTTTCGGCGAATTTTTATCTAAAGACGATTGTTTGAAAGTGAAATTTAAGTGTTTTACAAAATATACTTTCTTATGAAAAATAGGATTAATTTTAATTTTTATGTGAAGAAATTTGGTAGATTTCTATGTATGTGCCTGTTTCATTATAATATTATAAAAAATATAATGAGAAGCTACTGTACTATATTGTTGTTATCAGAAATGTTTTTGAACTATAATACTTAATATATTACGCCTGTCGTGGCGCAGAGCGTGCAACTAGCGTGCGACTGTAAACACCACAGGTTGTGGGTTCGATTCTCACTCCAGAAAATGTTAATATTTTCATTTCCCGGGTTTGATAACAAGGCAAAGCGCGGCGTTGAGCTCCGCCACTCAATACGCAATGCTTCAATTTGGCGGAAAGTGGGGAACGGAATTGTTGTAAGAGAACGAAGTGTCATAACACTAGGTTCTCAGGTTCCCTCTGCCTACCCTGCTATATATGGGGATACAGCGTGAAGTTAAAAAAAAAAGAAAAAAAAATATATTTATATATACTATATTTTTCAATTACCTGTATATTTTGTAGAATATTAACTTTGTGGCGCATTATGACTTTCGTTTGTTTGTTTAATTTCTTAAAGACGTAGGCTTTAGATAGGGAGTAACATCATTTGCCAAGTTGAAAAAGCAACAATTAATAAATTGTTAGTATAACAAGAATTATTAAAACCTAAAAAACACAAATGAAGTTGTGGCCATCAACTAGTTGTTATTAAAAAAAACTTTTTTCTTTCCTTCACGTACATAGATTTTAATTGGAACAATAAAAAAAAACGAATTAAAAAAAAATAAACGTCAATTTATTTTTTTAAAATGTCCTTCCAGGAGCTAGTAGTTGTTAAAGATACATAAAATCGTGTAGTATCTAATATATGTATTGATAGATGAGTTCGAGGGGAAAGTTTAGGGTCAAAGGCGAGACGTCTTTTCTCTTCACTGATGGAAATGAATGCATATCTGTTAAACTACTAACATTTAGCTAAATGTGGGATTTCTAAGTTCTAAGTAATGTCAACAGAAAAAATATATATAAAGATAATACTGATTTAAGTAACAAAAATAACAGAAACCAAATAAAATCTTTTAAAAAAGTGCGTGGACTACTATTGGACTACTATTGTTGCGTCCTTCAGTGTTTGAATATATGTGCTTTAGTAATTATGAGTTTTTGACTGATCTAAGTGTATATGCAGTAGTACTGATGCGTCCTTGGTACTTTGATAGTCTACTAGTATTGATGCGTCCTTGCGTACTTTTTTTTTTTTTTTTATACCACGACGGGGGCAACAAGGCACACGGCCCACCTGATGGTAAGTGGTTACCGTGGCCTATGGTTTTTACGCTTGCAACACCAGGGGCATCACTTACGCGTTGCCGACCCTTCAAAAACCTATTTATTCCCCTTTTTGAGTCTATGGACACTTGTACAGGTGCTTCCTTTTGTACTCTTAGTCTATGGGCACTAGTAGTCTGTGTGGTCTAGTACAATGGCGTTTTTGAGTGTTATGGTTTAATTTAATACTATTGGCAATAATAACGTAGTTCTATTATAATACGTATAACGTATAAGTATTCGTAGCTTCATTAAGTTGACCAGTAGGGCATGATAACCTTCAGTTCTCAATAAAATAACCTTAATACCAGTAGGTATTTAAATGAAATATATATTTTTTTAAAGCAAACCACTACAAATTACATTGGAATTCTACCATATCCTTCAAAACGTTTAAAGTAACTAAATTAAGTGGTCGGCAGGATATTCAGTACTTTATCGCTGTATTTATCATAAATTAACTAACTCGGGAAACGTATCATTCAAAGTTTACACGTTACGTTTTGATTAACCTCTGAACCTCGTATTTTCTTCCATGCTCTAACGATGTAATCCAGAATCTAGGTATAACTAGATTGGCTTGCTTGACTTTTGTGCTATTTCTGATGGTAAGGAATAAGTGACAGACGGACACAGGAATGTTGGAAGCTCACTAATAGGGTTATGTTAGTTGATTTTAGAATAGTTGAAACATATGACGTTTAATAATAGAAACAATATTTTGATATAATTATGAAAACAGTGGAAAATCATGAAAAACAACATATATTTTCTTTTTCTTTTTAACTTCACGCTGTATCCCGCATATAGCAGGGTAGGCAGAGGGAATCTGAGAACCTAGTGTTAAGACACTCCGTTCAACAACAACAAATCCGTTCCCCACTTTCCGCCAGATTGAGGCATTGCGTGCTGAGTGGCGGAATTCAACGCCGTGCTTTGCCTTGTTACCAAACTCAAGAAATGAAAATATTAAATTTTACATTTCCTGTAATGGGAATCGAACCCACAACCTGTCGCGTTCACAGTCGCATGCCTGTGCCTCTGAGCCACGACAGGCGTAACTCTAGTTGTAGTATTATTAAGTTGAAAGAAATAACGTTTAATGATAGGTAACAGTATTCTGATATATTAACACAGATCATATCGAATAGTTTAAAATGAGCATGATCTATTGAAGTAACGTACCATTAGCTAGTTTCAATCTTGTAGAGTGAAAAAAAAACCAACATGAATTATTTTAAATTGCGTCAACTAATTTTATGCTTCTAATAATATGAATGAAAACTAGTCCTAACCAGTTTTCAAAGATGTATAATTAAAATTAGGAGAATCATTCTTTCCATTTCTTCATTCCGGTAAAACAAAGTGCGGTGAGCTCCGCCACTTAGCACGCAACGTCTCGAATACTGTCGAAAAAAACTGAGTGTCTAGACTCAAGACACTTTCTACTTACCCTAAAATTCCGCAAAAAGCCTGATGCCATAGATACATAAATAGACATATACCTAGAAGGTAAAATAATATGACAAAAACACATATATATCAATAAAGATTTATTAAAAAAAATATTTTTTTGTACCATAATCATTATAAAAACATACTTTAGTGCAAAAGTCTACTGGCGCTAGTAACAAGGTAAAAAAATGTATGAATAGACAAGAAAATTACTACGCACTAAACAAATAAGCGCTCATTTAATACGTACATACATACATACATACATGTGTCAACGTTTTAATGAAGTGCTTCTAAGAAGCTATAAAGAATAGCTCTGTAAGTGAATGGTGGAAATCTTAGAGTAAAAAGTGGATGAAAAGTGTCTTGTAAAACTATTTTTTGTCGTGTATTTTTAAATGCAATCATAGTTCTTGTTTTCACGCGTTTTTGGTTGTGCTAGGTAAGGTTTTGGTTAGAGAGCATTTTTACATTTTTTTTAAATATTTTTTAAAACTTTCGGGTTAAAACACAATAATTTAGTTGCAGCTGATGAGAAGGTCGGAAGTTGGGAGACGAAATTCGCTGAATTAAAAGCAAGCGCATGTTGAACGAAGTAACTCCAGGCAACGTTTTATCCGTGTCATAAAGAAAAATCATTCCTCGGGTGAGAATCTAACGATCAACCATCGCGTCTTCGACTGCTTCGGCATACATACATATATGGACTTTAAATAATTCGCATCTTTATTTTAAATTCTACAATCAGTAATTAATATTATGTTTTCTTTTTTTTTTAATTCACGTTGTATCTCGAATATAACAGGGTAGGCAGAGGGAACCAGAGAATCTAGTGCTAAGGCACTCCATTCTCTTTCAACAATTCCGTTCCCCACTTTCCGCCGAATTGAGGCATTGCGTGTTGAGTGGCGGAACTCAACGCCGTGCTTTGCCTTGTTACCAAACCCAAGAAATGAAAATACTAAATTTTACATTTCCTGGAGTGGGAATCGAACTCACAACCTGTCGCGTTCATAGTCGCACGCTTGTGCCTCTGCGCCTTGACAGGCGTTAATAATTATATTATGTTCATATTTTATTAAACATTAAACATACATACGTGAAGTTCCCTTCACGCTGTATCCCGCATATAGCAGTTCCCACTATCCCACTTTCCGCAGAATTGAGAACAAACATTAAAAAAACTATGAATAATAATTTTACTAAAAATAAACGTATTTATATATTAATAATCAAATCTACTTTTGCCACTTCTATCACTAATTGTTCTTTGCGTACTTAAATTAAGGCGACATCTTAGCACCGTTCCGACTCATTAAAATATCTGCAAGTAGATTTAAACGATGTAAAAAGTTTTGAATAGCGGCCTTATACTTCATTAAAGGGACGTAACAGTGCACAAACGAATTTTCAGGATTCCACGAAAAAAACTCATTACGTTGATTGTTAAAAATTTTAACTGACAGAGTCATCAACGAGTATGGAGTGTTATCTTTTTATTGATAGTACTGCAGTCTACTTTTTTTTATTTTTTATGCATGTTTTTGGTTTGGTAACAAGGCAAAGCGCGGCGTTGAGTTGCGCCACTCAACACGCAATGCCTCAATTCGTCGGAATGTGGGGAACGGAATTGTTGAAAGAGAATGGAGTGTCTTAACACTAGGTTCTCTGGTTCCCTCTGCCTACCCTGCTATATGCGGGATACAGCGTGAAGTTAAAAAAAAAACGCATGTTTTTGTTAGTTGCTTCACTTGTTTTGGTTTCGTTTACTTCTTCTTCATCTTGGTCGGTTTCTGTTTCCATGCCACCCTGTCTGACCTTAGAGATTCGGTCACCGGCATGCCTAAGATGTTTCTTACGGTATTAGACCATCGGGCAGGTGTTCGACCCCTAGGTCTTTCCCATCTACTTTGCCCATGATAATTAGTTTCTCAAAACTATCCGGCTGTTTCCGTGCTATGTGGCCAAAGTAAGACAGTACTCTTTGGTAACATGTGTCTTTGGTTTGTGTTACATTTATTATCAATTATATTAAAGTTATAGTAAAAAATATATAAATTGTAACATTTTAAACTTATATAAGTGCGCACTTTCAGGCAAGCGTTTCAGCTTTAATTGTAAATTTTGCTTTTGTGTTTAAACTGTATATTTATATTCTTTTTTAATAACTTTTTTGAAGTAGTCGTTTATTCATACTATGAGAAAAAATAGAACCTAATGCCTATAAATATTTAAAAAAATGTATTAAAAAGTTAATTTATCAACATAAATAATAATAATGCATTCTTGGTACGGAATTATTCAAGATTGAATGTGAAATTTTATGATTTTAAATGTAAACAATAGTACTTTATTTGACTGACTTTTTTTTCTTAATTTCATGTCGTATCCCGCATATAGCAGGGTAGGCAGAGGGAACCTGAGAACCTGGTGTTAAGTCACTCCGTTCTCTGTGTTGAAACATTTTATTAGCATGGTATTTATTTAGAAGGCTGTAGAGATGCGAACTCTTCGGAAAATATGCGGAGTCAGTTTGGCTGACCGAATCCGCAACGAAGAAATACTTAGAAAGACAGATATAAGGGACAATGTTATAGTAAGAATGAAGAAGAACGTGCTCAGGTGGTTTGGGCACGTCGAGAGGATGAGTGATGAAAGAATGGTGAGAAAGATATATGAAGTAAAGGTGAGCAGCAAGAGAGGTAGGGGGAGACCTCGGTTGACCATCGAGATCACAGTATCAATGATACTGGAGGAAGGTCACGTAAAAAGCATGAGGACCCCCCGGAGGGCATGCATGAAGAGGCTAATGACTGTGGACGAGGCGAAAGAGATATGCAGGGACCGTAGCGTTTGGCGCTCCGTTTCCTCTGACTACCCCGCTAGGGATAAAGCGTGAAGTAGGTAGGTAGGTAGTAGGTATTTATTTATATATTAACTGTTACCCGCATCGCTCGCGTGGTTAATGGCAGTCCATACTGCATACAGCATATAGAGAACATTTTTTTTTGACAAACAATCATGTCTACCATAAAAAAGAATTCAAATCTATGGCCAATGCGATCTGAATGCGAATGTCATTAAAAAAAAAACAAAACTCATTTAATAGATGATAATTTTATAAACCAAGACGAAAATGAGGAAGTCCTGTTCAGTTTAATAGTTTTTGCAAATCTCTGTCATTATTGATCTATCAAAGATCAATTTAAAATTATATCTAATTTACTGTAACATTGCTTCCTTGTAAGGATATGTTAGTTTTGAATCAAGTATTTTTTTTGTTGGTGGCAAAAAATATAATAAGTATGTGTGTCACAAATAGTGACATTTTTTTGTCATTTTTAAGTTTTAAATTGTAATCTTCTCTAAAACAACTTTAAATGTAAGTTTTTTAATAAATTAGATAATTATAAAGCACATAATTTTTGATATATCATATCAGATAAATTATAATATCAAAATAAAAAGATAATTATGATATCTAACGAATAATCTCAAACTAAGATTATTTCTTTTTTTTCTGGCGTTGGCTACATTCAAAATGTACCTTCAGCGGATTTAAACGCCTTAATTTGTCGAAGAAAATTGGTGAAAAGGCTATAGTTAAAAAAAACAAACATTCTACTAAAAACCTATAAAACACAGAACCGTCGTGTGTGCACATATACATACCTCAAATACTACGATCCCATCGTTCATAAAATCTTAAAACATAAATACATACACATATAAAACTCTAATACAATGTACAAAAAAGTAAAATTATTACGAATAACTCAAAAACTACTCCTCAGAACTTAACTTAATCCAAATAAGATTCCATCAGAAACACAAGTTATCATATTAGAAAAAAAATAACCAAAATCGGTTCACCCAGTAAAAAGCTATTACACATAAACCAAAAAAAATGGAATTAATAACCTCTTCTTTTCAAGTTGGTTAAAACCACTTACAAATTACGTGATTCAACTTTCCTGACCTTTGCATTTAAATTTAATTAATGGCTTTCCGACACATAAATACCAAACAAACAGACGGACGAATTACACGCATATCTCAACGCAACGCAACCTACTCCAACCTGTCATGGTAACAATACGCCACTTAAGTAACATGTCACTTTCTAGTGTCGTCACGTGTTATGTGGGTCATGGGGATGAGTTCTGTGTTTACCATGTATTGTAAATTACCATAAATGTATGGTCTAGGGTTTGTATGTGGTGGTAGTAAGTTCGATTACCATTTGGGACAATAATTCTTTATTTAGCTTCAACCTTTTTTCTCAGAAAGAGCTCAGTGTCCAGACACTATTTTTCAGTATTCCGCGTTCGTGGATATTTCGTAAACAGCGGCGGTGCTCGACGTCTCGATTTACTCATTCGCCTTAAAAAGAGATTGAACTCACAACAAATCATATTTGCAGTCTAATGCTGTCTCACTGCACCATGATGGACATTTTATCAAAAATTAATTAAAATAAACGAAATTAGTAAATATCACTTAGGAGCCATCTCGGCGCAATGAGCGACGTCTGTCTGTATAAACGATTGATTGTGGATTAGATTCCCATTCAAGAAAATGATTATATTTGAATTATTCCTATTTCTCCACTCTGGTTAGATATAGCGCGGCGTACAAATACAAATACAAATATTCTTTATTGCACACAAATAAACAAATAACATAGAAGTAGTAATAGCGTACAATAAGGCGGCCTTATCGCTTAAAGCGATCTCTTCCAGGCAACCTTTGGATATTGGATTTGTATAAAGTAGTGGTAGGCGGTGCACTAATCAGGATATTTACATTAAAAAAATTAAATATATGTTAATTAAAAATTCAAACTAAATACATAATTATATACATACTTACATACATTCATATATACATACATGCATACATACATATATACATACATACATACATACGTACATACATTCATACATACAAACATACATACATACATACATACATACATAAATAGACATTATATAGATTATATGTCTCAAAAGAAAATAAATAAATAAACAAAGGCCCATAATTAAATATTTAAATAATGATTCTTAAGTAGCTTTTTAAAAATAAATAAACTTTTGGCGTATCTATATGGTTAGATATATCTTGGGGCGAAACCAGCGAAAGGAGTATCTAGTCTCTAGGTACAGGATAAAGTGTGAAGCATGCGTTTATTATAAAAAATAATTAACATGATATATTAACTTGAATATATTATTTTTATTATATATATATATATATATATATATATATATATAT
>JAKGSA010000288.1:702063-733203 GCA_033558755.1 Philaethria dido
AGTTTCCTTTATGATGTAAACTCACTCATGTAGGGTTTTTTTGTATTGAAAAGTGAAAGCTAACTAAGTTTCCGTTGACTACTCATTCTAGAGTAAGGTTTTGCAGGTTGTAAATAATAGATGTATTTGATAACAATTTTTTATGTATAATAATTTTAAATATTTATTATTTATCATTTATATATTTTCGCAATATACAGAACCTGGAAATTTGTTAAGAGGTCGTCGTGGTGCAGTGGGGCTGCATCTGATTGTAAAATGAGATTGGTTGTGGGTTCGAATCACACTCGGAAATATGATGATATTTACATTATTTTCTTTTACCTACTCTAATGTGACGAAGGGCCAGAGCTTCGCTACTAAGCACAATATCTTGAATTCGGAAAGTGGAGAACGGAGTTTCCTGACTCTAGATTCTCTCTGATTATGCTGCTAAGCGGGAAAAACCGTGAAAGTTGTTAAGAAATTTATCCACAAAGTAATATCTCCCTTATGTTTCAACGGAATTTGAACTCCTGACCTACGATATGCAGTGTCATTATTATTAATTTATAACCCCACATGGGATTCAGATGCATTCGTTAAGTTTAACTATAATACTTACAAAAGCAAAATTGCAAAATATACCAAATTATATTAAAATCATTTATTTAAATAATGGTCCATTGATCTAATAGGCAGCATCCCGTGGGTGCTAGGAAGCAATTGAGAAAACAATAAATCCAGTATAATAAGGCAGTTGGCAGTGACAGTGTTGATCTTACTTTCATCTCGTGCCCTCACGACGTGACCCCGAATGGCTCGGACACACTCATATAAACTATTGTATCGATTTTAAAGGTCAAACACATAAAAATTGTGTAAGGAATTTTGAAATAAATTATCTGAAACTTTGTAAACAAAATTTCACTTTTGAATTTTATTGTATGGAGGAAGGAATATTATTATTTTTTTTAGCTTCACGCTGTATCCCTTATATAGCAGGGTAGGCAGGGGGTTACATGTTAGTGAAGAAATATTTCACTCAACATGCAATGCCTCAATTCCGCGGAAAGTAGGTAACGGAATTGTTGAAAAAGAATGGAGTGTCTTAACACTAGGTTCTCTGGTTCCCTCTGCCTACTCTACTATATGCGGGATACAGCGTGAAACTAAAAAATAAAAGAAAAGTAAATAAAAATATATCCCTAAATACAATATAAGCCTACATGACCACCTTCAAATACCAACTTCATTCATAATAGTCAATAGCTTTAAACATAAATAACAGTTGCACTACATTAACGGTTGCTAGGCAAATATAGCCAATTCACACAATCCGTGATCCCACGCGATGTTCATTCACTCACGGTCAAGCGGTTTCGTGTTATTAAATAATTGTATATCGATATATCTTATGTGGGTAGTTTTAGAAATAGAAATACATTATATGATATGTCTTGGCGCAGAGGCACAAGTGTGCGACTGTAAACGCGACAGCTTTTGGTTTCGATTCCCACCCTAAGATATGTAATTTTTCATTTTCTGGGCTTGGTGACAAGGCAAAGCGCGGCGTTGAGTTCCGCCACTCAGCACGCAATGCCTCAGCTCGGCGGGAAGTGGTGAAAGGAGTGTCTTCTACACTAGGTTCCTTCTACCCTGCCATATGCGGGATACAGCGTGAAGTTAAAAAAATATATAACAGAACTCATGTTAAATAGTATATCCACGCTTTAACCAATTAACCTATAGGTACGTTCACGTCCTGTCATGGCAAATTTTTATACATTTCAAAATTTGTAAGTTTTTCATAATTAAAACTAAATTATGGAAAATATTATAATACTGAGTATGTATGTACAGATAGTGTGATCACATCATTTCGTTGAATATATTTTGTATACATACATAGCTTCACATCTATATATATAGGTATAAAACGTTTACGTTTCTGATGATCGACAGACAACGTAGACGCAAAACTACTACTGCCCATAGAAAGCTGAAATTTGACATATAAGCTCCTTAGCGAATATAGAGGAGCACCAAGGAAGAATTTCTCCAAATTCTTACAAAAAACGAGAAAAAATGGGATTTTATGTAATCGATGGAAACAAAGTCGCGGGATACGTACAATGGTTTCCACCATCCCATATCCCAGTACTTTAGTGGTAGGAGGTTCGTACTCCGTCTGGCTCGCGACCACTGTCATGTCAAAGACGAACCGCCAAATATCTTTTGATGTCTTCCGGTTCGATGGCATGTAAGCCAGGTTTCTCCTTTCCTACCTATCCGTTCCCCAAAATGTGGTGGTTCCGATAGCGGATTACTACATTGTCCTCCCCTTCCATCTGTAACCTCTAGGTTGGCAACGCATCTACAACATCTCTGGTGTTGTAGATGTTCATTGGCGAAGGTAACCACTTACCATCAGGTGGTCATCTTGCTCGCTTACCATCCGTTATCCATAAAAAAAATACCATACCAACCGAGGGCAAACATATTAATCGTTTTGCCAAAAAAACCTTGCATAAACGATTTAAATAATCGATTAAATTATTCTTTACTTAAATTATTTATGGATTAGTCATTAAAAAATAACTGCGCCCACGCATTGTCGATGATCAATAAACGTATAACAGCAATGAATGAATATACGTCACTGTTGTGTTACATGTAAGGTAGAAGTAAGTAAATGTGTCGAGGTTGGAAACCGTTCGGTATAATAATTTTATTGTTCTTTATATCCTTGAAGCAGTTTGTTTTCAAAATTTGTTGATTCATTAAATTAATACTGTGTATATATATATGGTACCTACATGCGTCAATGATTAAAGCAGTTTCATGGCTTATTCTGCACGACACCTGTCGTGGCGTAGAGGCACAAGTGTGGGACTGTAAGCGCGATAGGTTGTGGGTTCGATTTCCACCAGAAAATGAAGTTTTTCTTTTCCTGGGTTTGGTAACAAGGCAAAGTGCTGTGTTGAATTGCGCCACTCAGCACGCAATGCCTCAATTTGGCGAAAAGTAAGTATACTTACTTACTTTATATATACTTAATTCAGCATAGCGGGGTAGTCAGAGAGTGTCAAAACACTCTGTTCATCGCTTTTTTCGTAATTTAAAACATTGGGTGTTGGATTGGATGTTCTAGAGGGGAGACACGAAAATAATTTAAGCAAAATCTTTTCCCCGAGTGAAAATCCAACCCACTACCAATCGAGTTTACAGTTAGTCGCTGCCACTGCGCCATGATGGTTTCGATATACTCAATGATTGTGGGTCGATATTATTTGAAGAATTATTTTTATATATTTGTGCAGCTGTTTTTTTGGCTGCTAAAGTGCGCGACGTAGGATTTGGTACATGACATATAAAAGATACCTTAACAGGCGTTATGTTGAATAGAGTGGTACGTCACTAAGCTCTTCTCTCTCTCTCTCTCTCTCGCTCTCTTTATTAATATTTTTAACGAGTTGCCGATACTACGTTAACGTGGACAATAAAACTCAAAATTCCGCGTTTTCTGGTTCCTACGGTAATTTTTAATAATACTTTCTTAGTGCTCTCCTATACTATCCAAGGAACCCACATGACAAATTTCAGCTATGCCCGCACAGTACTTTCGACAGTAAGCAGTTAGTTACACATTAACGAAAGGGTTGTAAATACAAATTTACTGTACATGTAACAGAATCATTAAAGTTTTAACAAAAATAGAAAACCGATTTCAAATAAAATGAACTAAAAAGTAAAATTATTACAAATAACTCAAAAACTATACTAATAAGTATAAAAAAAAAATTATCAAAAAAGGTACATCCAGTAAAAAATATAATCAAATTGATAATATCCTCTTTTTTGAAAGGCGGATAAAAATAATAATTCAAACAATGCCGGGCATTTCTAATAGTGTTATTGAGGAAACATCGCGAGTAACAGTTTTGTAGGAAGGTAACAATTTAGTTTCTTAGGACGTGGTTAATTGAAAGCAGTGAGTGCTCCAAGGCTCCGTTTTTACAAGCCATCATTACAACTAACTGTGAACGAATTAACGATTGTATTGCTTACCGTTATTCTCGGTTTTGCGCGTTCTTGCAATTTTTGTAGGGCCAATATCGATCTTGTTATATATATCGGTTTCCTTATTTTTTCAGCTTCACGTTTTAGCTTATCGTAGGCCTCTGCCTAAACAAGAGAACAGCGTAATTTGACAAGGTTTCTCTCTAGATTACGCTGTTCTCTTGTTTCCGGCTGAATTCGTGAATTTAGGTGTTGAGTGGTGCAACTCAACGCCGCGTTTTTTCCTATCGGTGCCGGGAAGTGAAAATAACGATTATCCTAGTTTTTTACTATATAAGAATTGTTGTGTTTAGCTCTCATACTCAACGTACGTTATACTAAATCAGCAAAAAGAGAAAACTCACGATGAAAAGTAAGAAATGACTGAATATAATATGTATAAGGAAAAATTACAAAGTGAATGCTGTATCCACCGTATTGAATGTTAAATTTATAATAGTTACATTTATTTTCCTTTTTCGTTTTAACATTCCCCTTTCACGAGAAACGTATAAAGTTAGGAGAAGCTGAACACTGGATGCTATCAGACAAACGTAGAGAATGGAGTGACCAAAAAAATGAAAAGGAAAGAGTGTTACATTAGAAGTGTTAACCGTAAAGTGGATATCGAAGTATCTTGACACTAGATTCTCCTCAGACTGATGTAAAGATATGCCGTTCTATGTGACTACATTACAGTAAGTTAGTTAGTTAGTTGAAGAAGAAGAAAGAAGAAATGTTAAGTTGAAACTATCAGCCTCATGCTTTTTCCGACTTAGCAGGGTAAATTTTAGTTACGCAAGCCGGTAAATTAAGGGTAGCCGATGTATATTTAGGAAAGCCGGTAATTTTTAAGGAAGCCGATATATTTAGGGAAATCGGTATGGAGGATGTCAAGGTATTTCGCAATTTCACTATATAATTTTGGCGAAGACTTTTTTTAGGTCTATAAGATGTCAGAGCTTGTTTTTTTTTATACCCAATATTTTCCTGTCGACCTTTCTTTTTTTTTTAGCTTTCACACCTTGTTTGGCTTTGTCTGTTTACGTCTCATACTTGTACTTTGAAAAGTTAGGCAAGCCGGTGGGAATCGAGTTGTATGGACGCCTGACCACTGCAAGACACTCTACAAAAGAACAAAAATAATAAAAATATGATAATAAACACATGACATTAAATCTACGCAAATTTTTACAGTTTCCCACAAGCAATTTAAACAGGAATTAACAATTTGTCTTATATAGTCAACGATGTGCTAAGTTATTCAATGTCACGTATTTCTATACTTATTATTAATGTAAAGACGCCATGATGCCATCGTAGCACGGTTAAAAAGTTTCTAACTGTATATACGATGTGGGTTCGCTCCCCACTTAGGGAGTGTTTATATTTAAATTATTCTAATTTTCTTAGTTTGATGAGATAAAGCGCGGATTTAGGTTCCGTTTCCTGTGACGAAGTTGCACTATGATATATTTAAACGGGAGAATGGAGAGCTTCAACCAGGGAACCTAATGTTAAGATACTCTCTTTTAACATTTCCGTTCCCCACTTTCCGCCGAATTGAGGAAATGAAAATACTAAATATTATTTTATATTTTCATTTCCTGGCGTGGGTATCGAACCCACAACCTGTGGCGTTAACAATAACATACTTGTACCTGCGCCACGACGGGGATGGATAGCCTTAAAACTAAATTCTTTATATCTACCTGTTAGAGATGCGTAAACAGATATAGGTGCAGAAAACAAACAGTTTGCTAAGCGGATCTTTATTACGTAACGTGTTAGTTGAAATGCAAATACACGTTTACTTACAGTACTTTCTCTAAAAGCCCAATTTCTCCTTGTACTGTAACATATATTTACACCACTTTCTATTATAAGTCTTTTAAATAAAATCCTTGAATTATTGTTCTTTTTCCGTTGATGTATTAGTTGATAGATTTTAAATTTAATATATTTTTTAAGCGGATCGGAAAATGTAAAAAATAGTGTTAAACCACTAAATTCTCTCTGATAAATACTGGAAAAGTTGGAATACATGAATATATAAAATTCTATAAATATACGACGTTTGTTAATTCTTTTATTTATTTTTTATATTAGAATAGACTGTCTATGTACTTGCAGTATCATGTCTTATATAAATTTAAAATATTAAAATTAAATATAACAAAAAAAATTCGCATAAATAAGTTATTGAGAGCGAGGTGAGGATAAATAAAATATTTAAAAGTTTACATATAGTTATAGTTGTAGGCTGATATCTCAGGTTCACGCTGATTCCCATATAGCCGCATATTAGAGCAGGGCAATGAAAATTTAAATAAAATCATCCCACTAATGCGATTGAACCATTAACCATCGTGTTTACAGTCTGGCTAATCCACTGTACCACAAGCGCTTCAATAGGCAGGAGAAATAACTACGCTACACATATTAATTTTTAATATTTTCAAATAAATCTAAGAGAAGTCAACATACCAAGAACACGTGAAGAAGGATGTGATCGGAATAAAATTTAAAATGTATTGCATTAGTAGAATGTAAATGAGCAACATTCGTTTCCGTCAAGGCGAGTGAGCATCGCCCACAGGCTGGCTTGTAAACAAAAATGCGGCTCACATTACAACCAAGGTTGATGATGTTACGAATTTTTTTAGGAAATAGGTCAAAAAATGAAAGCGAGAAGTGAAATGTTCGAATTTTTAGTCTCTTAGGCAGTTTTTTTTCTTAATTAGTTCTCTTTGTAGTTATATGTTTGAATATTATTTTTTATTTTTTTAACTTCACGCTGTATCCCGCATATAGCAGGGTAGACAGAGGGAACCTGAGAACCTAATTTTAAGACACTCCGTTCTCTTTCAACAATTCCGTTCCCTAAATTCCGCCGAATTGAGTAGTGGTACTCAACGCCGCGCTCTGCCTTGTTACCAAGCCCAGAAAACAAAAATACTACATTTCCTGGAGTGGGAATCGAACCCACAACCTGTCGCGTTTACAGTCGCACGCTTGCGCCTCTGCGCCAAGACAGGCGTGTTTCGATATTTACCTAAGATTATCTAACCATCTAACTATAAGTTGACTTATATACATATTTTTTAAAATATTAATAAACATTAAAATTTCTTCTATATATAGGGCTAAAGAAATGACTGTATGAAGCAAATCATTTTAAAAACTGTGCATTTTCAATTTATCAACTTATTCTCTGATATATTTGGCTGTGCGTCAGCCTCACCTAGAAATGATTATTAAAATAACCTAATGTAAGTAAAATTATTTAACTCCCTTTAAAATAGTCTACCTATAGAACCTATAGTATTATATAAGTAATATTAAGTATTATAAGTAATAATAAGTAGGCAACTAAAATACTTTTCTTTGGTGGTAGGAGGTTCGTCCTCCGTCTGGCTCGCGACCACTATCATGTCAAAGACGAACCGCCAAATATCTTATGATGTGTTCCGGTTCGATGGCATGTAAGCCAGGTTTTCCCATTCCCACCCATCCTTTCCCCAAAATGTGGTAGTTCCGAGAACGGAATACTACATTGTCCTCCTCTTCCATCTGTATCCTCTAGGTTGGCAACGCATCTACAACATCTCTGGTGTTGTAGATGTTCATGGGCGAAGGTATCCACTTACCATCAGGCGGTCCTTCTGCTCGTTTGCCATCCGTTATCCATAAAAAAAAAAAAAAACTTAGGCTCGCTTTGAAAAAAATTTTTTTCTTATTTCCTAAGCTTAGTTAAGTTATATGAAAATATTGTGAAAGATGACAAAAATTACAGACCACGTGTCCGTGTGATCAGAATAAATATATAAAAAAAAGTACCTATAGTAGTGCAAACTTTAAATATATTAGATGCTAATCGACGTCTCTCAATAACTTCAATATTACTTATTTAAATTCAAGGACCAATAAAAAAATATAAAAATTGTATAAGGACAAAAATTCTATTACGTTATTCTTATCTCATTACGAAACGTACATTGAACCATTTAGTATTTTTTTTTTTGGCTGAATTGTTTTCAAAACTCTATTAACTAATCGAATTTCGCGGACAGAGATACATGAAATTTGGCACACTTATAGTTTACATAGAGAAGGAGTGCAGAATGCTAATATTTTTTTAAAATAATGCACAAAAAGTATATTAAATTAACAAAATAAATGTTACACACACTACCATAGTTTGATATCCATGTTTATATAAAGTGACGTATACATCGCTATAGACAGCGCGTTGTTAACGCGTCAACGGGGACACTAGTTTTAATAATACTATAAGGAAAACTATTTGGTATTTAGTGAGAGTAATTGAAATAGTGAAAACCAGAGTTGCGCTACAACGTATTTAAACAGAAAACAATTTTAGTTACAGTTTAAGGTTGAAATAGGCTTTTACGGAACATGGTTGTTTTTCTTCGTATATAATAACATGGACACGGTTCGTAGTCTTTGCAATAGCAAAAAATATGTAATAAAATAGTTTTACATTGTATGCAACACTAATTGTATCCCGCGACTTGTTTGCGTGGACTATAGAGAAAAAGAAAAGAAATTCCTTAGCAATCCATGGGTTCACCGTGCGGGTGTCCATCGCGTTGCAGAGGGGGAGTTTGCAGAGTACCTGGGACTTACGACTCAACGTGTAGATTTAAGGGGCCCCTTTAAAATCTAATTTGACGTTCACCTCCACTGTCCGCGCTACTCTATCTACCTAACCGATTTTTAAACGATCCGACTAATACTACCTTCTAAATACGTGCTAGAAATGAACTGATAAACTTAAATGATTTCCGTTTTTCATAAGAATATATTCTCTTATTTTTCTCCTATACTCCCCAAACTTAGTATGTAGCAGGTTTTTCCCTTTGCCACCCACCCTTTCCCCGAAATGTGGTGGTTCCGATAGTGGATTACTACATTGTCCCCCCCTTCCAGTTGTATCCTCTAGGTCTAGGTAGGCAACGCATCTACAACATCTCTGGTGTTGCAGATGTCCATGGGCGAAGGTAACCACTTAAAATAAGGTGGTCCTTCTGCTTATTTGCAATCCGTTATCCACAAAATAATAAATAAATGGTGGCTTTCTATGGCAAGTGGTTTCGCCTGTACATTTTCTATCACCTCAGTGAGCAACGCGAGCTTTTTTTATATGTATAGTATACTTAGATTTATGCAACTAACTAATATTACCACCCACGTACAAACGTTTTAAGATGATATTTTTAAAAGCAAACATTTATATGTAAGTTTATATTGTATATTCTTTTTAATTTCTATAAGTTACTATTTTGGATACATCAACATCCTGTTAGTAAAGAAAATATCAACGAAATGTATCTCTATCTAATAATATACTTGAGTCTTACTTATGTAACGTACAAGAGGATGTCAGTAATCAATCATTATATTTTTATATTATATGACGTCATATCATATTTTTAAACATGACATAAGGGATACGAAGAATCAATAATTTTTAAACACATAAATAATCTTTAAATGTATTTATTATTATTTCTATTTGTTCAAATGGTTTTTAAATATAAAATCAAGAGCAAAAGAGTTCAATGTTTTCTGTCCTTATCTCATTTTATCATTTAGAATTTCTAAGCTTTTTCTACGCAGAATTAAGCTATAAAACTATTGTAGGGAATTTATTGATCAATTCAAATTGAATTGACCTTTGAGAACACAGTATCAATGATTCTGGAGGAAGGTCACGTAAAACGCATGAGGACCCCTCGGAGGGCATACATGGGGAGGTTAATGACTGTGGACGAGGCGAAAAAGGTATGCAGGGAACGTAGCGTTTGGCGCTCCGTTGACTACCCCGCTAGGAATAAAAAGCGTGAAGTTAGGTAGGTCAAATTTAAAAAGACAAAAAGTTTGGAAAGCCATTGACATTTTTAAGCGGAACTTCTGTTTGTTATCATAATTAATAATACCGACATTAACCTAGACAATACAAAAAAAATGTTTTATTATTTATAACAAAAAAACCTAGTGTTTAAACACTTTAGTCTCCCGCACACACCGGGTTAGGCAGAGGGAACCTGAGGACCTAGTGTTAAGACACTCTGTCCTCTTTTAACTTTTCTGTTCCCCACTTTCCGCCGAATTGAGACATTGCATGCTGAGTGGCGGAACTCAACGCCCGAATCGAACTTTTATTATAATATTGAACATCCATTTACAACATAACTCGAGCAAAGTAACGCAAACCACTAATACTAAAACACAGTTGAAATTTCTAATCAAAGTTCCAACCATAGCTATGAGTCATGATTTCAACTTGTTCTGAGCGACCGAGCATGTGTTGCGACACATTTTGCACGCAACCAACAGGTACATGACGTCATCGATATTACTACTAGAGTCTACAGTTTGAAAATTTTTGCTTCACATTGAAAATGGGACATAGTGTTAAGACACTCCGTTTCCGTTTTTTAATTTAAAATTTAGAGATGATACGCATATTTTGTTTAGTGGTGAACGGAAATCTTAAGAGAACGGAGTGTCTTAACACTAGGTTCTCAGGTTCCTTCTGTCTATCTTGCTATGTGCGGGATACAGCGTGAAGCTAAAAAAAATGCATATTTTAAATTGAAAGACTATGTTGATCAAGTGGCGGAACTCAGCACCGTGTAGAATCTTTTCTATAGAATATAAAACAGAGCTTTGTTTTTTAATTTGACATTTTTACAAACTTGTATCAAAGTAAGTAAAATCTATGATGTCATCTATTTTATCTTAACAGTCATAGAATATTGCTAAAATTTACTACGTTATATCAAGCTTAAGCCGGATTTAAAATAGATAGAAGATAGAATATATGAATCGGTGAGTGCAGAAATAAAAGTCCGGATTTTTACAGGAGGAAGAAAAAAGTGTATAACTTGCCTTTCTAAGTAAGTTTAAATCGATTACAATTTTTTGCATTTTTTGTGACTTACGTTGTTTCTGCACTCACCGATTCATATATTCTATCGTTATTAAGATATGAAGAATAGCTTTTTGGTTGTGTTTATGTTTATTTGCTTTTAAATTTAAATGTGTTGTTTTCTAATCGTGTGTGGACGAAGTCGGCAATATGTAATCCAACCCACCAGATTTGGTGCAATTTTGTGGGTTCAAACCCCAATTCCGGGTGGGAATGACTATATTTAACTACATACTTCAATCATACATATTTAAATAAGGCTTTCGTTTTTGTCGAATTCAGCCACCTAAAACACAATGTCTCTGAATTCAGAGAGAAGGCGGCAAACAGAGTGTCTTGACACTATGTTCTCTCCCTGCTATGCATGAAGTTACTTTTTGGCCCAAATGAGATTTGAACCTACTTTCACTATAATAAATCACATACAAGTTTCCACTGCACTTTGCATCACAATTGTATAGGGCCTATACTATAGGCTATAAAGTGTTAAACGATTATCTGGATTTATAAGGCATTGAGCCAGATAGGCACTTCTTGAGATAATTATAGAAGCTTTTAACTTTTTGCATGCACTTATCCAGTGTACGCTTGAAATTATGGGTGGTACTCGTAGATCATTATAATGTGTGGTTCACACGTGGGGAATACCTTTTGTGTTGTTTGATTACCTGTGAATTGAGAAATGTTATATTAGTTTTTCTTTTTTATATTAAGTAAGTTACACAAAATATATAAATGTATATTATAGAAAATATTATTTTTACATACATTTACATACATAGCTTCACGCTGGATCCCGCATATAGCAGAGTGGGCAGAGGGAACCTGAGAATCTAGTGTTAAATACACTCCGTTCTCTTTCGACAATTCCGTTCCCCACTTTGAATCTATGGGCATCGTTAGTCATACTTTGTTAGTAGTATTTGTAAGAGAAAAATTTGTTCCTGTGGTAATTTCTAGTGAATCCAGATAATAAATCTGATAACCTACCGAAAATATAAGTGTTCATGATGACATCATATTTAGCACCATATTCGTGAAAATTTTAAGGTATTTTTTTTCATCCCTAAGCTTTATTCTGCATAGCAGGGTAGTCACAGAAAACCTAGTGTCAAGATTCATTTTCTACTTTTCGTCCAAATTCGAGACGGCGAGTTGAGTGGCGAAACTCAACGCCGCGCTTTGTCTTACCAGAGATAGTTGTAGAAGAACACTAATATATTTTTTAAAATATTGTTTTAGCTTTACGTTGTATCCCACACATAGCAGGGTAGGCAGAGGGAACCAGAGAACCTAATGTTAAGACACTCCGTTCTCTTAAGATTTACGTTCCCCACTTTCCGCCAAAATTAAGGCATTTCGTGCTGAGTGGCGGAACTCAACGCCGCGCTTCGCCTTATTACCAGAGCACAGATTAATACTTATAAACAAATTGAATACAACATGTAGACCCAGCACAATTGAAGCAAGATGTCATGTATTATGACGTGGAAGACTGCGCTTGAGTTGTCAAAGTGACTGCCTCACCTCAACGGGTGGGTGGTAATAAAACAAAAATATAATGGATACTCATAGCTTATAGAATAGATGTTTGTTTTTCATACTTTTTTCCTAAGATCATAGTCGCTAATGTTCTTTTATGTTATTTTTATAATTTTATGTCTTTGGTTGATCTTTGTTTTTTATGGCTTCACGCTTCTTCAAAATAACTGGCTGGTCAGAGAACCTAGTGTCAAAAGACTCCGTTCTTTCACTTTCCGATTAAAATGTTGCGTTTAATGAAAAGGGGATGGTAGGTAATAGGTTTAAATCAATTTTTAAGACATTTCCACTAGAATTTGGAGCAGTGGAATTCAACGTGGCGTTGAGTTACTTTGCTTAACACGCAATGTTTCGATTCAAGCGGAAAGCAGAACACAGAGTGTCGTGGCTCTGGATTCTCTCTGTCTATCCAGTTAACCGGTAACGCATGACGATGAAAAATTGTGGAGGTGTTTTTTTTTTCTAACTTCACGCTGTATCCCGCATATAGCAGGGTAGGCAGAGGGAACCTGAGAACCTAGTGTTAAGACACTCCGTTCTATTACAACAATTCCGTTCGGAATCGAATCCACAACCTGTCGCGTTGGCAGTCGCATGCTTGTGCCTCTGTGCCACGACAGGCGATGATGATTGTCAATTACGAATTACATAAATGTATCTCATTAAAATTTTTAATTATCATGAAATTACGTTTTTGAGGCATATTTAAATGATTTTCATTTTGAGTGAGTCACACATTTAACTTGCTTATTAGGAAATGAAACGCCTTACCATTAACTGCTTGCTTACCCTACATATTCCACATGTGCTGAACTAAAAAAAGTAAAAGAAAAGCCGTACACAACTATATGTATAAGTTCAAATTCAAATTTTCAACTCATTATAACTAGATTTCACTCTAACAATACGTCAAGCAGATCTTATTGTTTATACACGTACAGGGGTATGTTCGTGTTTACCTACTAAGTGGTCACGGTCCACATGTTAACAGAGTCATAGATCAAGATAACTTAAACAGTTAAATTTAACTATAAATGTATATACGATGAAACCTTTGTTTTGTGTTGATTTGCTAGAAAATACAGAGATAGAAGCCATGGTAGCGCAATTATTTTGATTTTAGGAGGAAAGGAGTACCTTGACACTAGGTTCTGTCTGCCTATTTTGGTATGCAGTATCAAGCGTGAAGAGTAAAGAAAAAAGTTATAGTCTAAGATAAATTCGTTTGCCTTATCATGAAAAAAATAAAATTAATTTAACTGTAAAGGAATCACTCAGCACGCAATGCCTCAATTCGGCGGAAAGTGGGGAAGGGAGTGTCGTAACACTAGGTTCCCTCTGCCTATCCTGCTATATGCGGGATACAGCGTGAAGCTATGTAACTATAAAGGAATGATGAATGCTTTGTTTTGTATTGATTTGTTAGAAAATAGAGAGAGCTCCCTCTCTCTAGAGGGAAGGAGGTCGTTCTACGGTAGTGGAATAACGTCTAGTTAGAAAAACAATTGGGTATGGGATCTATTACCACTCGATGCAATGATTATATCCAAGTTATCTTAATTTCTTCACTATCGTAAGATAAAGCTCGATAATGAGTTCTGCCACTACGAAGAATGGAATTTCTTATCACTAGATTCCGGTTCTGAATACTTTGCTATACAAAAAAGCGTAATATTCCTTTTCAGTAAACATGAATATAATAAGTGGGGAACGGAATTGTTGAAAGAGAACGGAGGGTCTTAACACTAGGTTCTGGTTCCCTCTGCCTATCCTGCTATATTCGGGATACAGCATGAAGATAAATAAAAAATGAAAATGAAACTGAGAGATTATAATACGTTATTTGTAACTAGTAGACCTCGAAACTCGTAAAAAATATGCGATGCCTTATCAACGTGACTACATGTTTCACATGTAATAATTATTTTATAATCTAATTTATTTCTAATGTATAATTTGTATCATATATTTGTGTTCTACTTTTACTCTCCATATAAACTATAAGTGTGCCAAATTTCATACTTCATCGTCTGCATAATTTTCGTAAAAAACTGTTCATTTTTTTCGCATATTGAAATCTATATATTAATACGTGAAGCAAAAACTTTGGACTCGTTTTGACTAAAATTACGCGGACGGAGGAGCATGAAACTTGGCACACTTATAGTTTATATAGCGAAGGAGTGCAAAAAGAGTGTATCTTTTTAAAATGATACATAAAAAGATAAAAAAAATAATGAAATAAATGTTACACACACTACCATGGCTTGACTTTCATGTTTATATAAAGTGACATACATATACGTTGCTAGGTCGCGTTATTAACGCGTCAACGGGGACACTAGTAATAATAAATAAACATAATTTAATAATAACATGGAAGTCATAATATGGATATAAAATAATAATTTATGTATCGTGAATATTATTAGTATACATATAAAGTTCTAACGTTCGAAAGCATTGGAAACGCTTATTAAATTTATTTATTGGGCTTTTACGCATGAGACACAGAACAGTTAAACTTAACTGTTTGTTTGGTGGTAGGAGGTTCGTCCTCCGTCTGGCTCGCGACCACTATCAAGGGTCGTAAAGACGAACTGCCAAATATCTTATGATGTGTTCCGGTTCACTTTTTGGCATGTGCTTGCTCTTCTCTTATCCCACCCATCCTCTTCCCCCAAAAAATGTAGTGGTTCCGATAGCGGACTACTACATTGACATCCCTTCCATCTGTATCCTCTAGGTTATAACGCACTCCATAAACGCCTCTGGTGTTGTAGATGTTTATGGGCTAGTTGCAACCACTACCATCAGGTGGTCCTCTGCCTGCCTGCCATCAGTTATCCATAAAAAAAAAAAAAAAAAAAAAAAAAAAACAAAATAAAAAAAAAAAAGTTACTACTTAAAGTGAAGTTTAAGTTAATTTATATTTATATGGATTAACAAATTGTAGGCGATTTATAAAGAAAAAATATTGTTGTAAGTGAAAAAAATAAATCATAAATGTTTTTAAGATGTTAACAAAGAAACCCACTTCAAAGAAAATACACTAAATAATACCTCAAAAACTCGTCAGATGTACTAGCTATCATATAAAGTGAGATTCATTGAAATTACTTTACCTAGTAAAAAGTTATATAGGTAAAACACATAAAAAATATAGTCGAATGGATAACCTCGTCGTTTTTTGAAGTTGATAAGAAAACTACAAAATAATACCCAAGCTAAACTCTATCTTATGTAATCATCTCAATTATTACTTAAAATTCAATACTTTATAAATGTAATGCTTTTGTTTTTTTTTTTTAACTTCACGCTTTATCCCGCATATAGCAGGGTAGGCAGAGGGAACCAGAGAACCTAGTGTTAAGACACTCCATTCTCTTTCAACAATTCCGTTCCCCACTTTCCGCTGAATTGAGGAATTGCGGGTTAAGTGGCGGAACTCAACGCCGCACTTTGCCTTGTTACCAAACGAAATAAAAATACTAAATTTTATATTTCCTGGAGTGGGAATCGAACCCACAACCTGTCGCGTTTACAGTCGCACACTTGTGCCTCTGCGCCACGACAGGCGTTGAAAATGATTATTATTATGAAAGCGATTACAACATAATCGTTCCACCGAGTTGAAATCGAACCCACAACCAATCGCGTTTACAGTAACAGTCACACACCTCATAATATTGATAGCACAATATAATTTTATAGACACGATCTTGTTAAAGGAATTCATTGTTACAATCGTTTTCATGGGAGAAACTCCATCGAAACACGTGGCACCACTGACACAGTTACAAAGAGCCGTTACCAACCCAAAGTATAGTGTTTAGTATGAATTATATATTCCTTTAATATTGTGGAAATCTGTGCTAAGACTATTATGATGCAGTTGTAAATATAATACAGTCGTTTAATTTAACCGTCATGTCAAAAACGTTGTCATTTTGAAAATTTCTGTTAAATTTTACTGTTAGATACTGTTGGCACAGTTTGGAAGTGTTTGAATGTAGATGATGGTTGTGAGTTCGATAAATCATATTAAAATTATATTAAGATAATAGAATGAAACGCCTGTCGTGGCGCAGAGGCACAAGCGTTCGACTGTAAACGCGACAGTTTGTGGGTTCGATTCCCACTCCAGGAAATGGAATTTTTCATTTCCTGGGTTTGGTAACAAGCCAAAGCGCGGCGTTGAGTTCCAACATTCAGCACGCAGTGCCTCAATTCGGCGGAAAGTGGGGAACGGAGTGTCTTAACACTAGGTTCCCTCTGCCTACCCTGCTATATGCGGGATACAGCGTTAAGCTATATATGTATGTATGTATGTATAGTAATAAAAATCTTTATCATTTATTTGTCAATGAAAAATTCAAATTTAATAAATAAAAATAAATAAAGTCTAGCTGATGACTTCAATAATCACTCATAAGTATATTTATTTTCACAGGAAACGCACAGAAGATAACATAGGAAAACCGGAAATATAACTTAGAATAATGACCATTATAAACCTGTCAATCTTCAAACCGTATAATATTGTGCGCCCGTTATTTTGTCACATAGCGCTTTAAAATACAAGATGAAGCGAACTGTATATATGAAAAATGATATAAATAATAAAATTAATTATAAAAATGTCAAACAGACATATGTATGTCTGTTTTAACATGTTTTTTAGCTTTACACTGTATCCCGTATATAGCAGGGTAGGCAGAGGGAACCTGAGAACCTAGTGTTAACACTCCGTTCTCTTTCAAAAATTCCGTGCCTCACTTTCCACCGGATCATATCATTGCGTGCTGAGTGGCGACACTCAACACCGCGCTTTGCCTTGTTATCAGACCTAGAAAATGAAAATACTTTCTGGAGTGGGAATCAAACCCACAACCTATCGCGTTTACAGTTCCACGCTTGTACCTCTGTGCCACGACAGGCTGTTTTAACATACTTTCTGTTCGTTTGGTTTTCTATAAAAATTAACGTAGAATTAAAGAGGCCTTCCTGGTGTAGTGGTACACTATCTCTCAATGTGATCGTTGCGGGTTTGAGTCCATTATGGTAAATCATTATACATAAATTATTTTTATTCTTCTTTCTAGTATAGCATTTACGGTCGAAGCTTAGCGTCAGGTTCCGGCACCTTACACGCAATGCTATAACGTAATTCAAAATTAACTATAAATTGAAAACGAAGTGTCTTAAAGCTAGTTTTCTTTACCTCCTTTTTTTTAACTTCACGCTGTATCCCGCTCATAGCAGGGTAGGCAGAGGGAACCAGAGAACCTAGTGTTAAAACACCCCGTTCCCTTTTAACATTTTCTTTCCCCACTTTCCGTCCAATTGAGGCATTCGTTGTTAACCTAATCCGACTAAAATGCGAGAAATATGTGTACATACATACATATATAGCTTCACGCTGTATCCCGCATATAGCAGGGTAGGCAGAGGGAACCTAGTGTTAAGACACTCCGTTTGAAATATGTGTCAGTATATAAATAAAGTAGTGTGCCAAGTTCTTTATATGAGATATTAAACACAGGAAAGAAGACATTATAGTTATTTGTAACAGACACTTAAAACGAAATAAAATGTAAACTGAAATATTAAGAAATATCGATTTTAATCTCGATATATATATATCAACTTTACGGATCATTTGTTATATGTGGAATTTTATCGGTATTATAGTATGTTAATAATCGAAATCGTGAGCAACTCGATACGATTGAGATTGCCTAAAGCTGACAATGAAGAATGATGCAAAAGCTGTGTTCTATTTACTTATAAATATGTATATATATGTATTTAAATGTGTTCATTGCAAAAAAATATACAGCTATAGTTTTTATTATTATAATTTATTGACTTAAATGATAGGTTTTACTATGAATATTTGCGTTAGGTGGTAGGAGGTTCGTCCTCCGACTGGCTCGCGACCACTAAGTCATGTTCAGAAGACTTGTATACACGCCAAATATCTACATGATGTGACGCTTTTTCCTGAAAACTCTTTTCGTCAAACATTTTCTTCACTTGACGATTATATTACAAATTAATATGTCTCTAAATTACTAAATAAAGAAAAGAGAAATCCATCACTAGACTTTTCGATTAGAATAATCAAAGACTTAGGAAGTATCTTAAATAAAGACTTAGATGACTGTGACATTTTTTAATTGTTTCATTACAAAAAAACTAAATAGGTTAACTAACTTATAAGGTTTTTCTTATATAAAATTTAATTAAAACATTTCTTATATGCACTTAAAACCATAGTGCATGTCTCGAATTCATAGAAAATTGGAGTAAAAGAATATTCAATAAAACATAAAACATTTCCCTTTACACCACTCATATATTTACAATCACTGTGCGTACTGCTAGTTAAACAAATCGTAGCACGCGACTGTCGCTGACGCCGTTACTTATAATAACTGTATGCGATATGCTCTGGCATATTTAGATCGTGACATCTATTACGATTATTACTCAGCACTTTACTCTCGTTTTAAACAAATATAAGAAGATAGCTGTAACCCGTGATTTCGTTTGCATGATTTATAAAACCAAAAAAAGATCATTTTTTCCCGTTTTCGAAAAATATTTTAGTGTTCCTCTTCTACACTTCTCAGTTAATCTTTATGTCGAATTCCAGTTTTATATAGCCAGTAGTTTTGTCTGTACTTTGTCTGTCAGTCACTTAGTAACGTAAGCTTTTTATATATAGTTATAGATAGAGATACCATATCATTTCAATTACGTAAAGTAAATTATCTAATTGAAGCCACCTTATCACTTACTGGGTATCATATTTTCAGCACAACTAGTTGTGGATTCATTGTGATAATCGAGTGTGCAATGTATCTAAGCACAAATGTTTTGATTTAACAATAATAATTCAAATAAATGGTTACTAGAACCACATGAGTGTTTAAAATAGTTTAGAAGAGAGCTGCGTTTTTTTAATAAGGGCGAAGCTACTTTGGAGCAGAAGATCACATCAATATTTTTCTGTCATATTTCAAAATATACAGTACTTTTTCTCAAGCTCAATGTTTAATATGTAATTAAATGTCACCATCTTTTTTATCCTTAATCGGGTATCGAAGCTGCTATATAAAATTCCCCAAATAGTACATAACTAAACAGCAAATATTGGGTTAGTTTACACAGATATTGACTTTTGGCCCAAGGTACACGAATAACCAGAATATAGTGTAGGCTTCTTTGTGGGTGTTATAGAGTTATATTTACGTAATAGGCGTTTCTTTCATATTTCTCTTATGGCGAATTTATTAGACATCTGTTAAACGATGAAATTGTTGCAAACTCAAATATAAAACTTTTAGTATTTAAAGTATTCCTTACCACAAAAGAAAAAAGTAACCTTATGAGATCACTTAGTAGTCCATCTGTCCGTCCGTTACAAATAAGATTTTAAAAGTCAGAAACAGCCTATAATAATTGAAATCAGCAGGATTCGAACCCATGTCTCCCGGATATAGCTCCTTAGTTAATTTAACTAGAGCATAATTAAACAATTAAATTACAACTTAAAGGAACAGCGTTAGTTCCACTATTTCCGCAGAGGAATAAAAAGCGTTCTGAGTGGTGAAACTCAACGCCGTGTTTCGCCTTGTTACCAAATCCAGGATGGAAATACTTTTACATTTCCTGGACTGGGAATCAAACCAACAACCTGTCGCGTTTACCGTCACTCGTTTGTGCCTCTGCGTCAGGACACGCGTATTTTAAGCGTACCTATTTGGGTCAAACATGAAAATACTTTTATAGTGAACAAAAGAATTTATAATAATTTCTGTTTAACATTCAGTACGACTTACAAGGACTTACTCATGTGACCAAAGTGCGTGTGTATGTAGGTTGTTGCTAAATTATTTTGGCACGAAGCGTGAAAGGTAACTTATAGAAACAAAATCAAAAACTGATTTTTGACTAACTTCAAAAAGCAGGAGTGATTGGGTTGCATTTTTTATGTGTGTCATAGCATACATTTTTACTGAGTGAAGAAATTTTAATTTAGGGCCTAAATTGAAGAACAGTAAGATTTAGACGTGCATTTTCAATAATCTTTTTTTTGTTTTGACCAATACGTAAAAGACCGCAAAAGACTTCTTTACTAAATGGCGGAATTCAACGCTGTATTTCGTCTATACAAACGTTAAACACATTACATATTCAAATATTCACTCGAGTGGGACTTGAACCCACTACATTCGCTTTAAATAAGGCATTATTCAATTGCGCCATGACGGCGTATAGGCAGTAAATATTTAGATTGTGGCATTTAAAGTGGGAAGTAACTAATTACAAATATTATTACTTTTCCGTCAATAATGATTATTATAATGTAAAGGTTATTTTACAAGTTTTATATTTATAATATCTGCTTATAAATACCTCGATAAATGTCAATTGATTAATTAAAAGTAGTGAGAGAACGGAGTGTCTTAACACTATGTTCTCAGGTTCCCTCTGCCTACCCTGCTATACACATATAGTGTCCCACAGGATACGGCGTGAAGTTAAAAAAAAAAGTAGCTTTAGGCTTTATTCCTCATAGTATGGTAGCCAGAGTGAACTTAGTGTCATGACACTCTTTTCGCCGCTTTCTGTGCGAATTTGAGACATTGCGTGTTAAGTGGTGGAACTCAACGCCGTGCTTTGTCTTGCCAGAGCTGAAGAATAAAATAATTTAAATTGATTGATTCCCCCGAGAGGAAATCGAACCCAAAACCAATTGTGTACAAGCAGATGATGTAACACTGCGTCGTGATGGCGTCATTTAATTGTTTATCCTTATAAAATACTAAAATAATATTAATAAGTTATGCATAGTATAGCCGATGTGTAGGTTTCTTTTTGAATACATTCCAATTGTAGTGGGTTCGATGATTATTCTAAGGAATCTTTATATTTAAAATAGATAAATATGCTTAGAAAAGATTAAGGATCTCTCGGTAACCAAGCACGTTAGCCATTCAAGTTATACGTTCTTATAAGATGTCTGAAATTAATTTGGTGTTTCAAGCCATGTACCTTACGGTTTATATTTTGACTGTCTGTTAAATAACATCACCTGCTCTTTTTTATTTCAAATATTTTTTTTTAATAAAAAGTCTCGTATGGTTATTATTAAAAATAATGCCTCTAAGGCTGTCGTGGCGCAGAGGCACAAGCGTGCGACTGTAAACGCGACAGGTTGTGGGTTTGATTCCCACTCCAGGAAATGTAAAATTTAGTATTTTCATTTCTTGGGTTTGGTAAAAAGGCAAAGTGCGACGTTGAGTACCGCCACTCAACACGCAATGCCTCAATTCGGCGGAAAGTGGGGAACGGAATTGTTGAAAGAGAATGTAGTGCCTTAGCACTAGATTCTCTGGTTCCCTCTGCCTACCCTGCTATATGCAGGATACAGCGTGAAGTTAAAAAAAAAATACCTCTAAGAATATGTGTATAAAGTTTCATGATAATTGGTTAATTAGTTCTAGCATGAAAGCGTAACAAACAAACTTACATTCCCATTAATAATATTAAAGGAGTTTCATTTTTTAGTGTTATTTCATACACTTAGAATAAATAATAAAAAAAATTTAAGAACTCGTTAAAATAAAACGTAGCGGGATTGAAAATCTTATTGTTCTTCAAAATATCGAATTTAATAAGGTTAGGTTAAAGCTTTAAAAATTGCTTCCTTTGAAAATGCTCATACAATTATTTTAAGCTTCTCAAGTTCATTATGCAACCTTTGTCTACTTAAGTAGGCAGCATATTTGCATACGACAAAATATGCGCCCACGCATATACATTGAATAACAACAAGATGGTATGAAATATTTGTACAAACGCAAATACTGTTTTTATGAGCCAGTTTAGTAATAAAGGACTTTACAGCTCTATAAAAAAATTGTTTTCCGTGAGAAAAAATATTTTCTCAAAAGCTTCTAATTAATGTATTTAAAGAGTTAGGGTTTTGTGTTATTGTGCACAAGTAATTTAGTACATGAAGACATAGCTTCACGCTGTATCCTGCATATAGCAGGGTAGATAGGCAGTAGTGTTAAGCACTTCGTTCCCCCACTTTCCACCGAATTGAGGGGTTGTGCAAGTGAAGTGATGACACTTTGCGTGCTGAGTGGCGAACTCTCAACGACGATTTGCCTAAACATAAATCGTAAGAGATAGGCGTGTATTAACACTAAGTTCTCAGGTTCCCCTCTGCCTACCCTTACTATGCATGGGATACAATGAAGCTAAAAAAAAAAAATTATGATAAGTTCATAAATACATATAAAATATGACATATTTAAACTATTACATATAAACATAATAAATAATACATATAGACAGCAAACAAGGCCTCTTACGAACGCCATTATAATGAGTAAATGATCATGATCTATAGATCTATAGATCATGATCCATCAAAACGATATGGGATTTAGTGTAAATAGTGCTATAGCTTGTGTGAGTGACAAGCCTTGACATATTTATGTTAATACTATCAGTAAGTCATATTAGTCAAATTGATTTGCGGAACCTTCAATACGTAAATAAACTGAACCAGCTTTAATAAATATTTTTGTGGAGAAGATATAAAAACATTAAAGACATACCCTTATTAGACAGTGATTGTTGTTAAAGAAGAAAAATAGTGATTGGACACTGGAAAGTTTTAGGTCTAGCAGTGGCGAAGTAGTCCATACAACCTGCTGATTCCCACCGGCTTGTCTAACTTTTCAGTAAGTACAAGTATGAGACCAAAAAAAGGTCACCAGAAAATATTGGTATAAAATTGCAAAACAAGCCTGACATCCCAGACCTACAAAAATAAAAAAAAAAAAAGATCATCGCCAAAATTCGATAGTGAAAAATTAATAAATACCTTGACATCCTATACCGGCTCTCCTTTAAATATAATATCGGCTTCCCTAAAAATTACCGGCTTCCCAAAATATATATACCGGCTTTTCTATATACATCGGCTTCCCTTAACTTACCGGCTTGCCAAACTAAAATTTTCTCCCACGCCATTGGTATCTTTACATTGGTCGCTACACGAAATTAAAAATTCTCATCGAATAAAGTATAGAAATTGTGTAAGTTAATATAGTTTTATCTTTTAATCAATTTTTTTTAATAATTTAGGAAATTTACCCCTTGGATAAAACAAAATAACTTTTTATATACCTATATAAAACTTTGTGGCGCAGTGGGGCAGCATCAGAAAATAATTTGATTGGTCGTGGCTTCAATCCCACTCCCACCTGAGGAAATAATTATACTTTATACTTAAATTATTACGACGCGACAGGTTGTGGGTTCGCCACCCACTCCAGGAATGGAATTTTTCTCATTTCCTGTTTGGTAACAAGGCAAAGCAAGGGTGTTGAGTTCCGCCACTCAGCACGCCATGCCTCAATCTGGCGGAAAAGTGGGAATGGAGTGTCTTAACACTAGGTTCTGCCTACCCTGCTATATGCGGATACAAAGCGTGAAATTCATGTATGTATATATGTATTTAACTCTCAAACTACACTGCTATGCGATAAAAGCATGAAGCCGTTATGTGATGTAGGGGAGGAAAGAGCATTTGGCAATCCTCCACTCTGACATCCACGATTCTTCTTACGCCCACAGCAATCTGACGCTGTAAACCCGTTAATCATTCATAATTTTATGGCCAAGTTTGCTTTGTTGTTTAACATTTATTTGTTGTTTGTTTTTATTATACATGCATACATATATACATAGATTCACGCTCTATCCTGCATATAGCAGGTAGGTAAAAAGGAACCTAGTGTTAAGACACTCCGTTCCCACGTTCCGTCGACTTAAGACATTGCGTGCTGAGTGGAACTCAGCGCTGCAACGCTTTTGGCCTTGTTACAAAACCCAGAAACCAGAGAAAAACACTTACTAGAGATATTGTAGATGCGTTGCCGATATAGAGGATACAGATGGAAGGCGGCAAAAATGTGGTATGCTCATCATCTGAATCCGGAGATATGGCGATTAAGTGGCGAAATACAACTATAAAATGCGAGATTGATTGGTGGTTTCACTCCCACCTCGGGAACTATTATATTTAAACTATTTTCATTTCCTCTCGTTCTGGAAAAAGCAATAGCGCGGCGTTGAGTTCCGTCACTTTTGAAACGCAATGCCTCGAAATGGGCAATATGCGACGAACAGAGGTCTTGACACTAGGCTCACTCTGATTACCCCTGGGCTAAGTGCGGCATAAAGCGTGAAGTTGTATAAATTCCGCTGTCACACTCTTTAATAATAATAATAATTATAAACTTTTTATTGTAACACATAAGAAATAAAAAGGTTACAAGTTATACAAAAGTTAGGCAAAAGGCGGACTTATCACTAAAAGTAATTTCTTACAGCAATCTTTTATTAAAAGTGAAACCTAGTTAGACACTTTACTTAGCGGAAGCAGTAAAACAATTTTAATAAATTTTATGATAAGCAATACGCGACCTGCGTATCGAGAGTCTGGCGACTTCATCGCACGGCTTGCAGCGCCAACCTTATTCCGGCGAGCGATTACATCGACCACCACCGCTGATCAAAACATCGCACTCCTGGCATGCGCGTCCGCTGTGAGCACCGCCGTTCCCGCTCCAGAGACTCCTCCTACCGGATCCCTGAGCTGCTACCTTGGTCGCTGATCGCTCAGCTGGGCCTCACACGAGGAATCGTGGTCTCACCCGGCTGGGTTGATCGCCCGGGTGGCATATGGCTCTTTCCACCCCAACCCTTTAGATAGAACCCCTACAGAGGCCCTATGGCCAATCTCCAAGATGACCTCGTCCATTCATGGATTTGGTGAAGAAACCCATGGCCATAGGCCTAAGAGCCTGAAGCCATCACTCCCTCCCTCCCCCCTAAAAAGGGAGGAGAGTGAAGACCCCTGGACATGATATATAATATACTTATTTTTATGACACATACATACTCTCTTATATACCCACATATATATATATATATATATATATATATATATATATATATATATATATATATATAGCAGAGTTGAGTTAAGAAAGTATATATATATATATATATATATATATATATATATATATATATATATATACATATATATATATAAAACTTTTTAATCATTGTTTACAATATATATTTACATAATAACTGATTTATGCCAAGTTCTTAAAATTATGACCTGATTGTAAATCATGAAAATATGCCGTGAAGGGCGTCAAGTGGAACTTTCTTTTGACGCCATAACATAAAAGCTGAACAATGGATCCGTTTAATGAGATCGAAAATAGTTTAACGCATTACTCATTAAAAATATACGTATATCTTCTCGCAGTTTTAAATGTAAACATACTGTATTTCATACATACATAGCTTCACGCTGTATCCCGCATATAGCAGGGTAGGCAGAGGGAACCTAGTGTTAAGACACTCCGTTCCCCACTTCCCACCGAATGGAGGCATTGCTTGCTGCGTGTCGGAACACAACGCCGCGCTTTGCCTTGTTACCAACGCCAGCAAATGAAATATTCCATTTCCTGGAGTGGGAATCGAACCCACAATCTAAACTATAATGATGTCGATGTGTGGAATTAAATGCTGTTGTCGCTCACCCGGGAGGCTCATCATAGTTGTACATTTATTGTAAAAAAATTATTTGAAAAGAGCAACTGTTGAGTTTCTTGCCGGCTCTTCTCAGCAGAACTGCCTTCCGAGCCGGTGGTAGCTTCCGTTAGGACTGACACGACTGACACCTTTGTAAATTGAGGATTCGAAAGTGCCTATAGCCTACTTGAATAAAGAATATTTCGATTTTGATTTTGAATCTGTTGCGTTTGCAGTAGCACGCTTGTGCCTCTGCGCCACGACAGGCGTTACTTAACACACAATACTGTATTTCAAGGGAAGTAAAAGAAACTTCTTAATTTTCTATGAATTCTCCATGATGTTATGGGGTTCATAGTGTTGCAGAGAGAGGTCCTCGAAGCAGTGACTGGGACTTGTGACCAAATATATGATGAAGGGGCCCCTTTAAAATGCACAGTTACTTTCGTCCCCAATGTCCGAGCTCCTCTTTCTACCTTCTTTGCTTTCTATATTGAGTGGCAGAAAGGAGCACCATATGTTTCCAAACATGATTTTATTTAAACTGTATACCTTTTTTCGCTTTGGTAAGACAAAGCTTAGGTTCAGGCGGGAAGTGAATAGTATCTTTGCCCATTGGGTCACTCTACATACCCTGCTAGGCGGGATATAGCGTGAAGCTAACAAACAAACTATTAAAATTAGAAACGGTTATTTTAATTATCAATAGTTTTATGAGTGGGATTTGAAATCCCGTCTGGAGCCCGTATTGTATCAAGATGGCGTCTTCCAGATAATTCTACTAAATATTTAAGTATGTCATAAACATGTCGTTAATTCTTATACTTGTGTGTCTATCTAATAATTTATTAGTAGTGACATAGGTGAGTGGCTTGTCATAAATCTCATTATAAAGGTATCAATATTTCATCAAAAATTAAAATATATTCTAAGTTTGTGTACTAAAATGCAACATAAGCATGAAATGTGTGATTTAAAAATTCTATTGGGTTATTATTGCACAGTGCGATAGTGAGACTGTAAGCACGATTGATTGTGGGTTCGATTCTCATTCGAATGATAATTACATTTAAACTATTTTCCTTGTCGTGTTCAGGTAAGGCAAAGAGCGGCGTTGATTTCTGTTACTCAATAGTATCTCAAATTTTAGTTAAAAGCGGATAACGAAGAATCTTGACACTAGATTCTTCCTAACTGAACTGAAAAAAGCCTAGAGACCTGTACTTTTTTAATTCTGTCGGAATAGTAGGAATTCATTATACTTACATTACAACATGTATCTAAAACAGAGAGTGGAGAACTTAGCCATATCACTAGGTACCTATTTAAGTAAGGCTCTAACATGCCTTCAGGAGTCGCCTTATTGGCGTCTCTCTATGAAACTACTAGATCTAGATATTGAAATACATTTCCAAAAAAAATCCATTTTCTATGAATTGAACAGGATTAGCATGTGATATATTTGCTTATAAATTCATTGTAATTTCCATGACACTGAGAAGTTTTAGTGAAAGGAATTCTCATAGCATATTAGATGTAGAGTCCACACTTATATATAAATATTCGAAATTGTTTGTTGGTACAGTACATATCTATAACAAGTAGTTTTAATGTTTTTCTCGTTTTTCGGGAGGTCATGGGTTCAAACATTATAAAAAAAAACATAAGTACTTCTAGAGAGAGCTTTTCTATTCATTGTATAACTTTTGCTAAGTGTGACTGAATGTAATCGTTTTTACATAAAAAAAATAGAAGAAAATAAAAAAGTAAATAAGAAATGAGCAGAAGATACATGGACTTTTGACGTCCCTTTATTTTATAACCGAAAAAAAGAACATTATTTCAAAAAAGGTAAGCAATCGGAATCGAACCTACAACTTATATAGTTGGTTTAGATATAACCAATATTTTGACTTAAACTACTCAAAGAGCAATTAACATGGCGTTTGTCCTAAGATTTATATCGCAATAACAGTAAATCGTATACACAACACCAGAATAAATTTGTTTTTTAAACATCAACAACAAGTCTTTACAAGCGTGTGAATGGACATTCTATGTATGTATGACTGAATCCGGGAGCATTGTGCAGATTTTTATGAAGATAACCATGGGTTGCGAGTGTGCCAAGTTCTTATGCGTGAGATGGTGGTGTTTTTTTTCACGGAGAAAATTGCACAGGTCAGTCATCGTGGCGCAAAGTGGGACAAAGTCGATTGGTTGTGGGTTTGATTACATCTCGGCGAATGATAATGATTAAATCTCTTTTTCTGGTAAGACAAAGCATTGTTGAGTTCTGCTTACTCAATACACACAAAGTCTCGAATTCGTCAAAGTCAAAGTCAAAAGTCTAAATACCTTTATTCAAATAAGAAGTTACAAAGCTTCATTTTTGAACGTCAAAACACCCACCACCGGTTCACTAAATTTAATGCCTCAGGCCTGAGAAGAACCGGCGCGACAAAGAACCTAGCGGGACATTTTTTTTTTTTTTTATATTCGACAATGAAGTTTACAAATTCTTTATTATTGGTCAATTCTTTGCCATTCGTCTTTCTTCTGAGTTCTTTCTCCACTGTTGCCGTTCGTGAAGCTGAAAACTATGTATTTCTTAATATAAAAAAGGATATCCATAAATATGCCTCCTGGGTAGCATCCATAAGGGATATGTTAAACATAAAAAAATGTTTATTTTGTTACTTTTTTTGGGTAGACTTCATAAAAGGAGTAGCGGTTATCAATTGATTGTTTTTTTTTTTGTGTGTTACCTAATGTCTTTTTTTACTGTGTGAACCAATTATGATCATTCTTTTCTTTTATACGATGGCTAGTATTTCTTATGTGGTCCCTTTTTTTGAATTTAGTAAAGATCTGACGAGTTAATCTCTTTTGAGTTATTCGTAATTACTGAGCCTATTTCTTAGTGTATTTTTGTTTGAAGTAGGTATTCTTTGTTAAAATTTCCTTTTATGATGTAAATACACCATATTTTTATTAGATAAAATTGTTATAATTTTGGTGATACTTCTTCATATTTTAAATTCATATAAAAAAATAACTAAAAATTCATTTAAATTATTCATGTTTTTATGTCATACATGTTCTAGCTTATTTTTATAGTTTGAGACTGGGTGACAAATCTAACACACCATAGAAAAAGGTGACTGACTGATATATATTATACTACACTTCCTTATATCCATTTATCAAGCGTGAATAAGCTGATTAGCTCCCACTGAATAAATTGTACTTCAAATTACAAATTAAAGTAGAACAAATACTGGTAGGTGCAGGAACCAGAGAACCCATTGTTAAGACACTCCATTCTCTCTCAACATTTCCCACTCTCTTTCTCTGCAATTGGGGCATTGCGTGCTGAGTGGCGGAACTCAACGCCGCGCTCTTTACCTTTAGAGCTAATACTAAACCTTAAGTAAATTAAAATACTAAATTTTACATTTCTGAGTGGGAATCGAATTCACAACCTGTCGCGTTTACAGTTGCATCGCTTGTGCTCTGCGCCAATGACAGGCGCTATATAAAAATATATTATATGAAAAAAATCTCTATATCATTTTAATAAAGAAAAAAACAAAAAAGAAAATAATATTTATAATTTGCGAATCGCCACGTTTTCTTTACAGAAACCAACCGAACAAGACCAGTTTCAGGCTTCATCCAGCATAGCAGGAATGTTGCAAAGTAAAGACACTCCGCTTCCCACTGTACACCCTCTTTGAAAGAAGAAGTGAAAGAAGTGGAAGTGAAGTGAGTGTGCAAAAAAGAAATGAGATTTAAATATTATTCATACATACATACATACATAGCTTCACGCTGTATCCCCGCATATAGCAGAGGGAACCTAGTGTTAAGACACCCGCCTCTTCACTCCTTCCGCCAAATTGAGGCATTGCGTGCTGAGGCGGAAATCAACGCCGCGCTTTGCCTTGTTTTACCAAACCCAAGAAATGAAAAAATTGCCAAACTTTTTATATTCTGGAGTGGAAATCGAACCCACAACCCAAGTCGGGTTTACAGTATCATTATCAAAGCCCTCTGCGCCACGACAGGCGTTATGATCAAATTAAATGTTATCAAATGACATTTAATTGATTTTTTTAAATTAATTAATCATTCTTCTAAGTGGGAATCGAACCTACAACCAATCGCGCTTACAGAGCTTTCTGGTGAAACAGCGGTTCCACTACGCCACGATGGCCAACAAAACAAGACCATACGTTATAAAAACTAACATGTTAACAAAATTTATTCTCCCACAGTTTCCTTAAGAATTTGGTATTCACATCATTGTCTAAGCGTTTTCGTTAGGTGGTAGGAGGTTCGTCCTCCGACTGGCTCGCGACCACTATCATGTCAAAGACGAACCGCCAAATATCTAATGATGTGTTCCGGTTCGATGGCATGTAAGCCAGATTTTCCCCTTTCCCACCCATCCTTTCCTCAAAATGTGGTGGTTCTGATAGTGGACTACTACATTGTCCCCCCTTCCATCAGTATCCTCTAGGTTGGCAACGCATCTACAACATCTCTGGTGTTGTAGATGTCTATGGGCGAAGGTAACCACTTACCATCAGGTGGTCCTTCTGCTCGTTTGCCGTCCGCTATCAATAAAAAAAAAAAAAAAAAAAACGTGATCATTCATATTTTGAACAACTAAATCATGTTTTACGACGTTTTAAAAGTTATATTTAGATATTAATGTAGATTATTATATGTGGAGGTGTTCGTTTATATGGTTCGTGTTAATCCCGAATTTATAATTTTGTTTATTTATGTATGAGTCAGTTAAATTTCAGTTTATCAACTACGCAGTGAGGCAGAAATATGCTAATGACTCCACTCTGCACTTTTTGACTGTTAAAAGATACCGTAGATAGGATAGGTTTCTTGATATACATCTATTACGCATAATATCTTGTCAACCAAAAAAC
>JAKGSA010000289.1:0-35947 GCA_033558755.1 Philaethria dido
TATATATATATATATATATATATATATATATATATATATATATATATATATATATATATGAGTATAATATAAGTTACTAACTTAATAACTAAATTGTAGTATACAACACGTATACTAGTATCACCGTTGACGCGTTAACAACGCGTTGCCTAGCAACTTACATATATATGTCAATTTATACAAACATGGATGTCAATCCGTGGTAGTGTGTGTAACATTTATTTTATTAATTTAATATATTTTTTATCCATTATTTTAAAAAGACATCATCATTCATTCTTCATACACTCTTTTGCTATATAAACTATAAGTGTGCCAAGTTTAATGTCCCTTTGCCCGCGAAATTTTCGTAAAAAGGGGTACAAAGTTCCTGCTTTACTTTTCTATTCACATTTTAATACCAGCTTCACGCTTTTTCCCGCAAAGCGGGGTACACAAAGGGAACCTAGTATCAAGGATCAACACTAGAAATAGAAAATCCTCCTCTTTCCACCCGATTTCAAGACATTGCGTGTTGAGTAGCGAAATTCAATGCCAAACTTTATCTCATCAAAGCTGGTAAATTAAATATAATTATTTCTTCTAGCGGGAATCGAACCCGCTACCATTCGCGTCTCATCTTCGCATTCTTCTATACTATAATAAAATAGTAAAAAAGTTTGTCTGTGCAATAAAGATATTTATGAAAAAATAATTTAGGATGATGTGAAACGCTCATAGAATATAAATCTATAATTTTGAAAATTTTTGTCTGTCTGTTTGTACGCGCAATTTTTTTAACTTGCACTCAACACGCACTTATCTAGTACGCACGTACGTACATACTTAGTCAAAACGATTTGGTGCAATATATATTAATATTATATAAAATATAGCAACACAAGTCATAAAAATATAAAAACAGATAAAAAACAAGTCTTAAATCTTTAATACTATGACATAGACACACAAATAAAAAAGTAAAATATTATATTATAGTAATAAACATTTACTTACAAATATTTTAACCGCCTGTCTAGTATGGGTGTCCCAGTTGACTAAATCTCCTACATTTGGATACTCTAAGGGACCACAACTGATTGATTTTCCTCCCACAACCCACACTGCCCATATCGCGAAACCATTTACTGAGCTAGTTTCTTCACTATCAATGTCCCTGAAAAATTATAAGAAAAACAAGTGCAAGTGGGTGTGTAGACAGACGTCTTTGTGTGTAGGCATACAATCCAATGAATATCTATTTTATATATGCGTACCAAGCGTGAATAAGTTGACAAGCCCATTTCCATAGAAAACTTATTAAGTATTCATAGGAATTAGGATTTGTTTTATTTATGGGTGGAAATAACTAAATTAAAAACATTCAAGCAAATCAAGCACTTTCGAGTAATATATATTCTTTGTAGCGTTCTTTTCCTGAATAGAAGGGTAAGTAGAGAAAACCTAATGTAAAAAAAGTAGACGAAAATATTAAATATAGTTATATAACTTCTGCTCTCTTCTTCTATCTTCTCAATACAAAGAAAATAATAAAAACAGAATTTACAAATGAATGCATTGCATTTTTTATTTACCAACTACTTAGCACGAACAGGCTTTAAATTTTTCATATAAACTAAATAAAACAATTCTTACACAACACTGTTGACACCATCACAAGCAAAGGTCGGCTTTAAGTCTTTCAAATTAATTTCTAGTAGCCTTCTCGGTGCGCCGCGACTCCTGCAAGGATACTCCCATAGCGGCTGAGCTTCTATCTCTGCGTCACTTATTATTCGAGAATTCTGAAAACAGATATTGAATTGTTAAGTACATAAAATATTTAAAGGGTCACACCAACACATCTGAATCTTATTAAAAAAGTGAATGCATTAAATACGCCTGTTCTTGCAAATAACAATAGTTTTGTTTCATCAAAATCGGGCTAGGATTTCCGAAATTACAGCGTCTTAAAGTTTGAACATTTTTAAAATTTGCGTTCTTTTGATATCGGCTGGTGACGTCACGAAGATAGAAAAAAAATAAAAACAGATTCTATTTTCTTCAATTATCTTCTACTTAGATATGCTGTTAGCTAAAAACATTGGTGGGACTCATTACTCAAATTAAATAATTAATTTCAGTCTCTGTCTTTCGAATCGCATTGTATTCAAATAGTCTCAACTCAATGAATCTTACTCAAGATTCATCAGGAAAACAATAGATTTATAGAAAAAATGAAAGATAAAAAGAGCTCAGAATCTTTGTCGCCCAATAAGTGTGAATTAAGCCGTCACAAGGATGTTTTATTTTTAACTTCACCCTTGATCTAGGATTGCAGGGTCGGCACAGAGACCTGTCAAGGCACACCGTTCTCGGCATTTCGCCAGAATTCGAGACATGGCATGTTATCTGGTTGAACTCAACGACGCGTTTTGTCATATTGTAGTAGGAAAAGATAATAAATTTAATTATATTCATTCGTCCTAGTAGGAATCGAGCCCACAACCATCGGGATGTAAAATATGCCTTTTTTTTAAATTAAACAATTATTAATTTACAACTATATAAAGTAATTATAAAACAAATAATCACCTCAACAAGATCATCAAAAATGGACATATCTATGCCTTCACAAATACCCAAAGGTATTCTTATTTTATGTAAATCCTGAAAATCAACCGGCATTGCCCAAAATTCACAACTTTCTGGCAACATTGTAAAATTCTTTAACTTATTTCCAAACTTATATAATAAATAGGCCATTTTTAAGTTTTCCCACGGCAAAATTGCACTACTGAAGTTCGGATCACAAACAACATTTGTCACACTCTCTAACACTTCATCTGATAATTCTGGAATTATCTGCACATTTTGAATACCATTCTCTTTTATATAATCATTCAAAATACCAATATGTATTGTTTTATCTTCTAATATATATACAGACTTGGCTCCCATTTTAGCCGCTGATAGTCCAAGTAAGCTACCACCATTTAAGTCCAAAACCACAGCATTTTGAACCAGATCCTCTTTAATCTGAGCTAAGAACTTTTTACTTCGTTTTCCATCATTTAAATAAGACACATGAGTTCTTGCTAACGCCATATGGACCCCACATTCACAGATTGGCCGTTTGTAATGTTCTTGTTTTGTTTTTTCATCTTCTAAGTAGAACCATAGAGAATATTCATCTTGACATGAAACCAGAGACACTTCATTATCTTTTTGAACTGTCAACTCTTCAGGTAGATAGTAAACGGCCTGCATCCAATGGTCTCTCCATGGTATAGAGTCCTGAGGTCTTTCAGATGATAGATTTGCATCTGGATGTGACCACCACGGTGCACAACTTAAGCAAATTTTACCTGAAACAAAAGGTGTAGCTATAAAATTGTGACTCAAAATCATGATAAAGAATACTATATACATAATAGAAATAATAAACTACCCATATTAACTGATTAACTTTTATATTAATTCACGAAATAAAAAATATTTTGCTAAATTAATATTTTTAATCTACCACTGGTGGTGGTGGAATGACCACAGACTACTTTAGTGTTCAAAATATTGGGGTTCCAAAAATATACTTCCGAATATTAAAATATAGACAAGTCCTTTAAATTAAGATACTTGTTTTGTTTGATAAATGTAATGGATATATGATTTAAATAAGCAATTTTAGAAACTCCTCCATAAAGGAATGATGGTTTTACTTTACATTTCTAATTGTGTCAGATCAACAATAAAACAAAAATATTAATAAACAAAGTTTTTACCTAACATACTTCCCCCTACATATACGAGGTGTGTTCAAAAAGTAAGGTGACTGTGAAATTTGGCGGGCAACGTACTTTCGATTATCGATTTTGTTATGTTGGTACACTCTTCCCGAACATCTGTACCAAGTTTCAAGTGTATAGCATTTTTTGTTTGGTTGGGAGAGGCGTAAAGGTTATAAGTGTTTTGCGTGCTCGGCGATTTCTTGCTATCGAAAAATATGGATTTGCATCAAATTTTGTGTAAAAAATAAAATAAAGTGCTCCGAAACACTTAAAATGTTGACAGTGGCATACGGTGAAACTGTTCTGAGTAAAAAAAATGTTTACAAGTGGTACAAACTCTTCCAAGATGGCCGGGAAGATGCCAATGACGAGCCTCGCTCTGGACGCCCAAGCACGTCAACAACTGATGAAAACGTTCAAGCAGTGAAGAAAATTGTTCTGGAAAATCGTCGAATCACTATCAGAGAAGTTGCTGAGGATGTTGGTATATCGCTTGGCTCGTGCCATGAAATTTTTTCTAACGTTTTGGGCATGAGACGTGTGTCAGCGAAGTTTGTTCCGAAATTGCTCATCATTCATCTTTGCTGGTGAGAGATTTTTTGGCCAAAAACAACACCACAATCATGCCTCAGCCACCATATTCGCCGGATTTGGCCCCATGTGACTTTTTCTTGTTCCCAAAACTAAAGAGACCTATGAAAGGACGGAGATTTGCAACGATTGAAGAGATAAAGACTGCATCGCTGGAAGAGCTCAAGGCTATACCGAAAAGTGCTTATGAGAAGTGCTTTGACGATTGGAAAAACCGTTGGCATAAGTGTATTGTATCTGAGGGGGATTACTTTGAAGGGGACAACATAAATATTGATAAATAAATAAATATTTTTTCTTAAAAATACAAAGTCACCTTACTTTTTGAACACACCTCGTATACAGATATTTGCCATATATGTATGAATTATATATTATTTTAAAATATCTTTAGTATATACCACAAGCAAACAAACAAACTTATAAATGAACCAACAAGTGTTCAGACACTATACTCTCCTCTAATTTGTAGTACACATTATATGTAAGAAGAGAAATCAATGCTTTTCTTTATAGGTGCTTTATGCCAAAGGGAATAATTATTCCCCAAGTAGTGGTGGAGACACAACCATCGCAATATCAGTCAAATACTATCCCTTTAAAACACAGTGGCTCCAAAATATATAAAGCTACAGAAAAAGCTAACCTTCAGTATCCATATTAAGCTCCCACCACATAAATATCATCTGAGCTTTTCCAGTATTCGTCACACTAAACTGTTGTTTAACAGTTTTCTTGATATCAATAGGTGAATGACCTGACCAATCATAATAGAACACTGGGATTTGATCTGATAGTTCTTTAAATGCTTGCCGAGGAAGCTGTGATAGTTGAATATCATGAACTGCTGCTGAGCCAGCACAGTTTTTGATCTGAAATTAGAAATAATAAAATATTTTATTTTTTTTGAAACATAGATAAATACAGCACCTACAATAGCTTAAAATTTTCAATATGGCTCCTAAAAATAAGTTTTTGTAAAGAGAACACATAAAAGCTAAAAGTAAATCTTGTTTTTTACTACTTGTATAGTAATATCAGTAAAACCAAGTGTGGCATTAAATACTAATCCTCAACATGCAATATCTCAAGCTTGAACAAAAAATGCGGCACAGAGAGTCTTTACACTAGGTTCTCTTCACTCTTCTCACTTAATTGTTAGAAAAAGTGTGAAGCTGCTTTATTACAGTAAATAACCATCCCATATTAAAATATGCTACAATAATAAATTAAAATTAAATCAGCAAAATAATGCCAAAATAAAAATATACCTTTTGAGGAGTCCTCAATATGATTTCTAAATCTTCATCGGCTAAATCATTTACTTTATTCCATTTCTGTAATGTGGGGCATTCAACAACCTGGGCATAAATTACTGCTGAATCTGGGACAACTATACAATCTTCTTCTAATAAAAACTTATGTGCATGAGAAAATGTTGATAGTGCACCTATAATGAAATAATAAATAAATGAAAAACACTTAAAATTGTTAATAAATGTATTGTTTTTAAAATATAAATAGATGGAATCTATTGAGGTGCAATGGGATGTTATATGATTGTGAGGGTCATGGTTAAGGTTTGATTCCTGCCCACTGATGATTATATTTAAATTATATTTTCAATCCCCTCTCTGGTAACAATTTTGTATTACTACTACTATTTCTTGTGTTGAGTTCTGCCAATCAATATTGCAATGTCTTGAATTTGAGCAGTATGTCATTTGAACACTATGTCTATCCTTCTGTATGGGACAAAATTTTGGAGCTAAAAGAAATAAATAATATTTTACCTTCACCAATTAATTCAGTATCAAATACTTCAGTCACTAATATATTAGCTTTTTCCTTTAAGTCTCCATTCTCACCCACCGTTAAATCTGTAGATCTCTTAGGAATAACTGTAATTTTGTCAGCAACACCATTTCTTTGTAATATTTTTAAGCAACATTCAGCCATAGGCTTGAATGCTTCACATGCTGTAATAGTATCAGCTCCACATCTGGCTGCCATTATTGAGAGGAGGCCTGTTCCAGTCCCTAATAATCAATAATAAATAAAGTTATTTGTTATGTATGACCATATCTAAATTCAAATATGTTGAAAATAATCTTCAATATAATTTAACATATATGAAAAATATTACCTAATTAAAATAAAAATATAAACTAAATTAATACCTATATCCAAAACATTTGCTTTTTTCCCTGCATTGTGCATTTTTTCAATAGCTAATTGCAATGCTCTGTAATATTTTTTATTTCTCTCAGTGTCGTGAAGCATATCTGCAAACGCCGACCGTGCTATTTCCTGGTGATAGTCATAGTCTTCGTGTTGAACATCCCATTCGGTACTACCGGTAATAGGGTTCCTCTTTTGAGTAAATACTTGCATTTTGAAATGTGTTAAAGAACTTTGTAATCTGAAAAAAAAACAATAAAAAGGCTTTCTAAAGCTCATGCTTCTATTCCAAAGTTACTCTTAGAACTATTAAGTATTTACCTTATAAATCCAGAATCTAATACAAAACTACGCAACCTTATAAAGGTTAAAACTCTCATTGATAGCTAATCATGTTTTTTTTATTTTATAACAATTTATACATATTTAGATATCTTAACCAAACCAAATGCATGTGCTGTAAGAATTGGAAACTAGAATAATATCAAAATTCAATTGACAGTTACTACCGGTATGACATTTGCATGTAAACATGCATTAATACAATAGACGCAAAAAAATAATTCAAATAAAATATTTTTATAGTTCATTAGAAAGATTAGTTTGTTTTCTGGCTATTTACTTTATGTTTCTAAAAATACAATAATTAAATTATGTGTAATTAATGAAATTATTAACATAATAGGATGTATATTTGTCAACCCTTGCGTTGCAGTATTATTTGTTTTATAATGGCAATTTTATTTTGACCACATATGTCAGTTGATTCGTCTTTCATTACGACGTTTTACTATCATGGCGGCCGCGGTAGGCAGGATTTGTGGGGCACGACTTTTGAAAAAAATTGGGATAGTTACACCCCAGGTATTAAATATAAGAGTAAAAGCTTATTACGATAGCTTTATAATGGCTTACTTCCCCTTGAGTGTCTTTTTATTAAGAAAAATGTAGTTTTCGTAAAAAGTTATATTTGCGGAAAACTAGTGATATTCGATAAATTTAAAGATTTTAGGAGGTATTATTGTGTTCCTATTAAAAAAGTGAGTGTTAGTTATGACCAGAAGAAAGTTGGCCACTCAGTGTTCATGAAAATAATAGGGACGATGTATAACCTTCTCAACATTATGTAACAAGTGTAATGAAAACTAATGGTTATCACCCCTTACAGGTTTGTCAGCTGTCCACCAGTGCTAAGGGATGGACAAATAATAGAAAATTGGTATGTAAAGAAATTATTTTAAAAATCTATAAACTATTTTTAACTTCAGAAGAAAAAAACGTAATGCAAATCTTTCTTGTATTGATGATAAATAATAAGAGACTTAAAAATATGTTATATAAATTTAATCGATTATTGATTACTTTAATAAAATGTCAATATTTCATCAGCCCTCAATACATTAATCAGTTTAAAGATATGATTTAATTTAACAAATATTCATAAGCTCCATTTAATTTTTTACCAATTTTTACAGTGGTTATCCACATTGGGTGTTGTGGGTGGGGGTGTCGGTGCCCTTCTATTTGCCCTAGAACAATCTGTGGATGCATCAGATGACAGGGCTCATGCATTCCACCAGCCTTGGAGTCATGATGGCTGGTTCCAATCACTGGATCATGCCAGGTAAAAAATTATTATAATTTATTATTTTTTTAAGTAAAACTAAAAAAGTAGGACTTATAACATTTAAATGTCAGTAAAATAACAGTACTATAGCGTTCTGTAATTAAATATTAACAGTAATAGTACTACAACTATGTTAAACCCTGTAACATTTTTATATTACAAGTGTTATATTATTAACAATAATCAATCAATCAATTTAATTTTCATTCATGGGAGTTGTATTAAAACTTTTTAAGTCATTTCTCTCATCTAGTAAGAGAATAATATTGAATTCTATCAACCAGCATTCAAATGTTTTTAAATGAAGCAGAAAGTATTATATAAAATTTCTCTTTGATTTGACCATATACAGTAACTGAATGCAGCCAAAAAGACATTCAAAATGACAAATGTGTCAAAATACAGTGTTTTATGTCAATGAATGCAATGATTTCTAGCAAAAATTAAAGTGAATTAACCTTTCATACTCATTTCCTTTAAAGTAATTCAAATTATTGTTATAGATTTTACTTAGTTTGTAAAAAAATATATTTGAATATAAAGAAAAGTAAATTATTTCTGATAATGATTATAAATTAAATACTGCACTAACCATGTATTAATTTTCTTTAAATAAAAAAAGAGGCTTCTTGCTTGTTTAATTGCTGCTTGTTTGTCAAGACACTGCATTTTCTGTTATCTTAAAAAAATAAATAAATTGTGTGTTGAATGGCAGAACTCAACATTGTGCATCTTACCACAGCAAGTAAGGAAATTAAAATAATTTTACAATAACCTTTCTGCTGAGTGTTGATGGAAGCTACAATACGATTCAAATGGTCTATTTTGCTACAATGGCCTTTGTTTAAATAAAATGATATAAGTATGTTAAATAATTATATCTTCATAGACCATTGGTGCAGTGGAACAGCATCTGACTTTAACCGCGAGTCTTGTAGATTTGTTTCCCATTCAGGGGAAAGGTCATATTTCATTATTATTATGAATATAATATTCGTCGTTCTGGTATGGGGCTGTTTAAATATTACGTAACGCAATATAAGGGAGGAGGGCTTCTTATAAAAGGATACTATATTTTCCAAATTAAGGACATAATTGTGAGTTTTAAATGAAAATGAAACTAAGTGGCCCGGGAGGCTCATCATAGTTATATATTTATTGTAAAATTTTATTTGAAGAGAGCAACTGTTGAGTTTCTTGCCGGCTCTTCTCAGCAGAACTGCCTTCCGAGCCGGTGGTAGCTTCCGTTAGGACTGACACAACTGACACCTTTATAAATTGACGTTTTGAAAATACTTGTAATAGCCTACTTGAATAAAGAATATTTTGATATTTTTTTTTGGCTAGTGGTAAGTAACTTTTAAAGAGGCTCCTCTCCCACATTGATGCTTGGGTTTGTTAGTAACAAAAACGTTACTTGAGGAGGAAGGAGAATCAAAAATCTTTAAAAAAATGCATTACGTAATACTTGAACGCCTCTTACGACAAAACGTAACGTTCAGTTCTGCCACTCAACACGCAATGTCTCGAATCCTGGTGGAAGATGGAAAACGGAGTGTCTTGACACTAGATTGTCTATGAGTACCCTGAAATGCCTGAAGATCATTTTTTTAATATTAATATATTTACACCAGCGTTCGTCGTGGTTACGAAGTGTACAAGCAAGTGTGCAAGGCGTGTCACTCCCTGCAATACATTGCTTTCCGTAACTTGGTGAATGTAACTCATACTGAGGAGGAAGCTAAGGCTGAAGCTGCTGAGGTTAGTTATAATATTTTTTTATGTTTTGCTTTTTTATTTTCCAATAAAAGGGTGGTAATTATTAGTTTTTTTTTTCTTTGTAAGGAGTCTAAATTATTACTGATTAGTTCGAAAACATAAATATAACATTTTTTTACATGTGTTTATGCTTCTTGTATTTTTTATTCGCCTGTCGTGGCGCAGTGGCACAAGCGTGCGACTGTAAACACGACAGGCCGTGGGTTCGATTCCCATCTCAAGAAATGTAAAATTTAGTATTTTCATTTCTTGGGTTTGGTAACAAGGCAAAGCGCGGCGTTGAGTTCCGCCACTCAACACGCAATGCCTCAATTCGGCGGAAAGTGGGGAACGGAATTGTTGAAAGAGAATGGAGTGTCTTAACACTAGGTTCTCTGGTTCCCTCTGCCTACCCTGCTATATGCGGGATACAGCGTGAAGTTAAAAAAAAAATCTATTTGTGACGTAAACAGAAAAATATAAGTACGTTATGTATATCATGCGACAATATATCTCTATTAACAATATTCAAAATATGCTTTATTTAAAAGATACTCTTAGAAGCACTTTAATTCGTTGATTGAACATAAATTTACCTACTACTGGCTCAGAAGACAGTCCTACTGAGACTTTGCTTTTCAAATATAAAAGTTACAATACGATGATTCGATTCTGCAGAAAATACAAATGATTATAATTCCAAATTATTAATATATTTTAATCCTTTTCTTCGACTGAATAGTAAATTTTGCTCCTTAATATTCCTTTAAATCGTGTAGCGGCAAATTTAAAATTGTCGGTTTCTATTATAGAAATGAATGCGTAATCACATAAAATATTTATTCTGTTTGGAAACGATAACTTGACGTTACATACTTATCTTTATTTCTCGTTCCTATTATTAATATAATATCCTTATGCTATGTCATAATATATGAGTAGTACCAATAAAAAAAAAAAAACGTATTTTTTAACTTCGCTGTATCCGCATATGGCAGAGGGTAAGGCAGAGGAACCAAGAACCTAGTGTTAAGACACTCCATTCTCTTTCAACATTTCCGTTCCCCACTTTCCGCTAAATTGAGGCATTGCGTGTTGAGTGGCGGAACTCAACGCCGCGCTTTGCCTTGTTACCAAACTCAAGAAATGAAAATACAAAATTTTGTATGAAAATTATAGAACAAATATTTTTAATTTTAAATGCTTTTACAATAAATAAATTAATAAAATATATGTACATGGTAACATACGAATGAATGTAAAAAAAATTGCACATCTAATCAGATTGTATTTTTAAAAAAAAACTTACTTTAATAAGCATATACACTAATAAAATTTATATAGTGAAGATTGAAAATTTTGTTGTACGTCAGCCATATAAAGTAACTTTACTTATCTATTTTATGATAACACCTATGACTATGATTATGGTAATCAATATTATTAGGTTAAAGCTTGCATTTATGAAGAATATATATTGCAAAAATTAATTTCAATAAACAGAATTCCAAGGATTTTTATTTAAAAAATATCATAACAAATTGATTTACTAAGTTTTTTTAATTATATAGGATTCATTTAATACACGATATGTTAACATTTCTATACTATACCTGAGACACTTTTTTTTTTTCTTTTTTTTTTTCTCCTTGGGGAAACCCAGTTGCGGGCCAACCACACGCTAGAGATGCTATGCAGTTTATTTGAGACTCATGAATAACATCCTGCTCACTAAAACCCCCACGGTAGTCCATCAATCTCTGCATCTTCCGAGGCCATGGGTACATTGTCATACTCTACCACAACCTCGAAGCAGATGCTCATATCGTTGAGCTCTTACTTATTTTGCATTCACTATTATGACAACGAGCCCCAATAAACACGTCGTCTCTTCTCAAGGACCATAACCTATATGACGGCAGCCTTCCCGTGTCTACCGTCATACCTGAGACCCTAAAACCTTAAGACATCTACGTCACTGATTGTAAAGCTGAACAAAGATTATTAAAAGTAATTACAGACCTGCCATTTCAAAAATTCAAAGTCGAGATTAAAAATACATTATTAAAGAAAATATATTATTCTGTCCAAGAATACTATACAGATGTTAATGTGTGGAATTAAATGCTGTTGATGCTCGCTTGGGAGGCTTTTCGTTGCTGTAAATTTTTTATAAAATTTTATTTGAAAAGAGCAACTGTTGAGTTTTATGCCGGCTTTTCTCAGCAGAACTGCCTTCCGAGCCGGTGGTAGCTTCCGTTAGGACTGACACTCCTAACATCTTTTGTAAATTGACGATTCAAAAGTGCTTGTAATAGCCTATTTGAATAAAGAATATTTTGATTTTAAATAAATTAATTTGATTTCTGAGGCAAATACAGTAATAAAATTTAAACTAAAATATGCTATTTGACTACGAAAGAAAATAAAAAGGTTATTTTGTTGATTACGATAATTTACTGAAAATGTGTTCAATTGTATAAATGCCCGAAAATCATATACTTATCATTATTTCTATTTATAGGTGATGATAAAAGATGGTCCTGATGAGGAGGGCAACTACTTCGAGAGACCAGGAAAGCTATCCGACTATTTGCCGTCGCCATACCCCAACGAAAATGCTGCCAGAGCCGCCAACAATGGTACACTTTAAATACTAATAAATCGCCCGTCGTCGCGCAGAGGCACAAGCGTGCGACTGAAAACGCGACAGGTTGTGGGTTCGATTCCCACTCCAGGAAATGTAAAATTTAGTATTTTCATTTTTTGGGTTTGGTAACAAGGCAAAACGCGCCGTTGAATTCCGCCACTTAACACTAGATTCTCTGGTTCCCTCTGCCTACCCTGCTATATGCAGCTTACAGCGTGAAGTTAAAAAAAAAATAATACAATTTTTTTTAAAATAATAATTATTATTTTAAGTAAATAAATATTTATTTGGTGGTAGGAGGTTCGTCCTCCGTCTGGCTCGCGACCACTATCATGTCAAAGATGAACCGCCAAATATCTTATGATGTGTTCCGGTTCGATGGCATGTAAGCCAGGTTTTCCCCTCTCCCACCTATCCTTTCCCCAAAATGTGGTGGTTCCGATAGCGGACTACTACATTGTCCTCCCCTTCCATCTATATCCTCTAGGTTGGCAATGCATACAACATCTCTGGTGTTGTAGAGGTTCATGGGCGAAGGTAACCACTTACCATCAGGTGGTCCTTCTGCTCGTTTGCCATCCTTTATCCATAAAAAAAAAATTAATTCATCACTATGTTATATTGTTCCACAGGTGCCTACCCACCGGATCTATCGCTGATAGTATCTGGTCGTAAGGGCGGGGAGGACTACATCTTCGCGCTCCTGACGGGCTACATGGACGCCCCGGCCGGTGTCATATTGCGTGAAGGACAGAACTATAATCCTTACTTCCCCGGTGGTGCCATTTCTATGGCACAAGTTCTGTTTGATGAGGTATGTTTTTTTTTTGTTAAGAATATTATAGGTTGAAGTTGAGGCCATCGTAGCACAATGGGTAGGAGTGTGAGTGTAAACGTGGACGTTGTGAATTCGATTCCCATTCGGGGGAAGATTATATTTTAATTAGTTTCATTTTGCTACTTTGGTAAGACACGGCGTTAAGTTCTGCCGCTTAACAAGGAATGTCTCGAATTTCGGTTTAAAGCAGATGGAGTGCGTGTGTATGGTGCAAATGGAGTATCTAACACTAAGTTCTCTTTGCTTACTTTTCTGTATAGGATAAAGCGTGAAGCTAAAGAAAATATATAATCAAATATTCCAGTGTAGAAAGAGGAGACTTTGTAATAAATTGCTGAAACATATGAAAGGGGTTTCCCTCTTTCACCTGCATTTATATTTCATTTTGCATAATCCTTTGGTTTGGTAATATTTTATAGTGCAAATTTTAGATCACAAGTGGTATACAGTCAGTTCTATATAAGATATTTAAAAGACCACTTAATAAATAAAAAAGAATTATTTTCTACTAATTTAATATTTTACTTTCATATATTCATTGTATTTACAATTACACATTTGATTTAAACTGCAACATGCAATTAATCTTGACCTTGAGTGTCGTTCATGTACCATAATTTACTTCACTACGATAGTGATGCACAAGGACAAAAGTAATACAATAAGTCCAAAGAAAAGATTATGTAACATTCCTAATATATTATATTTTATTATAAAACAACTTAATAATGCTACTATAAATAAAAAATATTAATAAATATAAAAAGATTACTGGAAAAAAATATATTTCTTAAGGCAAGTGTCATATGTGATAAAAAAAGTATTGTTAATAAATAATCTTTTTTAATAAAATGATTGTAAATGTGTACCAAATATATACAAAACCATTTTTCATTAATCTATAAAATTACATATGTTTTACTAAAACCTTTTATTCCAGGCCGCAGAGTACAGTGATGGTACTCCCGCAACTGCGTCGCAACTGGCCAAGGACGTGGCTACCTTCCTGAGGTGGTGCTCCGAGCCCGAGCTGGACGACAGGCGTCTGATGACCATCAAGGCCATCGGAATATTCTCCACACTAGCCGCCATTGTATACTACTACAAACGGCACAAATGGTCTTCACTCAAGTCCAGGAAGCTAGCCTTCAAACCTGTTTCTAAGAAATAAACGCATAGTAGTAAAGCATACAATTTAGAAAATTTTCTTTCAATAGGTGACACTACATGTTATTTGTTTATAATTAAAATAATTTATTTGTAACTTTTTTTTCTTCCAATCATGTTCACGCTTGACCGCGGTTACCAACCTGGCTATGCGAGGTGTTATTATATATAATATAATGTTAATTTGTATTAACTTTGTGCAGTGAATGCGGCACAGTTGTAGATTGTATTGTAAGCTGTGCTAGTGATGTTCCATGGAAATTTTATTATAAATCTGTGTACAGTTCAATAAATGAGTTATTTAAAATCGTGGAATTTGTTTTTTATTGTTTTACCTCATATTTACTTCCTTCATATAATAACCTATTATACCAAGGATGTTCAAACACTAAATAACTACTATATTAGTATGTCATAAATGTGATATTTTATATTGAAACGAAATATGACATCAAACCATAAATTATTAGAAAGAATATAAAATCTATTTAGTTCATAATCATTAGAGATCTTATAAAAATTATCATCTGTATACTTTACTTTGACAGTTGAAGTTGACATTGACGTACATATTAAATACAGCTGCTGTATGTTTATTTTTAGTTTTTCCTTATTAGAATTTTGTAAATACTAATATTATTTTATCATAATAAACTGATAATACTTACAATTTATTTTTACATGCTTGAGTATCACAAAAGTCAATTAAAATTATTAAATATGTAAGAGAAATTAATTTTATAAGTCAATATAATTTTCAATAAAAAATGAATGCTATAGTGGGATTGTGTCATTTTTGCGAAGCCCATGGCCCTCGTCCCTTATTCTGTACATTCACTACGGACGATGAAAGTCATACGACAGAAGCGTCTAAATGTACAGTTCAATGCAGTGGCTGCACGTCCATCGGTCCTGAAACAGTTTTGATATCTAAAGAAGACGATGGAACAATATTCTGTAGCAGAGAATCGGTGCCTAACGCCGATGTGACTGCCTTTTTGAGGCAGGCAGCTTTACGTAGCATAACTTGTGAAGTGAGTTATAAAAATTGTAACTAAAATTCCTCCATCTAAAAACTACATCAAATATTATTAATTTCATAAATTGTACCTTGAACGTCATAGAGGCACATGGATAAGTGAAATTCTAAATATAAGCAATCCTTCAAAGATACCAATAACAAATGTATATAGTTAGTATAATAAATACAGATGTCTATCAACTAAATCTTTTAACTTATTTCTTTTTCTTTAATTTAAATATTTAGGTAAATTGGAGTAAAGAAGGTGGTGTAGTGTACTTTAGTGACACGCAAGGTCATGTGCTCAGTCTAATGTTCCATTTACAAGATACTAGGGCAAGAGGATTGAAAAGGCTTTTCTCTATAGTCGTTCTGATGAAAGATAAAATGATGCTATTAAATATTACACCAATGCTTTCTGAACATATGCAGGTACTAAACTAAACTTAATATGTATTTTTCTTTACAGTAATAATCTAGTACTGAGAAATTTCAATTTCCACTTTAGTATAGTGGAATTTTAAGCGACTTTTAACTTATTAGGCCACAGAGGTAAAAGTAATTTAAATTTAACTTCTCCCAGTGGACACTGAACCCTTAACTAGTCGCACATCCTTACCATGTTGATAAAACAAATATTTCTGCTCGAGAATATATGTATATATAAAAACTATATCTTTATTATAAATGAATACAAATTTATAAAAATGTAATACATTTTTAATTATAGAAAATAGCAAAAGAACTACAAGAACTAGCTGATGTGGTTTATGAGAATGAACAAAGCATATGCTCTCAAAGAGCTTTGCGTCTCAACACTGGTAGAAATGACTATGGGCAATCTAGATCACTTACACAATTGACAGGTAAATATTAAAAAATAATATTTTTTATATGTTTTTAAAATATTTTTTTTTATTTTCTGAAAATATGAATTTCTTTTTTTTTTTAACTTCACGTGGTAATCCGCATATAGCAGGGTAGACAGAGGGAACCAGAGAACCTAGTATTAAGACTCTCCATTCTCTTTCAACAATTCCGTTCCCCACTTTCTGCCAAATTAAGGCATTGTGTGTTGAGTGGCGGAACTCAATGCCTCAACGCTAAATAAATTGATATTAAACTTTTTTCAGGAGATGAAGATGTGTATAAAAAGCTCCACTCTCATTTTACATGGATGCTTAGAATAGGTGCCATAACATATTCTGAAACTTTATACACAAGTAAAGAATTACTTAAGAAATATAATCCTCAAATGATAAAAGGCACCATCTTTGAAGACAATGCATGTTCAGTAGAAACAACTGATGAGTGTATGCCACTAAGAGAATTAGAAAACATGTTAAGTAATGCTGTATTTAGAATACTGTTGTATTGTACGTTAACTGGAATTCATGTAAGCATAAATAAAATTTAGGAGTTTCCTACCTACCTAACTTCACGCTTTATCCCTAGCGGAATTCGGAGAATTGCGGAGAAGAGAGCGCCAAACGCTACGGTTATAAAAAATAAAAAGAAGAAGTAGAAGTTACAAAAAAAATTTAAAAATAAACTAAGGAATATGTTTAATTTTTTTTTAATTGTCATTTTCGTCCTGATAAGGTGTTCATGCTATGAAAATATTATAAGTCAGAGATATAGGTAATAAAAGTATGTTACAAATGAATAAAACATTTTATATATTTGAAATTTGGAAAGTATTGTACATAAACCTTATGGGTTCAATTTCTATATAAGGATTTATTTTGCTATTAAAATAAAGAAATATTTGACGCCTGTCGTGGCGCACAGGCACAAACGTGCGACTGTAAACGCGACAGGTTGTGGGTTCGATTCCCACTCCAGGAAATGTAAAATTTAGTATTTTCATTTCTTGGGTTTGGTAATAAGGCAAAGCGCGGCGTTGAGTTCCGCCACTCAACATGCAATGCCTAAATTCGGCGGAAAGTGGGGAACGGAATTGTTGAAAGAGAATGGAGTGTCTTAACATTAGGTTCTTGGGTTCCCTCTGCCTACCCCGCTACATGCGGGATACAGCGTGAAGTTAAAAAAAAAACATATTTCCAAAACAATTGCTATGTGACTATAAACTAAATGATATCTTTCAGATTTTAATAAAATCCAAACAGCTTAAAGCTTCCAAAATTATAAACACTTTATTAATATTGTTACCGAAAACAAATCCAAGTAACATGCGCTTACATGATGAAAGTTCTAAATCCATATTGTCACATACCACCTGTGTTTTAGAAGAGACAGAAAATTGTAATTTTGATTGTAAATGGAGTGGAACAGTACCAATAAAATGTAAGTAATTTTACTTACATTTCATATAGTAAGATATTAATTATAAAGTATATTCAAATTTATCTTGTTAATTGTGCAACACTAAATATAACAACAATGTATAAATGATATATTACATATATATCAATACCTAAATTTGTACCCTAGCTAAGTTCTCTTTGCTTGAAAAAATATGTATTGAATTCAGTTCCTTTACAATGGCTTGTAGTGTGGTTTATATAAATAATAACTCCAATAATATTGAGAAATTGTCACCATTATCTACGTTAATTCCAATTCGTAAATCTTTTTACTCAAAAAATTGAATCAAAACATTGTTTCAAATAGTTTGAAGTTGTAATTATATCATGTAGTAACATGCATGTTTTTAAAATTAAGCAAAATTGTTGTTGCAGGCCCTACACTGATGAATAAGATAGAAAATGCAATGAAAAATACAAAATTTAATGATGTAGTGTTACTTCAACATTTAAAAACTTTACAACTAGAGTGGATAGGGTGAGTCATGAACATTTCTATATAATTTTTTTGGTCTCGTAGACATTCTCAAACATATGTATCCTTATAACAGGAAATCATCATACTGTAATTACACATTGTATGTCTGTTCGCGCGAAGGTTGTGTGTTCGATTCCTACTCGCAAGTTTATATTTATAGTAATATTTAAATTACCGTCATTTCACTGTTATGGTAAAATAAAACGGTAAGATATATAAGAAATTTGAAGACGAAGTTGTGGCGAAAGTCGAAATTGAGTGGAAAGTGGAGAACAGTGTCTTAACACTAGGTACTTTCTCCCAGATGTAACAGGCATTGAGCAAAATGTGTTCACTGGGGTTAAGTGATGTTTGTATGAAATGAAATATTTTTAAAATACATTACATCCAAAATTACATACTTTATCGCTGTAATGGCGCCTGGGACTAATATAAATTTATAAACATTCATATTTTACTCAATGTAATATGTACATTTTCAGAATTGTAAAAACAATCAAAATGGCTAAACATTCATCGGGTAAGCCGGATACAATCAACAAACTAAAACAAGTACTTGGTGTGACCCAGCAAGATGAACCATTAGTAAACTATTGGTCAGAAATCTGTGATTAGAAATGTTGTGATATTAAGTTGAAAGAATAACTATTTTCTTGTAATTTATTATATTGTTAATAAAATATTTTTAATTTTTATGTTGATTGATTAAATTACCCAATATTTATAAAATAACTATAATCCTAAAAAAACTATAAGAAAATGTTTTTGTAAATATACCATGAGAATACTATTGATAACTGCTTCGTTTAAGCTATTTTATTTAAGCATCTTGAAATCAATAATTCTGTTGATGACTTGATTAAATAGAAATAGGGATTTAAAAAAAAAACTCAAAATAGATGTTACTTCTTATATTAAAAAGATTACACATTAGACCGACGGCTTGGTCTAGCACGCTCATGACCCTTAGAACGCACATAGGGCTTCGTGTGCGAGCGCGGAGCTCCCGGCGCGGGTCCGAAGTGACGTACTGCCTCACGGGCGTTCCTGCGGCCTTGTACGAGGACTGTCTTACGGCCGGTGGGGGCACGGAGGGCAAGTTGGTCGAAGGTTAGAATTTCACCTGGGAATAGTGTTTTATTCAAGTTTATATGTAAGTAATAAAAGTTCTAATATGTATATATATTTTCTACTTTGTGCTGTTTCCCACAAAGTAGCCTATTTCAGGAGAACCTAATTTCAAGTTACTCCATCCACTAGAATTGACAAGACAATGAAGACATGTAGAATATTGGAATCATATGCCATGCTTTTATCATTCCCTGGAGAGAAAATCAAAGCCACAACCAATTGAATCAGTAAATGCAGAAACAACGTAAGTCCGGATTTTCAAATTTTGCAAGAGGGAGAAAAACAACACGCGTCTTGCCTTTCTAGGCTAGTTTAAATCGATTACGATTTTTAGCATTTTTTGTGACTTACGTTGTTTCTGCACTCACCAATTCTTGACATTTGTATATCGTGTTTACAATTGTTCACCAAAATGGTCTCATGACCCAACAAGATGATGAATCATTCATTACGTATATATGCTAGTGAAAAATAGATAATTTATAAATTTGTTTTGAAACTCTAATAATAGTTTTTTATCAAAGAAATAAGAAATAGCACTTATCCAAATTTGAGAACATGTGAGAAACCTTACACTTAAAACATATTTAGATAACATATAAAAATTTGCACCATATGTTCATGGGTTCAGAGACCATTAGTGGTCAGAATGCTTCAACGGTTTCCAAGAGGCACAGCTTTGAGTCTTATTGTGTTTCAATTTTTATATGTTTTTTGTTTCCTAAGTGTGTGACTTACACTTTAAAACTTCAAAAAAACCTACATTTATTAAAAATTCAGCATGCATGCTTTAAAAAAATGAAAATAAGAAAAAAGCAAAGCTAAATACTTTTTTACTTAGTGTAAAGCAAAATATTTTTGAGACATCCTTATTAATTTGTGTAGTACAAATTTAATAAAACGATCACAACTCTTTTTGATCTTTGATAAGCATAACTTGAAAATAACCATACTTTTTTTAATTAACTCCTTTATTAGGCAATGTCAATTGATTATACTCTGTAGGTACAGAGCAATATCTCTTTTTATGTAAAGTTAAGCAATGAAAAATTATAGTAATAAAAAATACACACACAATTTCTATACAAAAGTATTTTTTTAATAATAATGTAGCATCCATTTTGTATTGTTTTTGGTAGAATATATGGCAATAAACCTTTATTCTAATAAATAATATTAAGGGTTTCATAAAGCTTTTCGACATACATGTCTAATTCCAGTCCAGATATTTATTTGGGACAGAAATGTTTTTTTTACCTAATTTTTTTCTATGACATAATAAACTGGCCACATGTTTATATCATACTTTGTTTGATGCAAGATGCGCTTAATTGTTGCGTATTTCACTTTTTTTTATTAAATCATTAATCATTTTATTAAATGATTTATATAGATTGACTTTTGTTAATAAAAAAAATAATTATATATTTAAATTAGTGGCATAATGACTACTTTTAGAGTAAAAATAACACCACAGGAAATGCTAAACTAAGAAAAACTTTATAAAAACAAATCCAAATTTACCACATTAAATATTTATATAGCTTCCTCGGCTTACTAAATCAATTTTTACTTTTTTTAATTAAAGATATTTCTGGATTAATATTCACTTTCTGCAGGCAAAAACTACATTCAACAACAAACTTATTATCCATGCCACATAACCTAACAACTACTTCTTGTTATTAAAGATGAATCTTACCTCCAGCAGCCAAAATACGGGCGCGTGCTTTCTCCGTAACATGAAGAGCGGCAACAGTCAGTTTGGGAACCTTGTAAAGCCTCACATCGTTGGTGATGGTACCGACCACTACTGCGATCAGACCCTCACGGGTGGGCTTCTTCATGTGACGAGCTAACCGAGACAGGGAGATAGGCGCTCGGTTAATGCGGCTCATAAAGAGTCGACGAAGGATAATCTGGTTGAACTTGGCATTTGTACGTCTGGCCAAGTATCTGTATAACTGTCAACAATGAAATAGGTTAGAATTACAACCTGATCAAAAGTTATTGCGAAAGATAAAATGTTTTATAATTGATATATAATTTTGTTTTGCATATACTTACTTTGACGAGCAATCTCAGGTACACATCCTGAGATTTAACTTCGGTACGCCTAACTTTCCTGTCGTGTTTATGGTTGATGTCGACACCCTGAAATAAATATTGCAACACATTTTAACTTCACTGGTTTAACTTAAAACCACTTTAATTTTTCACATCACATTAATATCACTCAGATTTTTATAGATTAATTTTATTTTTCCACCGAGCGAAACTCACCATATTGACAACCGGAAGAAAAAGAGAGTCTATAGACAAAAACAATATATGACAGCGGCGTGGTGTTACCAGATATCGGGATATTTTTTTAAATCATAGACAATATTTTTTACTGGCTAGTAAAATATTTAATTCGAATATCGTTTTTAAATATGAAACAAATGGAACGACTGTCTTAAAATCTGTCGTCGCGACAGATAACAAGTTTCGACCACCGTTTTTTCTAAAGGGATGGAATTTAATACGAAACATCGAAAATTATCAAAAAGCAAAAATTCTATTCGTACGTCTGCATCAGTTAAATCTCGATTGACCAAAAAAAGAGTTGTTACACGAAAACGTAAGTGTGTGTGTCTTCCTGAAAATTATTCGGTAGTAGAATTTCCAGCGATATGGAACGAGCTAAGATTAAACGGTCAGCTGTGTGATGGTACAATTGTATGCAGGGATAAAAAAGCTATACAAGTTCATCGAGCAATTCTTTCTGCAGTTAGTCCTTATTTTAAAGCAATATTCATAAACTCCCTTAAGAAAGACAAATCAGAAGAAACCCAAATTGTCGTCGATGTACCATCTTATTACATGGGCTTAATACTTGACTACGCTTATACAGGAACGTGCATGGTTACTGCTGAAAATGTAGAAAACCTGTTACCTTATGCTGACCAATTTGATATCGTTGGTGTAATTCAATTATGTTGCCAGTTCCTTTTACAACAACTTCGACCGCATAATTGTCTAGGCATATTTAAATTTGCGAGATGCTATTTTTGTAGTGATTTAGAAAAGAAAGGGAAGTTGTACATAAGACAAAATTTTGCTAGAATATTAAAGGAATGCAACGAATTTAAATCGTTGTCGTTTCAAGAATTGGAGGACATATTGAAAGATGATGAATTAAATGTAAAAAATGAAGAAATTGTATTTCAAGCAATAAAAATATGGATAGAGCATGATTTGCAAAATAGAAAAATATATATACCTTCATTATTAGCCTGCATACGATATGGTCATATAAGTTATAAGTATTTTAAATCAAAAATTTTACAATGGCAGCCAGTAATTGATGATGAAGTGAGTTCATAAAATTATGATTTAGAATTAGATTATGAATTACATTGCTCAATTATTTAAATTTTTAGAAATGTCAAGAGGCCTTATATCCTGCAGTAATGTTTCTGACCGTACTGGATTCGAGACCTGATATGGAAGCAGATCTAAATGACCCGCTAGCGCGGCCTCGAGTGCCGTATGAGATACTCTTTGCAGTGGGAGGATGGAGTGCTGGGAGCCCTACCAGTTTTGTAGAAACTTACGATACACGGTAAAAAATATCACGTGTTATTTTTTTCAATAAATATATCAATAAATTTATTTAAGGACATCGTAGGTTAAGGGCCTAATTGTTTATTTAAATTCCGCTTCCGATCTGGTATCTTAAAATTGTTGGGAAAGTTAATATAGAATAGGGTATGCTTGCTGCACACGTGATATACGTAAAGCTAAAAAATATAAATTATTTAGATACAAATTATTAATACCTTAAATTATAATTACATTGAAATTATTTCACTTACCATAGTAGTTCATTAGTTATTTACAATAGTAAGTAAAATATTTCCGGTTATCAACACTGTATAAGTTTCCAACGCCTGTCGTGGCGCAGAGGCACAAGTGTGCGACTGTAAAGCGACAGGTTGTGGGTTCGATTCCCACTCCAGGAAATGTAGTATTTTCATTTTCTGGGTTTGGTAACAAGGCAAAGCGCGGCGTTGAGTTCCGCCACTCAACACGCTATACCTCTATCTGGCGGAAAGTGGGGAACGGATTTGTTGAAAGAGAACGGAGCGTCTTAACACTAGGTTCTCACGTTCTCTCTGCCTACCCTTCTATATACGGGATACAGCGTGAGTTTACAAAAAAAAATTCCAAATAAATTAAAATAATAAAAAAAACAAACTAATGAATATAAAATATTCTAGTATATCTTTTGTATTATATTTGAATAGACATACATATACCATAGACTTCAGTACGTACATCGGAGTATAGTTCATTTATTCGAGCCCATAACCACCATACAAGCATTATATTCATCTCTCATTTTACCATAATTAAACAAAAAAAAAAACATCAAAACAAAACAAAAAGAGAAACGTAATTTATTTAAAACCCGGCATTGTTTACAGTGCGGACCGCTGGTTTCTTTCCATCCACATGGACTTATCGCCTCGCGCGTACCACGGCCTGTGTACTCTAAATAATTTGATCTATATGATCGGCGGTTTTGATGGCAGCGATCATTTTAATACTGTGCGGTGTTATGATCCGGTTACTAACGCTTGGCACGAGCGCGCCTGTATGTACCAGGCGAGGTGCTACGTCAGTGTCGTTGTTCACGGTTTGTGCTCTTATTGTACGTAGCTTTGGTGTAGCTTGCAAGTGGTGTGGCTGGTTGTAGGGTGACCATGGTTTTTTTGTGATTCTTTTTAAGGTGTTTTTTCTTCTGGTTGCAGAGAGATTTTTTAGTAAATTCTGTTATTCCGAGATTATATTTAAAATAAAATAATAATTTGATAAAAGAAAATGCTATTTATTAAAATAAAAATCATAAAAAAAGAACGCTTGGTCGGGATTCGAACCCACGTTTCTTGAAAACCTTTATATACGTTTTCTTTTTTTCTTTTATTTTCTTAATTATTAAAATCTTAAATAGGTTTTTTTCGAAGAAAATAAACAGTGCAAGTTCATTTTAAATTCATGTTTAACCTGAAAAATTTTATAATTATTCTTTCATAATTATAAAAATTTTCAGTTATTTCATAAAAATATATTAATTTGACTGAAAATTCACATGAAACATTTTATTAAAATATATAATTACTAAGTTACCTCAGGAATAAGCAATAAAATAAAAATTTTCACCCGTTGTCTAGACGGTTTAATATACGCTCTGGGCGGTTACAACGGTCGCACGCGGATGTCTTCGGTGGAACGATACCATCCTGATAAAAATCAATGGGAGATGATAACGCCCATGAACAAGCAACGCTCTGACGCCAGTGCAGCTTCTCTCGGGGGAAAGGTTGCTATATATTTTATAGCTTTATGTATATTTAGCCTCTCCCTGCGACTTTACGTGTGTTTTTTAGTTTACGGATGTTAGACTATCGTAAGCGTGGCGTTGCATGTACTATAATTATAATTTGTAAAGGAAATAATGATTATTTTTGTTCTATTTTAAGATTTTCTTTTTAATAGCAGGGTAGTTAGAGAGAATCTAGTGTTAAGACACTTTATTCTCCACTTTCCGCTCGAAATCGAAACATTGCGTGTTAAGAGGCGGTCTAATCACAGCGGAAAAAGGAAAATAATGTAGAATATAGCCCACAATCAATCACGACAAAGCCAATTATAGTCAGTCGCTGTCCTACTACACCTCAATGGCCTCAATTTTGAAATGTTATTTTAGTTTAATAATATTTTTTTTAGCTTCACGCTGTATCCCGCACATAGCAGGATAGGCAGAGGGAACCGATGAACCTAGTGTTAAGACACTTCGTCTTCTTTTCCGTTTCCGTTCCTCATTTTCTACTGAACTGTGCACTGCGTACTGAGTGGCGGAACTCAACGCCGCTCTATGCCTTGTTTAATAATAATAAAAATATATTAAACGATGAGAATTACAATTTAATTTTATGTAACAGATATATATAGTTGGTGGTTTCAACGGTCAGGAAGTGTTGAGTTCAGCGGAGATTTTTGACCCAGACACTAAACAGTGGAGTTTTATTAGATCGATGATAAGTCCGCGCTCAGGTGTCAGTCTAATTGCGTATCGAGAGTCTTTGTATGCGTTGGGAGGATTCAACGGTTACAGCCGTCTTAATACTGGTTAATATTAATATTAAAATGTTTTACAAGTTTTTGTACTTTCTTACCTTCTTAAGTTATGGCTGCAAATCAATAATTAACTCGCAAGTCGCGTTTAATTTTGCTATCTAGCAGGCATTGTCTTTAAAAAGGGTGAGAAGTAAAGAATGGAATGTCAAAGACTGCTCTCTTCTCTTCTCTGCTCTGCTCGTAAGAAAAAGTTACTTAATTTCCTGTAGGGCCAGTTTTTATTAATTTATCATAAATTATATAATATGCTACTAATAATTATTGTATAATATAATAATTCATTTGATTATTTTCGTTTACTAAAGCTATGAGTAAAGTAAGAATTTAGTATTGTCCCCTTCATAAGCGTCTATTTTTAGGGGAGCGGTTCTGTCCACAGCGCGGCGAGTGGCAGGAAGTCACTGAAATGTTTAGCGCCAGAAGCAACTTTGCTACAGTGTTGCTTGATGATATGATTTTTGTGATTGGTGGATTTAATGGTTAGTTTTACTTTAAACCAACGAAAAGAGTCTATTGAAAATAAGTCCAGATTTTTATTACAACTATCTTAATTTCAAAAGAATAGAATAACATATGTACTAAATTATACATATAGTAAGTATTTGTGTGCAATAAAGAATATTTGAATTTGAATTTAATATTGAGTTAAATTATTAAAAAAAATATATACAAATTATTTTGCAACATCTCCAATGAAACACACTAATGGCAGTACTTTTATTATTCATACATTTACCGTTTAATAATAATACCTTACCAGTAATTACAAAACTTTCCATACATAATTAAAACAAACTTTAGGCTCCACAACGATACCCCACGTAGAATGCTACGACGGTGACACACTAGAATGGTACGACGCGGCTCCCATGAACCTGACTCGTTCCGCCCTCAGCGCATGTGTTCTCGCAGGACTACCGAATGCAAGATCTTTCTCGTACCTAGCAAAGGCCGTCCCAGCCGCTGGAGCAGATCAGGCTCATGATTCGTAAATTACAAAAATTTTAATAATTCAAATTTTAGCAAAAAAATAAATCTGTTTTCAAATGAAATGTACTAATTGATAAAATTATTGTGAATAACTCATTAGATCTTGTCTAAATTTAAATGGGACGATATGAGAATCACTAGTTATCATTTATAAAAAAATTACCAAAATTTATTCGCTCGGTAAAAAGTTCGCCTATGAAAGTCCAAATGAGAACGTTATTCTCTCAGTTAAAATAGTTATTAATTTTAGCTTCTGATGAAATTACTTAATAAATAAATAAACAAATGAAAGTGATCGGGTAAAATTATGGAAGCTTTCTTCGAGGCAATATTTTGGTTTAATTTGTAGTTTTAAAACATCATTTATTGGATAACATAGTGCTTTTCTTGATTTCTTTTTAATTTCGGTGATATTTCTCAGCGACTTATAAGACTTTACGCTCTGTGATATATTTGTAATTGTACATATTATTTTGTTTAATCAATTTTTTATATTACAGAAATCATGGTTACTAAATCAAGTTCTTAGAATTATTTGTATCTTGTTGTAATTTTTATGATATTAGAAATCAAAGAGATAGAAATAAAGATGTATACTTATTATTTTATATTTCGCATATTTTGAAAATTTTTAAATTGACTGGTCATCATTTATTTATGACTTTATTTTGGTATTATTGTGTACAGCTCGCGACTGTTAAATCGAGAATGTCGCGTTTTTATTATAAAACTTTTGTATATATTCGATACGACGGTATATAAGCCCGTATCGTGTTCTATCTGTGATATTTTCACTAGTCAATATAAAATTATTAAAAATGTAAAATTGTTTTTTATACTTAGAAAAATTTATTGTATCAAAGAAAGAGAAATTGACAAATAAAGTAAAAGTTGAGTAATTTGTTGTTTTATTTCGTTATGTTTCTCATGAATTGATTGTGCAAAGCGCATTGATGAGGCATTCATATCACAAAACATATGAGTGGCGTACTACGGAGCCTATTTATAGCGATGTTCAAAGTGTCCCATGAAGCGTCCACACAAGTGACGAGCCTGAATCGACGTAGGATAGCGAGAGTGGCGTGCAATCGTGCGTATATTTACTACGGGAGGGGTGTGGGGAGACCGGGAGCGCGCCCCCACCTCCCCCAACGACCCGAGATTCCGTCGCGATCGAAGCACACCCACATCGAGCGTAGTGGTTGCCGCATTCGGGCGCAGTCCTCTCTAATATAACAATATTGAAATGGAGTTGAAAGGAAAGGTAGCTTTGATAACGGGCGCGGCGGCCGGCATCGGACTTGCCTACAGCGAGGAACTACTCAAGCAAGGAGCCAAGGTAAGCTCTTAACATTGCGTACAACGTATCACCTTACTAATCCCGATTTCAAGGTAAAAGGTTAAACTTCTTTGGAAAATCGCCAAAGGATTTAGGTAAACCACGAATTAAACGTGTAATTCGCAATCTAAATATGTAAGGAAAGATGTCAAGTGTCTTTACTCGCCGGCACCTATTATTTGTATTGATTTTTGCGGCGCTCCGGTCGTTGATTCTTTTCATTTACTTATGTTTACCTATTTTTATGAAGTATTGTAATTTCTCGTATTCTGCGCAATACGGATTTCACCTATTTTATAGTGAGTATATATATCTTACGTGTTCGGTAGTAGGTAGACTACTACCCACCTCCAAAGACAGTAGGAAGTTCTAATCTAAACAGTAATTGTAACAAATTTTACTATATATCTACTTCTTGATTAGGAGACATCTTATAAGTTATATTTTCATTTTTTTTTAGTATATTACTTTATCTAAAAACACTCATGTCATCATCATCATCTACCTAAGCACAAGTAATTAAAATCGATTCGATCTAAATACTATCATCCAATAGTATTTGATCCAATTAGAGATTTTTATTATGGCATTACATTATGTATGTCTTTTTATATCATATTTTAGTCAGAAAATATATGTATGACATGTTTGTGTAACTAGGTATGTACCCATATCAATACGAGTTTACGTTATCCGGATAAGAATAGAATAAATCTAAATATTTTCTTTTTAGCTATGACATTGTTTGGTTCTGTTACACTTAAGACAACGTTTTGTAATATCTAATATACTTTAAGAATGAGAGGAAAAGGCAGATTAAAAGGAGCTTGTTTCTGCATAATCAGCAAAATGCAAGAAATGCTTATAGATAAAATACAAGGCAATTCCAATAAAATGTTTAATTCAAAAGAATTAATTATGAAACTATATAAAAAAATATCATTTTGACCTTAGCTATAATATAATAAAACAAAAACACGTTACCATAAGTTACCATATTAGAAAAGGCAAATTAAAATAAACCAAATTCCAAACATTAATTAATTTTAATATAGGTATTATTTATTACTATTTTTTTCAATTATCCAGGTCTCATTATGCGATATTGATTCTGAAATTGGAGAACAAGTAGCCGACGAGCTCGGCGCGAAGTATGGCAGGAAAAATGTGTTGTTTTGTCTGTGTGACGTCACCGATTACCCACAATATGAAGGTATATCAGCTTACTACTAAAATGCACTTTATTTAATTCTTGGAATTAAATTGTACTAGGTAGAAAGTAGGTACATGTTTTATCATGTTGATTTATTACGACATGGTCTATATATGAGTTATCGATTAGAAATAATATTTAAATTGGTGATTAAGCTGAGTAAATCACAACTTCAAGGCGCGATATGTCTGATTGAACAAGCCTTTGAGGGTTCGAATCACACTTGGGAATGAATATGTATAAATCATTTTAATTTATAAATACATTTAGGATTTAAAAAAAACTATTTACAATGAAATTTTAAGAAGTTTCGAGCGTAATAAAATTGCAACGTAGCAGAATATGAACGTAATACATTGAAAAACGTTCAGCTTAATAGACTAGACTTAGGGCTCTTAGGCGCATTCATAGAGGCACGGGTTCGAATCCTAGTTCCTAATCCTTCAAGATTTTATGTTTCTTAATATTTTGCATATTTAAATCTTTTTCATTTCCTGGCCATAGTGAGACATGTACGGTGTTAAGTCCTTCACTAAGCAAGGCAAAGGGAGAACTGAGTACCTTGAAACTAAGGTTGCCTCTGCCTACCCCGGTATTATTGGGAAATGCTTGGAACTAGATGTTTGTGATAGTAACACTTTGGATGAAATATGCTTTATTCTATATTTGTTATTATTGCAGAGGCGTTTGGGATGACAATAAAAGTTTTTAATCGTTTGGACATAGTCATTAACAATGCTGGGGTCATGAACGATAGATTTTGGGAACTGGAAGTCGATGTTAATTTGGTAAATATAAAGCTTTATTCCTTATTGTGGTTCTTTCTATATTTTATTCATGATATGCATATGGATATTACTTTGTAAACAATTTGTTTCTAAATGGAAAGGTTTTGGATTCAAATCTGAGTTGGTAATAAACTATATTTCCATGGTATAGTTTTTTACAAGCTTTCGTATTCAGGTACACGTACCTAAATAAAAAAGAAATTAGCTAGTTAGTTGCAAGTTCGATTTCCTGAAGCAACTAGTTTTTTCAGCTTAAGGCTTTATATTTTCTTACCGTACTGTCACATTTTTTTAGAAAATTAGAAATATCCATAGTGAAAATAATATGTATGTATATAAATGCATACAATAGATAGTTCTAGACTTAAAACTAACATTTTTTTGCTATTTCGATGAATAAATTTCTTTTTAAAAAATGTATAAAACTTTAAACGTGAAAAATATTTATTTTTTTGCATATACAATTATATTGTAATTCAGCTCCCGTTATAAAAATATTTAAAAATAACATACTCTAATCTCTTTTAATTTTTTTAATCCATTCTTAAATTACAAAAACACACGTGAACCATCCAGAACGGTGTGATCCGCGGCACTCTACTCGCCTACCGCTTCATGGGCAAGGACCGCGGCGGTCAGGGCGGCACCATCGTCAACACCGCGTCCACCGCGTTCGCGCGCCCGCAGGTCTCTACCCCCATCTACACTGCCACTAATTACGCTGTTGTGGGGCTTACTAGGTCGTATGGGGTAAGGTTTTTTATTATTATTTAAACATATATATATATATATATATATATATATATATAATTAAGGAGTTTTGTTCACAAAGTGTCAATACATTCGAAGCGCCATACCTAAAGAATTGAATAAAATAAATATGAGTAACGCCTGTCGTGGCGCAGAGGCACAAGTGTGCTACTGTAAAACGAAAGGTTGTGGGTTCGATTCCCACTACCGGAAATGATGTATTTTCATTTTCTGGGTTTGGTAATAAGGCATAGCGCGGCGTTGAGTTCCGCCACTCAACACGCAATGCCTCAATCTGGCGGAAAGTGGGGAACGGATTTGTTGAAAGAGAACGAAGTGTCTTAACACTAGGTTCTCAGGTTTTCTCTGCCTACCCTGATATATGCGGGATACAGCGTGAAGTTAAAAAAAGGAGAGTAATTAGCTGATCAAAATATCTTAATTAATTAAGCAAACGAAATATTTTTAATGTTTCCTTTTTGCGGTTATCCAGCGATGACTTTCGCCACTTATCGAAATACAAAACATGAATTCGAATTCGGGCGGAAAGTGACGGAGAGTCTTGACACTATTATGCAGGATAAATAGTAAAACTCTTCAAATTAAAAAAAACGGTTATTTCCTAACAAATTATTATTTGGTTATTTATTTATTTTTACTGTTTTTAGGATCAATATCATGTTAATCTGACAGGCGTTAGGAGCATAGCTCTGTGCCCGGGACTCACCGATACGGGACTTGTTAAGGAAATACGTAAACAACTTATGTCTTCCGAATATGAGGCGGCCTGGCAAAGGGACAATGCTAATAGTAAGGCACAAAGGTGGGTGTTTCAACCTTATTTATAATTTATCAAGATTATATTAATACGTGAAGGAAAAATTTTGGATCCCTTTTATATAAATTATAAGTATAAGTGTATGTTTGGAAACGGCAAAAAGCATTTTTTTTTTATATTTGAGCCATTGATTTTGTGTGAGACAATTCCATTTTGTAAAAAAAAAATTATTAAAGCTGAATCTCATTACAAATTAACATAATTTTGTTTTTAATAAAAAAATCAATCACATAAAATGGAGTTGTCTCACTTTCAAAATCAACGGCTCATTTATGTATCTGATTTTTTCTTATATTTATGTATCAAAACCATTAAATTATTCAAATAAATATTATTCAGACTTCCATATGTTTGACATACACTTTTGCAGAAAGTGATTGGTTGACACGTTACTGAGGAAACGTGTATTTTACACGTCAACGGGGTTACTACTTTATATTACTTTTAAAGATCATTATAACTGAGAAAATATTTAGTTAAAATTATAAGTCTCCTGTTGCTTACAAAATAAAATCAAATGTCATGATAAAATTGTTTGTCTTTACCACAAGTCGTGAAATGTGTTCATTATTCTAATATGTATATAAGTTGATCATCACACTAACTTCCCTTTTTTTTTAATAAACGTTAATAGAATAATGCTTTAATTATTTACAGGAACTACTTTAAAGGTCGTTTTTTTAATAACTTGATTGTCTCTTTCAGTCCCGAGCACGTTGGAAGGACATTGATTGAAGTTCTGATGAAAGCTCAAAGCGGTACCGTCTGGATAGTTGAGAACGGACAACCGGCCCGGGAATGGCGTGGCTAATTTAAATCGTTTATAATATTATAATTTTGATCTGGAATCTAATGCAGTGCCATACGCACCTTTTGAACTAAATCTTTCTACACATTAATTTTAACTTTTCTAAATTTTTAATATAATTGACAAGCATATTAATAAAAAAACATGACTTATTAATTTTTTTATATATAGGAATATTAATAATGCTATGTATTGAGGCTTGTTATGACTATTGTTTTATATTAGATTTAATAAGAATCTCAAAACGATACAATAATATCGTAATTTATAAGCACAGATAAAATAAATTCAATTTCATTTTAGATAAAAAAACTTTTTTTGGGACAGATAACCAAAAGACAATAGCAATTGGTTATGCAACTACATATCCGAAAAAAAATATTAATCATTTAAAATTCTTCGAAAAGACTTGGTTTTTGCCAAAATAAATAACCATAATTATATAATTAACTAACAATATTAAAAACTTTAATGTAGTATTTTAATCTGTAATCTTGTAATAAAACTTTTGTAAGGCTCAATAGCTAAGAACTTTAGCTTGTAGCATTAAAAAAAAAAATGGAGCTAATTGTCAATAAATTTGATAATAACTAATAATAAATAAGCAATAATCACTAACGGTTTTGTAAAGCTAAATCAATCACTTTTTGAAATAATATTTTATATACATCATATATTATTGACAAGAAGCTTCATATCCAATGCTATGAGACACGGTTGTGTAAATATTTTCTTCTCGTAGTAATAGAGTTAAGAGCGGTATTTATATTTTTTAAAGTGTTTTATAAAGTGTAAAGTAATTTAAACTAAGCTCGTGTATCACCTGAGTATGTATTATTAAAATTTCTAATCACTAAGGAATAGTCATATTGCATAGTGGTATTGATAGGTATTTGCTTTGTTACGAATGTGAGACATGGTGTGTTTTGTATTTAATTTTAAGTTATTTCACGAGCATTGTAGGCGTCTTTGTTAATCGCTCACACATTTTTTGCAATATTAGTAACTAAAAAAATATTGCAACTTCCAAAAACTATATTTAAGGTATTAATTAATTATTATTTCAGTAGTGTTCAAGTAGATGTATTGCGCTTCTTGATGTGTACATGCAATATATATGTATAGCTTGATGCGTTTGTTGGATTTATGTCATACATTTTATTCTCCATTAGTCCTAATATTCATGTATTTGAGACCCATTGATTTATATTGTGAGACTTTTATATGTTTTGTATACTTTTGTACCTCTGTTGATATTAAAATGGTATTTAAAACTGCCGCTGAGTACGAAGTGTACAAGCTTAAGTTTTTTTTGCAATAAAAAGAATATGAAAAAAATAAAGATGTTTTAATCAAATAGCCATCTGGAAGATTTGTAGTAAATGTATATTTCCGTATTAATACAATCACCAGGTACAGTTTTTGAGTCAGTTACAGATTTACAAATATATCGTATTTGTCAAAAAATTTAATTTAAACGTCCGCACCAGACGGAACTTTAGCCAATCGACTTTAAAATGTACAATATGATCGCAATATGATATGAGAAACTAAAAAGCTCTTTCCGAATACACTATAATTTGTGTGATAAACACTCAAACATTTTATCCTCGTGGCAGGCCACAAACTATACAATATTAACAAATCTTCGCCTACTATTGAACTACACCGAGTCTGCCACAGGATGAGACCAGCAGTCCTATCACATTTCATATTACTAAAATTAACAATAAAAAAATGACAGTCAAATCACGAGTCATTAAGTTTTACAAAGGAGCCGAAACTTGACAGATAAGCTCGTAAACTATACTAATAGGACTGCCGACAATAAAACACATATCTATTACATCAGTAGGCACAAATGCGTAAGTTGGAAGCTAGGAAAATATAATTGGCGTAGTGAACTCTCTCCATACATTTTAACGCTAACGTGTGGACGAAAACGGGAACCCATCATACTCCTTCCATTTATTGGATACAACACTTTCACACCAGAGCAATGTCCTTCACAGTACTATAACATCCCGTCCGCTTTACTATAGATAACATAATTAAACACTTCGATCACCGACATACACTTTTCCGTTACATTTGTGAGTCCTCGCGATAATAAATTAAGATTCAGTATACTTTGCATGGTCACCCTCTCCTACTTGGCTGTAAGGAAATATTCAACATGTTAATATCAATTGTAAAAACATATATTATTTATATATTATATGATAGTCAAATAAGATTGGATTATTATTATCTAATTGCTAAATATAACATATATTATTTATTACTTATTAATTTAACATACTTCTTTCTATAGGGGCAGGAGCACAAGCGTGCTATAAACGCGATAGGTTGTGGGTTCAATTCTCACTCCAGGAAATGTAAAAGTTTAATATTTTAATTTCCTGGGTTTGGTAAAGGCAAGCATGGCGTTGAGTTCCGCCACTCAGTACGTAATGCCTCAATTCGGCGGAAAGTGGGGAATGGAGTGTCTTAATACTAGGTTCTCAGGTTCCCTGTTATATGCGAGATACAGCGTGAAGATAAAAAAAAATATTAAAAACTACAGAATATATAACTATAGAATACGTGATTATTATGACTAACACTAATAAAATATACTATATCGTATATTTAAGAGGTGTCATAATATTAACTCAAGTGGAATTTAAACCACTAGTATGTTATCAAGAAAATACCATTCCATGTTTTCCGATTAAATAATAGTTATTAATTTTCATAATTATATTTGCTACATTAACTATAATATATTGTTTTAAGAAATTATTTTGCTTACAAATAAAACAATCATAAATCTTTAATTAATATGCAGGTTATGGTTGCTGTAACTAATGAGTATAATTATGTAAATTCGTAACGCCGTTGCTTAATTGGAAAACATAAAACGCCATTTTGCTGATAACAGCCTAAAAATATATAGTATACTGGATTTGATAAAATGCAGTACCTATATTATACATAGGAGGTGTCAATTTTTTGAACTAGGGATAAGCAAACCGCGGCCCAGTTAACAATTAATGCGGTTTGCTAATCGTTTGTTAATGTTAGAAAAACAAACATTCATCTGGCAATATATTAATGTTCTATCATTTTATTTGCATGTCATATTTTTTTTATAGCTTCACGCTGTATCCCGCGTATAGCAGGGTAGGCAGAGGGAACCCAAGAACCTAGTGCTAAGACACTCCATTTACTTAAGATTTCCATTCACCACTTTCCGCCAAATTGAGGCATCGCGTGCTGAGTGACGGAAATCACTACCAGAGCGAGGAAATGAAAATACTAAATAATATTTTAATTTCTTGGACTGGGAATCGAACCCACAACCTGTCACATTTACAATCGCTTGTGCTTTTGTACCGCGACAGGTATCAAATATTAATAAAACTTTAAATACTACTAATAAGTATGATTTTGAACCCTCACCCGCAGCGGAGGCGGGCAGCGGCGCGGGTGCGGGCGCGGGCGCGGCGGCGAGCGC
>JAKGSA010000289.1:38948-132857 GCA_033558755.1 Philaethria dido
TTTAATAGATTAATGTATTCATAGATATTAACTCTAGAAATAATAGGTTCTTAATTTTTCATATTAAACTAAAAAACACAAATGACATCTATTGCCAAATGTTTCTTACACGACTAAATAACGTTATTTTTTTTTTAAATAATAAAAACTTGTAAAATACATTTTGTTAATCTTTAATTCCATAAATAACCATAAGCAAATCTGTATCAAATACAAATAAGTCGATAAATTGAAAAAGTACATAACTTTACAGGGAAGTCACTTTTAAGCTCAAGTTTACTTGTAATTTATGGTATTTTAATACTATATAAACATAATAGTTATTATTTGAAAGAGAATTTTACTTTAAAAATTGTTCATTTGTCTTATTTTATCGTTATTTACCCAAAAAAAATTAATACTAATGCATATTTATATAAATAAATGTATATTTAAAGCCCACCTATTGTTATATTAACGAAATTTCTAAGCTATCAAACAAAACTCACGAAAACATATTGTGCTGATGCTCATGAAACGTAAAATAATTGAATTATCAACATATTCACGCTTGGTACAAAATTAACCAACATTATTAACCTATCAAAAAAGCATGTAATAACACTCACGGATGCATATTATGGGGGTGTCCATGCGGATGCGCGTGTGGGTGTCCGTGGGGGTGGGCGTGGGGGTGCGCGTGCGGGTGCGGCGGGTGTCCGTGCGGCGGGTGTCGCCACGTGGCGCGCGGTCGCCACGCGCCGCGACGCGCCGACGCCACGCCGAACGTCTCCGAGTTCAGCTTACGCTCCGTCCGCCAGTCCGTGCGCTGGCTGCGACCCTTTGACCTATTTCAAAATTCATATATTCTAATTATTATTGTAAGCAAAAGTTAATAGGAGCAGCTTTATGATTTATCCTGAATTACAAGTTAATAAGAACTTAGTGTCGAGACACTCCATTTTTCTGCCAAATTCGAGATATGGCATGTTAAGTGGTGCAACTCAACACTACAAGGTGAAACATCTGTAAACACGATAATAATTATAGATTTGGTTTCATTTGTGGGGGGGAATTATTTATATTTAAACAATTTTCTCAAACTATCTTTCCTTAGTAATACATAATGTCTTGAATTCAGGGACAAAAAGGACAGAAGTGTCTTTATACTAGATTCTCTCTGCCTGCCCTGTTTAACCATGAAGTTGCATTTTTTGTAATTTTTTAATTACAAGTGCAAAAGATTGTAATTTTAGAATCGTTGTATAGCGATTACAAAATATCATCATATGTTTACTTTTACTAATAAACTCTCTGGTAACAATTTAAAGCGCGGCGTTGAGTTCCGCCACTCAGCACGCAATGCCTCAATTCAGCGGAAAGTCTTAACACTATGTGGTATAGTTATATAAATGGAGTGTCTTAACACTAGGTTCTTAGATTCCAATAAAAATATAAATTCATATATTTGATATGTGTTATTTTTAAGTAAATTTACTTTAAAAAACGAACCTCTCAACAGCCTCACAAGAAATATTGTCAAAGAAACTTTTCTTTTTATCATATCCAGTAAAGCCGCTTTCGTCTTCTAACTCAGCCTCTCCAGCACCAGTCTCATTACCAGAGTCATCTTTCTTGTCAACTTCACCCTAAAAAAGGTAAATAAATTAATATAAATATAATAAAATTTCATATTATTTTCCCAATTCTTTTCAAACAATGGACAGAATTACAGGCAAGCCTAGTTTTAAGACATTTTGCCTTCCAGATTTAAACTTATATTCGATCTATTAATATACTTTAAAAATATATGAAAATACAATATATTTTTTCATATCAAGAAAGTTTAGTGGCAGATCTTAATACCACACTTTATCTAAGCAGAGCAGAGAAATGTCAATTTAAATTTTAGTTTCACTGAAAACAATAATAAAAGACCTACATACAATATAAATTTTAATTAAATATTTTTTTTTAAATATAAGTGGGTATCGAGTGTCTTAAAACTAGGTTCCGTCTGCCTACCCTGCTATATGCGAGATACAGTGTGAAGCTAAAAAAAATATACTTTGTATTGCCATACAAAATATTTCATTAAAATTCAACATAATACTTACCACCTTCTCTTCAACTTTAACCTCAGCTTCAGAAATCTTAGTCTTAGCGAGTTGGCTCCTCAATTCTTCAAACTCAGTATTGGCTTGTTCAAAATCATAGTCATTATCAAATTTAAGTGTATTCTTGTTACGTGGGACAAAACCACGGCCGCGTCCACGGGGCCTGCCTCTCCAACCACCACCGCGGTTATAATTCTGAATGGGGTGTTGTTGCAGAGCTGAAAGTACAAAAAGTTATAAATTAAGCTATTTAAACTCGATTATTCATGTATATATTAGTATAGGCAAATACATAGTATTAATTTACTCAATATATATTATATATATATATATACATACTAACAGATTATGTATAAATTAATTTACTGGCCATATAAGTGGAAATATTACATGTAGACTTTGGTTGGCAATAAGAAATCCTCTGATTTCTCGAAATTAATTTGAAATCAGAAAAAAAGTGTTTCATTAGTTTATTTAAATTTAAACAAATACAAGTATATTTATTTAAGACTTCACATAGTCCTTACAATAAGTGTGAAAGATTTAAAAATAAATTCTAAAACTAAATGCGATAAATTCAATATATTACACCCTCACTTTGACTTAATACTCTCTTTACCAACTACTAAAATAATTTTGAAACTAAATTTCCATAACAACATAACCATACCATTTACTCCAATACTTTCCACACTCCATAATTATGCCACTATCAAATATAAAAAAAAACTTAAAAGTACATATAACCAATATATAACATTAAAAAAAAATAAACTGCACCTGAATTCATAGAACAAAAATAAAGCAAACCGAAAAGAAAACAAAACCTTACATTCATGCTCACCGGGCTGATGATTATGTTGCTGTGAGCCACTGGGCTGTCGCTGGCGGGTGCGCGAGGTGGGGCGCGCGCGGGGAGCTCCCGCCGCGCCTCCCGAGCCTCCGCCCCCCGCGCCCGCCTTGCTGGGGGCCGCGCCCGTGCTCGTGCGCCTGCTGTCGCGGTGACCGGACCCACTGGCTGAACCCGCCTGGGAACACATACTTTGAATTAAATCATAAATCACTTACAAATATGGAATCGTATATCGATGGTGAACTGCCAATACCTTCTAAATTATGTTTTTAATAATTTTTTTTTTTTTCGTCGTTTTAAATGCACTGTTAGCAGGCGTTAGTGAAGTCTTCTTAGTACATTTTTAGCTGCAACGGCATTAAAATAAAAATGTGGATATATCTCGTAGCTAACATACATGTCTAAATGTGTCATTTAAAACAATAAAAATAACAAAGTAAATTACTTATAAATGTCAGTTAGAAGATATTGTCACTTCACCATCGATATTTAGAATTAAATCATAAACGTTATAGATTAAGAGCCCATAAACCGCCAGACTTACCTCATAGTATAAAAGCTAAAATAATAATAAGCTCCTGAAGTAACCACACCCTAAATTTCATACTTGCTGACCGTTCTTACCTCTGTCAGATACACTCGCAGAGAAATTTTCAGCTTCTATAGTATGAGGTAAGTCTTAATCTACTATTATATTATGCAACTCTACCTAATTAAAAATTGTATTATAATAAAATGGTAAGAGGAAGCGCGGCGTTGAGTTCCACCACTTAACAATGTCTCGAATTTCGGTAGAAAGTAGAATATATTGACAATATATTCTAATTAACTTCCTTGTTTAGCAGGATAAGATGTGAAGCATGTTTTTATATAAATATATTGTAATAAAATGTATGTCCTTTCATGATGGCATAATTTTTTTTTTCATTTCATGACATTATACATACAATGGATGAATACATTTTTTTTAAGTAATATTATACAGTGAATAAATGACTAATATAATAAGAAAGTCAAAGTAATAAATACATAAAAAAATAAATGAAAAAATACATATTTATCAACAAATGCCTTCCTTGTATGGATACTCTGTATATGAACTATGTAAGTATAGATACAAAATCAATATTAATCTGGCAAAAAAACAAAATAATAATTATTGATGGACATAAAATAATTGTATATCCAGCAATATTATTATTTTTGTCATAAAATAGCATCAATTTATGGTCTATAAACTGTATTTCATATGAACATATCTTAGGAAAGTTTCAATATGAATGTAATATGTACTCATTCAAAGTAAGCTTTTACATCACAGCATCTAATATGTGTTTCTAAACTATTCTTTCTATAAATATATTACTACATTTGTTTGTATTTGTTGTTTTGTACCTGAGTGCCTTGATCAGCAGTGGGGCTCTTCCTGTGCCCCACAGCGGCAGGGGTTCCAGACCTTGAAGCACTTTGTTGTGATCCACCACCAATAAGATCTAGCATAGAACCTGAAATATTACATGATATTAATAATTTATCCTTACATATTATATATAAGCGACATAAGCATAATGATGAAGTCAAATGAAGTAGATCTTTCTGTCAACATTGATAAAAGAGCCATTTAAATGACTAATCTAAAAAAGAATAGAAGAAATAGTTTAAATTTAGATTAAAAACTAAATCATTATATGGGCTTAATACCCATAAAAATATTTAATTTTCAATATAAATTTAATAAAGATGAACGGTCAAATAATCTAGGGTGCATACAAACTATGAAATAAATAGTGATGATACAGACAATGCCAATCTACAGATTAAAAATTATATAATATATTTATTAACTATAATAAAAAAAATATAAAGAAAAGAAATATAGCAAAACAATTCTTTTTATATCTGTTCTCAAGTAACAGACCAAGGCAATATGCAGATTGCGATTTTTGGTAGATTTAGATTGGTTAGTAAATAAAATAGATTTTATATTTGTAATTTAAATCAAACAAATCTTTTCTTTTACTGAAATTGAAAATGTGTTAGTTTTATTAATCTTTTATTTTATCATAAATAATATTTTTAAAGCAATATTATATATTTTACGGTCATAAACATGATCTAAAATTTCTATGTACTTATACTTTCAAAATAAAAATGGAAATAAATTTTGTTCAAAATGACTACATATATAGACATACATAAATACATACATACAAGTATATACTAAGATGCCAAAGCAGGATAATAGTGCAATGAAAATCGCAAGCAGAGCATTTACGAAGCCAAAGATGAATTGTTTGAAGGGAAACCTTGGTCTTTCACTTGGTTGTTGTGAAGCACCCCAGATCCTATTGGTGCATTCACAGGCTGAGGTTGCTGTTGCGCCAAATCCACAGAAGTTTGTGGGGATAACTCACTGGTCTTATTAAGCTGAGGGTGGACACTCCCAGGAAAACCAGCCATGGGATGATATTGGGGGTACTGTGTCTGCCCAACAACTGGGTGGTTGTACTGCCCTGTATATTGCCCCTGACCTCCACTGCCGAGGGACGGCGGAACAGACATCTGCACGATGGCTGGGTCATTTGGTAAGGAAGGCACATTGTTCAACACTCTTATATCCTTGATGTCAGAACCTCTGAACAAGATGTAGTCATACACTTGACTCTGAGGTGCCACTGGATATTGAGTCTCACGATCCTCAGTACCAAATGATCGCACTGAAAATAATTATAATATTAGTAATTTGAAATAACTTTAATTACATATCAATAGACCAAATAGTAAGAAAAATATACTAACTATATCATATAATATAACCTACTTGGATAATAAATTAAAAGAATTTATAGTGTGCTCATATTCATACATAATAAGTCATAAAATTTGATCATTACGAATAAGCAAAATTGCATTTAGTAAAAATGGTCAACTACAATTTTCCAACCAATTAGAAAACACCTTTTGTGTCAATGCCCGCCAGATGTTGACTGTAATACATAACAAACATATAATACAACAGTTATTAAAAACAATTCTCGGTATTTGCGTTTTTGAAAATAATTGAAACGTAATTGTGCTGACATGTTATGAGACACTTTCCTACCAGCGGCTTTATTGTTTACAAGAGTAAATCCATTATCAACGTCATCAATGTGAAACGGCGGTCACTATAGTACTTTTTAATATTAAAATTGAGGGTAGAGTCAAAATAATGTGGTTCAAGAAACGACCAATATAGTCATTAATTTCACTTTCATGAGCAATAAACAAGTTTAAAAATATACATTGGGCTTTTTAAAGATTCAAACAAATCATTGTATTCAATTATTAGGAGGGAAAGCGGACAAACTTTTTTTAGAAATTGAGAAATACTCTCCGACACATAGGCTATGGACGATATTCTGGTGTTAAAATTATCCTATTACAAAAGTTCTTAGTGGAAAATAGCACCTAAGAAGATAACAGCATCCATTTGTCAACTTACCGCTAGCTAAAGCGATGGTACATTCCTGAGGATCGACGGTGAACAGTCTGCCTTCATAACGAATATCTGCTTTAGATATTAGGCTTATCTTGGAGCCCAATTCAGGCATTCCCGAACTCATAGTGTCACTTTAGAAATAAACTGCCGATGACGAAGATTTTTAACGATATTGTTGACCGTAAACCAACAGCCACCGATTAAAATGACTGACGGGAAGTTGGCAACAAGCGGGGCGTTTACAAACAGCTGAGGATATAGATTATAAAATATTTGGAATAAACAATTTTATACAATTTTGTCTATATACTACAATGATATTTAAATATTTTTAATAAGATATTATTAATGTTAAAATATTTTTATTAACAAATTTTGTATAAACTTGAAATATTTATAATTTTAATTATTAATATTTCATGTATATACAAAGTACAAGTAAATCTTATTAGAATTATATCGTAAGTGTGCAGACCAAATATAACATTATATATTTTTCATGTTACTCACTCAATATATTTTTCTAAAAAAGCTTCTTGTAGTATCTAAGGTTATGCTGTAGATACTTAATTTAAAATATTATATTTTTCAATACATTCACTTTTCATGATAAGATATTAAAACCAAATATTTAACCCTACTTCTTAAAAGAACTCGAGTTGAACAAATTTTTAAGTTTCATTTGTTATATATGTAATATACGTGTAATTTTTCTCGAAATTACCAAATTATATTGTACATTTTACGTCATGATATAGTTAAGTAAAAAATACTAAAACAGAGAATTACTAATAGAGTATATTGAAATATTTATTTAAGAGACATTCAAATAAAATGATATTTTTGTGTTTTTAAATTACATGAAATAATACTGTGTATATTTTTAAAATTTTAGATCCTGCATAGGCTTTTAACGGAGTCATTTTTTATTTAATGTTTATAGTTTCATCATTTTACTCGACTACGTGACGCAATGAGAGTAATATTTTTATCAGTTCTATATATGAATGTTCTTATGTGGCGTCGTAGAAACCTAACGCTTTCACTGATTTTGATGATTCATATGTCAATCGATTCGTTTTGACCTTGCGTGTGTTACTAAAAGACATGATTCTAGGTAACAGTTTAAGATATACAATGATTTAAAGTTGTGTTTACGACCATTCCTGCTAATTTTTATACTTATGATAAATAGTCCAAGATACAATACTGACAAACACACCACTAACATTTCGAAATCATGTGCTTATTAAGAAATGAAATGAAATGACAAAAGTAGGAAATTTATCGTCTTATAGGACTATAAGTATAAAACAGTCAAATCAATCTTAGCTAAAAAGTGTAAAATAATAAAAATGCTTATAAAGAAACAAAAAAGCAAACTGCAACTGAAAATATGAAAATAAGCCCAACACAGGAAATGGAAAAATGAACAGTTGGACTCATTTTACATTTTACACGACTTCTCGGGAAAGTTTGATTGGTTAAAGATTGATTTTCTGTGTTGAGTATATTTTTATCTTTTAGTTGCTAGTAATGAAATAATTGTCTATGATATTTTATTGACATTCTTATTACTTGGTGGATATTACATATATTATCTGTAAGTGTGTTATGTCCGTTGAGTTTTAATTTTATAAACACAACGAACGGTGAAAGTTTTAATTGTGTCCTACGAAAGTAACCGATTTTTATGTTCTTTTTTAATTTTGAAATTGAATCATAATAAACATATGTACCATAATGTTAGAAAATCAGATCACATCAACTCCCGCCAGCATAAGTTCTAGATTAAGTATTGGCGGGAGCATCTCTTCAATACGAAGACGAAGTTTGATTTCCCAAATTCGATCAAACAAGATAAAAGATGAGGTAAATAATTATGTACATAGATGGAAATTTAAAATAATGTTTCTTACTGTAATATATAAACATACCTGTTTTTGTTCAACTAAGTTTGTACCTTAACCGAAACTGACTGGAACCTAAATATATTATTATGGAATTTATTTAAAATATTGTGCTTCTGCATATCTATTAATAATTATTTGTGTTTTAGGAATGTAACGATGATGATGCAGAACGATCATCGTTGGTGGCCTCTGATCGGGTGGCGGCAACGTCCACCCCTCAAGCTTCTCCTCGTAGAGGCAGGGACACTATGTCATCTTCCCCTCAGAAAGAACATTTTCAAGGATGCTTGAAACTTTATGCAGAAAATGTAAAATAATAAAAATAAAAGAATATTACTTATTTAACAAATTATATTTATTGTCAAATATTTACATGCTGAAAATAATTAATATTTTTTATTCCTAGAAAGAATGCTTTCTAAGGACAATGCATGGAATCTGCAACTTATTGACTTTATGACATCTATGTTCACGAGGAGACATGATACTCGTATGGACAATTTGCAAACTGCATCTACAGTAGTAGATGCATCAGCTAGAATCTACTCATTTAGAGTGGATGCTGTTCATTATGATGTACTAAAAATGGCTGGAGGACTGAGTAAAGCTGCTCAGGTAATTTTTAAAAATATACACAGCTTTTTAAAAATTTAAGTAATTTTATTTTCTATGCTACCCACAATAACAGCTAAATACAATATTTGTTATATTATTTTTTTAAGTCTAAAAGGGGTAAGAAGGATGATGACAATGCAAGTCAAGATGATGCCCCAGTGGAGGGTGATGCTGCAGCTCCTAAAAGAAAGAAGAAAAAATCTAAAGGGGCTGTAGTTGCAAACCCAGAAGTTTTTAATGGAGATTTTGATGCTAATGACTGCATAGGTGAGTTTTTCTTGCAAATAGTATTAGAACCAATTTAAAATACTTCTCCACTAGTCTGTTTATTTTTGTTTCTCAACTCTGGTAAGTCTAAGTATGATGTTGACAATCCTGCTACGAGGTATAAAGCATGATGCTCCTTATCTAGCTTATTAAGATAAACCATAATTTCTCAACATTGAAGAACACTTGAAAAATATAGAGATTAACAGAATCTTAATACTAGATTCTCCCTGCCGGGTAGGCATGCTTAGGGGAATGAGGAAAACAAAGAAAAAAAAAGCTTACTAAAGGTTAATTTTATTACAGATCCTTTTTTTGAAAGGCTAGCCGCTACAACTGGAGATGTGACTTCATCAAACAGAGCGTTTAATGCAACTTTGCCTATACATGATGATACTTTAGCTTTAATATTAAGGTTGGTTTTAAATTTGTTTCAATATATTCATCATTTTTATGTACAAAGACTTAAATCCACTATGATTAAGAAATAAATATATATGTATTTCTTTGATTAATTACTGCTGTATTATTATGTCATAAATTCAGACAGAAAGTGGAGAACACTTTATTTATTATGTGGGAAAAAACTTTTTAAAAAAAAATATCTTTTGATACAGGAAAGAAAGATAACTATAAATTCTAGTTAGAAATAGAAATAGCATGGGATCTTTAGTCCACATAAACCATATTATGGGTGATATTTTTTAATTATTTATTATATTTATGTGTTGTTTTTTTTAATCTTAAATTTCAGAACAGATGATCAATTTTTGGAGCCAATCAATGAGAATGTTTCTGAAGAATTAGAGTTAAAACACAATATAACATTAGCTGTAAAGTTAATGCCTGCCTTTCTTGAAACAGATCAGATTTGTGAACCATTTACTGGCTTCTCTATAAGCAACTGGGATCCCGAAACTGAGGACTCGTAAGTACTATTAAGATGTATATATTTTTTAAACTAAATCGCCACTCGCCACTCAACACGTAATGCCTCAATTCGGCGGAAAGTGGGGAACGGAATTGTTGAAAGAGAATGGAGTGTCTTAACACTAGGTTCTCTGGTTCCCTCTGCCTACCCCGCTACATGCGGGATACAGCGTGAAGTTGAAAAAAAAAAAATTGTATATGGTGGTTGTTAGCTTAAATTAATTTTGAAATTAAATATATTTAAAAATAAGTAATAAACAAGCTTCATAATGATATTTTTCCTTAGTTCTTTGTTTAAATAATGTTTTGTAAATGTATGGAAGACAAGTAAAAATTAAATTTATAATTTTATTTTCTTTTGCTCACTTTTAAAAGTATATATATAATGCTGTCCCGCGACTTTATTAATATTTGATTTTGACTATAAAATGCAAAACCCTGTTTTTGTAGGATTTCCTAGAAATGCCCTTTACTGCTTCTCTACATTTTCAATGAGTGTAAGGCTAAATGTCATTCTACTATGGGCAGTTGTTCTGCCTGTACATTGTCTGCCAGCTACTCAGTAACTCAAGTAACTTATATATATAAATAAAAAAAATACAATGTCTGTCTACCACTTAATCTCTCTAAATCTTGCTATAGCTAATGTTGAAAATTTTATGGAAGAATTTTCTTGCTACATTTTATTTTTATTATTTCAGTGATAATCGAGTAACAAATTGGGTGGAAGAGAACAGGTTAAACTTATCACAGCAAGCTCTGGCTTTTGATGTGAATGCTGAAGTGGAACCCATACCCCAGGACGAGGGGCAAAATGATTTGTTTGGTGAGTTACAATGTTTCAAAAAATTATATATAGTACACAATAAACTTTAATTTTTGTTTAACTTCACGCTGTATCCCATATTCAGCAGGGTAGGCAGAGGGAACCAGAGAATCTAGTGCTAAGGCACTCCATTCTCTTTCAACAATTTCGATCCCTACTTTCCGCCGAATTGAGGCATTGCGTGTTGTGTGGCGGAACTCAACGCCGTACTTTGCCTTGTTACAAAACCCAAGAAATGAAAATACTAAATTTTACATTTCCTGGAGTGGGAATCGAACCCACAACCTGTCACTGTGTGTTTACAGTCGCACGCTTGTGCCTCTGCGCCACGCCAGGTGTTAAACTTTAATATAATATTAAATAAACCAATTTAAAAGTATAAATTATTTTTAATAGTTTCACGCATTTTATCGCGTAGTAGGGTCAGAGAGGAGTCAGTGATATGACACTCTTTTGCTCCCTTTACGTCCGAATTCGAAATTAGTGGCGGATTTCAACGCCGTGCTTTGTGTTATCAAAATGAATTGTTGAAACAAAATAAAAATAGTTTAAATATAATTATTTCTCGAGTTGGGATCGAATCTACAATCGCGTTTACCATTATCCAACCTCGCTGTCCATCGCACTATGATGTCTTAAAAAATTCTCAGTTTCCTATTTTTTAATATTATTATATTATATTATTTTAATCAAACGTAAAATTATGTATGAATTTTAATAGAGTCATTTATATATAATCTTTTATGTATAGATGGCTCAATTAAAATTTAATTCAGATATCTTAATTTAGGTCACTCAATAGTAAAATTAAAATAGTAACATTTTTAAATTGTGTTAAATTCTAATGTTACTTTTTGATTTTATTATTATTGACCTTTTTGAGTACCTTTTTGAATTTCGGTGGTAAGTGGGGAACGGAAATATTTAAAGAGATCGGCGTGTTTTATCACTAGGTTCTTTGGTTTCTTATGCCTACTTTGCTATGTGTGGGATATAGCGTGAAAATAAAATAAAAAGATTAATATAACTAACTGTTTCTCCTGTAATGCCTGTATTGTCGTAGAGGCACAAGCGTGCGACTGTAAACGCGACAGGTTTTGGGTTCGATTCGCTTTCCAGGAAATGGAATTTTTCATTTCCTGGGTTTTCTGGTGTCGCAACACGTCGGATCCCTCCGCCTATCTCGCTATATGCGGGATACAGTGTGAAGCTATGTATATATGTATGTATGTTTTTACATTACACTAAAAACAAGTGTGATTTGAAATGAAATCAAATGTTCCCCCCGCAGAGGATGAGCCGCTGGCGGGCATGTCGAGCGAGGAGGAGGCGGACGTGGCGGTGGCGGCGTGCGTGGCGCGGCTGGCCCCCGCCCCCGCGCGCGCGCCGCTCGCCGACCTGCGCCCGCGCGCGCCGCACCACGCGCGCCTCGAGTACTCCTACTGCGCGATCGTGGCGGCCTGGGCCGGCCCCGCGCACTGGCGGCTCAGACCCGACCGCGGTACGGACCTATGTTTTGCTTTTATTTATTTTTTTAATTGTGTCCAACCGGCTAGAATATTCTTATTTGATGTGATCATTGAATGTGATATGGTTTCATATTCTTTCTTGTTTGTGCTGATAGTTATGGAAGTTTGAAATGTGGGTGTATTATTTAAATGGCGGATTACGGCTAGCACCCAGAAATCGAACATAACACCTTTAGCTTGAGAAGAGAAATCTGTCCCGCAGTCAAACTGGGCGATAATATCCTGCCACATTGCGAGTGTATTAAATACCTAGGCTTCCACTTAAACTGGTGCCTCACCTATAAAACAAATATAAAGCACAAACGTAATGAAATAAACCTGAAATACAAAAATCTGCACTGGCTGATAGAACTAAATTCAATTCTCTCATTGCATAATAAACTGCTTTTATACAACGCGATCATTAAACCAACATGGACCTATGGCATCCAATTGTGGAGAGTCGCCAGCGATAATAACATAATGTGCCTACAAAGAGCACAAAACCATATCTTGCGCACGATTGTCAAGGCACCTTGGTTTGCCCGTAACAATGAAATACACGAGTACCTCAACATGCCATCCATAAAGGAGGAAATCAAGAAGCACACGACACGATATGCCCAACGTTTAGCAAGCCATCCTAATATCTCGGCTTCTACTTACCCGGAGCACGCCTAAATGGAAGCACATTGTGTGAGGCTTAATACCAATGGTTAGGTTGAGGCAATGGTCTCCAAAACCCAAAAAACAAAATAAACACAACCAAACTAAATTTAGTTGATCTCGACTGATGGCAGTTATGGAACTAAAAAAAAGAAAAACATTTTTTCATATAGGTTATAGCTCTAGTTATAGATTACATACTGATACCACATTATTCAGTTCCGTTATTGAAATTATTAAGAAAATTTAGATACTATAAAAACTAATATTTAACTTAAACGACTTTTGTATTTCTCTTTCTCATCCTTAATATAAGGAAATATCTAATAACTAATTTCCCTCTTTTCTCAAAGCCTAAAAAAATATGTATTTTGATAGTTTTATTCAACTATACAGTAATTAAAAAAAATATATTAATTTCCATATCGAAAATAGAACGATATAAATTTATTAATTTTTATTTATAATATATTAAATTTAATTAATCTTTATATTATTATATTAAATTAGGGTCAAAAATGTCAGAGCGATTACAGTCAACTGGCAGACTTACAACCGAAGGGAAAAAGCCGCCACGAACAAAAAAACAGTTAGACTTTCTAGGCGCAGGTCTAGCGTTCAACGCCGCAAGCAACAACGTGCCAGACTATGAACCCACACAACCGGCTAAGATAATGATTAGCAGAAAAACGTTAGCCACTGGACATACGTGGAATGAAGCTAACTTCAAAACTCCTATTGATAGGTATATAATTTTTTTATAAATAAGAATTTCGATATACCTCTACAAGAACATATGTTTTAATTAGCTTGGATGATTTTTAAAAGACAAAGTTTCATGCTGTGTTAAAATTTTAATTTTAATTTTTTTTATGTTACCACATATGATTGCTTTATAACGCTTCAACATATATGTTGGCTGGGAAGTAGGCCGGCTCCCTGCCATCACCGGTTTACTTAGTTATAGACCCTCCAAGAAGGTCAAATCAGCTACTAAAGTATGGATGAGACATTCCGCCTCTCTTTATCATTTTTCTTGACATATTTGACATTTGTTTACCACATATGATTGAAATTATTAATTTTTGTTGCTTAATTTTTCATGTTTTCTAAAAAATTTTTTCTTATACTAAGCGTGTGTATAAGCCCATTTTTTACCATATAATTTAGAAGAGAAAAAAACAAATGATAAAATATTAATATTTCGAGTATGTATTTAAAATATTATGTGTTCTATGTAAATATTAACTAGGGATTTTAGATTTCTTTATATTATTTTGTTATAGTTAATTTATTTTTCAGAGGTCTAGACGAGTCCCATTTTCGGAAATTATTCTTACGTCGCAACGTTTTTATGATACGAGAACAGGACACGCAAAAGCAAAGTACGGAGCCTCTCACTGTGGAGGAAAATAAGGAATACGATTATAACAATGAAAATGATGCCTCGTACTGCCCTAATCATTTACCGGTGTGTATAATTTTTTAATACATAGTGTCTCCGTTGACGCGTTAACAACGCGTTGACTTAAGCAATGTTAACATATATGTCACTTTGTATAAACATGGATGATGTCAAATAATGGTAGTGTGTGTAACATTTATTTTGTTAATTTAATATACTTTTTATGCATTATTTTAAAAAAATGTTAGCATTATGCACTCCTTCCCTATATGAACTATAAGTGTGCCAAATTTCATGCTTCTCCGTCCGCGTAATTTTCGAACGAAGGCATCCAAAGTTTTTGCTTCACGTATTTATATATAGACAAGTTAAAATATTTGTGATTACCCTTTTTTTAAATATATAAACGTACATTTTTTTGTAAAATTATTATGTATTTTTTACTTTAGTAAAACAGAAATATATGATATAATGAAGCCCGAAAATATTATTTTTATTTAACAGGAAGTATATATTATATAAGAAAAATGTTTTTTTTTTTTAAATAGAAACTGTTACAGCTTTATTTAGGGATATTTTATATATACGTTTTAGTATTTTGTTTGGTTTGGAATTTGCTGTATTATAAATAGAAAATATTTTATACACACATACATAGCTTCACGCTGTATCCCGCATATAGCAGGGTAGGCAGAGGAAACCTTGTGTTAAGACACTCCGTTCCCCACTTTCCTCCGAATTGAGGCATTGCGTGCTGAGTGGCGGAACTCAACGCCGCGCTTTGCCTTTGCCTTTGTTACCAAACTCAGGAAATGAAAAATTGCATTTCCTGGATTGAGAATCGAACCCACAACCTGTCGCGTTTACAGTCGCACACTTGTGCCTCTGCGCCACGACAGGCGTTATATTATTAAAGAATATATAATTTAATCATATTTAATTTATGCTTGTTGTAGGATGGTGATGATTGGGCTAATGAAGACGCAACAGCGGCTGGAGACTTACACGATCAAGTTAAAGCTACAGAGCCAGAAGAACTTGGGGATATGTTAGAACCTCCTACAAAGGTAACACGCGTTTTAACACTGCCATACAAAAAATAAGTTTAATTAATTATTATGCCTGGAAGTACAGCATATAGAATATGGGAGGTGTCTCTTTAAATATTTAGTATCTTTTTAAATATATATCAAAACAAATATAATTCATAGTGAGAAAATATAATAATTTAAAATTATATGGTCATTAACTGTAACTAAAAAACACAAACAAAAATTATTATGCTTAATCTTGTTGTAATATATTTTATTATAGTTCAATATAATTATAATAATTTTTCTAATAGGTGGCGAAAATCTTCATACCTTACGCGATGCGAGCGAAAAAAGTCGATATGAAGCAACTAAAGCACTGCACTTGGAAAATGCTAACAGAGAATACACCACAAGGGGATAAGGAAGATGTATCACAAACTACTTTTTACAATGTTTATTCAAGATTACCAAATAAACTGACACCTAATATGAGAGACTCGCTCAGTGTACCACTAGCTTTATTATCTGTATTGCACTTAGCCAACGAAAAAGGCCTAATTCTAGAGAAAAGGGACGATCTGACAGACATAGGCATAATAGGACTCATTAAAAATTAATTTTAAACTTTAAACTTGTTTTATATGTTTTTTAACTCTTTTTACAATTTTGCTATGGACTGCCATATTAAATTAATTCCCAATACATATATATGCTGGACCATTGAGTAAATATTTTCATTATTATTAGTAAGTAACTATTGATGATTCTGTCATTAATTTGTGCAGATGTTTTAAGTGTTTATTTTTGTATTCTTTATTACAAATATAGAATAATATGAAAAATGGATTTTATTGTAGTATTAGAAACCATACTTTATAGCGAGTAGGTATATAAAGATGATGGAAATTACCCTCTCCCCTTCCTGCTGTTGACTATCAACTAGGAAACATTGTTTATGTTACTGTGACTGTATACCGTACCGACTGTATACTATGTACCGAATACTGTGTAATTGAGAAGTTATTATTTCACTCTTAACTTAATATTTTTGGTAAGTTGTTAATAAATTCAAATTCTGTATAATTTTTAATTATTGAATTCAATGCACTTTTTGTGATAGATCCGATTTTTATGTTTTAGATTGTACTTGGTTGAAAAGAAAGAAAAGAAATATGTACATGAAGCTTTATTTTTTTTAAACAAATAAACTTTTCAGCAAACAATTAGTGAACATATTTTAACGTGTAGAAAGTTCAACAGTAGATAAAAAAATATTCAAAAATTTTTTTAAATGCTTACAGGTGATCTAGTAGACTATAAGTGAAATTTTTACACTTTAAATAAACTTAAATGTTAAAAGAAAACAATATTATACTTTCCAAGTAAAACCTTATTCATGAATGGACACTTCCGTACAGTCAAAACAATCATAATAAAAAATGAGTATTTAAAACTATAACAACAATATATTTAAGAGGAACATAAAGTCAAAATATTAGAGAAAAGTAACAAATGGAGACGAGTCTTAATTTAAAATATGAGAACCTAAAAGTAATACAATTAAGTAAAAACAAAACACCAATGAGTCACAGAACCATACAAATTTCAACAATCACAAGTCGTTAATTATCACAATTATAAAATTATTCTTCGTCTCAAGGTCCTTATAATAAAAATGAGTTAACACCATTTTGTTTTGGCTTTGCCTAATGAGATTTTTTAACATTTCTTCAAAGATTATATACCAATACTGTTGTATAAAGTATGTTTTTGTGGATTTAGAACATGGATATATGTAAAAAGAATTTTATTTTTAGTTAATTTAAAAGTTATAACTATGTGTCTATTCAGCTGCAACAGATTTCTTCTCTTCAACTTGGGCAATGTCTTTCACTGGTGATTCTTTGGATTTGTCGTTTTCGCTCATATATCCCGTGTCTGTGTTCAGTGAATCTTTAGAATCCTCTTTTTCAGGTGTTTTTAAAGTGTCATTGGAACTTTCTAGAGTATCTGCAGACAGTTCCTTTTCCGGTGTCGACGTAGTTTCATTTGTAAGCGACTTGATACTATCGTTTTTTAAATCTTTCTCTTCAAATGACTTATTTTCTATGACAGTCTTTGCACTATCGAGGCTTTCATTTAACTCATTTTGTGACGAGTCTAAGTCCACCTTAGGAGTCTCATTAGTGACTACAGGTATTTCTTCTATTGGTTTACTTTGTTCTTGTTCTACATTATGTTGCTTATCGTCCTCAGCTTCATCACTCTTTAATACTAAACTCAAGTCAGTCCCATTTAAAAGCAGTCTTACCAAAGATGGTTCTTTAACACTATCTAAGAATTCGATTTGGAATGTGACCAGTTCAGCGACTAGATCTTCTAACTTAGATTTGGCGGCCTCATTGGAGGAATCATCAGTGAAGCCCGCAAGTCTGCAGCACTTAGCCAACGGTTCTATAACTGCGATAACCTCTGGTAGCTGCCTGAATTCTTTACACTTGGCCTTATTACCGTAATCTATAAACTGGACGTGGTTACCCACATCACAAAATTCTAGGACTCGAGCCCTATACCACTGTTCGTCCTCATTCCAGAGAGCGGCACATATTGATCCTACTTTCAATTCAGCTATTTGTTCAAATTTTTCGCCTCCAGTCAACATCTCCGTTACCTTATCGAGAGTTGATGTAGAATCGTCTAACTGTATGTAAAACTCTTCTAAATCGTTAACGTAGCAGATCTTGCCGCTGCTGTGCAAGTCCTGGCCGACGGGCGTCGGTCTCTCTGTAGCGGGATGTTCCTCGCAAAGGCCGACAAGTTCCTCCGTGACAGACTTACCTTCTAAATACAATTCTACGATAGAAATATCGCCGGAGGCAATGAACTGGACGTTAAATATAGTAGCACCCTCCGCCGCCAGTTCATTAAATTTAATTTCCGATTTCCGCGACCACGACTTAATATCACGTGGTTTTTGTAAGGCACATTTTCTCGATAAAGCTGGTTTCAATTTAAGCTCGTCGGGTAGACTTCGCAGTTCGTTGGCAATAGAAGCATTGCCGTAATCCATAAACAACACCTCCGTCCCCTCCGAGCCGTCGACGATGACCTGTGCTCTGTACCAGGCGCCATCTTCGGGGTATTTAGCTGCACACAAGACACCTTCCTCCTTCTCCGTTAATTCAGGGAAGTTGTCCGCGTCGACCATGGCCGCCTCCATCGCTTGCAGTTCAGGAGCTGCCGTCTCCAATTGAATCCAAAACTCGGAAGGTGAATTGACATGACTTGCGAAACATGACGGTAAGTCACCGCATTCCGTCTCTTCGGACCTGGTCGCGTGTCCTTCTGATACCAGTTTGTCTGTCAGATTTTGTCCATTAACGAAGATATCTACGTATGTAGTGACGTCCTTTAAAACTATAAGAGCATCGACTGGTGTGGACGTATCGCCTACTAACTGAGTGAAGTAGTCGGAAGCCGGTTCCGACCACTGCCCGGTGCCCGTTGGGATGGCATTAACACTAGACTTTATCGCGTATCTCTCCACTTCCTTCAAATTTTCCGGCATTACCTTTATCACGCCCGGTTCGTTATCGAGAACATCGGTGTTACCGTAATCGATAAATCTAACAGTTGTTATATCAGAATCAGAATCGAGTATCTCCGCTCGGTACCATTGATCATCAGCCGAATACTTAGCGACACACAACGTGTTCATTTCACGATTTTCGATGTCTGTATAATTATCTGCATTTAGTTGCAGTTCTGTTTGAATCTCATCAATTTTAGCGATTTTGTCGGCCATTTGTAGCCAGAAATGTCCTGGAGTGTCGATATGACTGATGTAAACTTGGGTGCATCCTTCAGGTAGAGAAATGGGTTCTTCTTCCATTGGCGTTTCAATCTCAACTTTAGGTTCCTCATTCTCAATAACTTCGCTTGCAACTCTTGGCGCGGCTAACTTTTCGTTAACCAACTTCATAGACAGATCAACACCGTCTAAGTGCAAATTGGCGAGCCAGCCGTCACTGCCGAAGGTTAAAGTAACTTGAACTTCTTTCTCAGTCGTCCATTCCATCAATTTCGCGACAGTGTCATCTTGTAACGCTACGAGACCCAAACTAGCTACTAACGCCAAGGAACATGGTTCATAGAATTTAGAGTTTAATTTTTTAACACTATCTTTAGGCAAAGTTTCTGAGTTGCCATAGTCCGGGAACTGAACCTTGACTTCTGCATCAGTAGAGCTGAGTATTGTAGCTCTGTACCAGTTACCGTCGGAGGATTTCGCTGCGCACAGACCGTCTACTTCAAATTCAGTTAGCGCTTCAGGTGTTTCTGTAAATAAAATATAGGCATGATCATTCGAACTTAGTTGACAGTTATAAATCTACAAACATATATGGTAATATCTAACATTCAATTCATATATATATAACTTTTATAATCTCTATATGACGCTTGTGCATTAACTTTAAAAATTTAATTGTGTTCTATTAAAAGTACTTATGAAATTCCAATATAACATACCTTTCTCATAGAAGTTATACAATTCCTCCAACAACGCAGCTATTTTATCCCCATCAGTTGTCTTTTGCAGGTATATTTCATTCAGATTCTCTATATGAGGTATATATACATTTCCAAAGTTGTAATTGAACACCGCTCGCGTACATAGTTGTACGACCTCATCGTAGGCGCCTTCATCTGGTTCGAATATGGCTATTTTCTTTCCTGTTGTTGCATCATATAGTGTTGATACTAGGCTATAATTCAAAAAGTCGATTTAATGGGAAAATAGTACACTATGTATTCAATTAAATACAATAAGTACAGTCTATTCAGTTTTATTGGTTTTGCTTGCTGTATGAAATATAATATTTAAATTACATCAGTCTGGTTAGTATTGGCATGAAATTAATTCTTGATTTTGTTTGTTTGTTGACAAAAAATCATCCATTCTCGGCTCTCTATCCAGTCAAATATATTTTTATATAACAAGATATAACACTAGAAAAATTTGTTATATACATTCAGTTACGATCTCGCAACTGTGATATACATACATACATACATAGCTTCACGCTGTATCCCGCATATAGCAGGGTAGGCAGAGGGAACCGACGTGTTAAGACACTCCGTTCCCCACTTTCCGCTGAATTGAGGCATTGCGTGCCGAGTGGCGGGACTCAACGCCGCGCTTTGCCTTGTTACCAAACCGAGGAAATGAAAAATTCCATTTCCTCGAGTGGGAATCGAACCCACACGCTGTCGCGTTTACAGTCGCACGCTTGTGATATGATAGCTTAAAATACCTAAACATTTATGTTTACCTGATATCTTCAACATCATTAATGTATATAATAAATTTGTTTCCAGTCAGTTTCTCCCTCAGTTCATCCAATGATAAGAGAGTCTTGGACTCAGTAGTATAATTATTGAGACAACATTGTAGAGATTGATAATAATACACACTAAGTTCTGTTGGTAGGATCATCAACTGAAAAAAAATAAGTACATTATATTTACAATGTCATATATATGAAGAAAAAGTAGCGGCAAGAGAGGTAAGGAGAGACCTCGGTTGACCTTCGAGAACACAGTATGAATGATACTGGAGGAAGGTCACGTAAAAAGCATGAAAACCCCTCGGAGGGCATGCATGAAGAAGTTAATGACTGTGGACGAGGCGAAAGAGGTATGCAGGACCGTAGAGTTTGGCGCTTCGTTCTCTCTGACTACCCCGCTAGGAATAAAGCGTGAAGTTAAGTAAGTAAGTATAATAGCTTTCTTCTATTTTTCTAACAAAATTTGTGTAATATAATATTAATAACAATAAAATTATTTATTCCATATACTTAAATTATATATAGTTATTCATTCAAGTAAATAATTTAAAAGTAGTTATACATTTACAATCAAGCTTAATAGAAGGAAAAGAAAAAAATGTTGAATGAAAAAATGTAGTAGAAAAAGTAAACAAAATATTTTTTTTTTTATATCAAATGACATTTACAATTAAATGTTAGTTTTAAAAAATAAAGTATATATTACAACTTTTTTATTACATAATTATTTTCTTATATGTTGTTTTTAGAGCAATGTTTGTGGGTTTTATACCACTCGGCGTAATCGACTAAAATTTATTTAAGTTCTGCTATACACCACATAATATGATTCAAAAAAATAATATATCAACATAAAGTTCTTTTTACCTACATTTTTAATTAAATATAACCATATTAATATACATATATATTAAATGGGACTATTTTAACCAAATTAATTACGAATATTTTAGTATTCGGAAATTCATTTTTGGAAACTTGACGTTTCAAACACTACAGCAGTCCATGGTCACAGATAGACTGATCAGTAATATGACTCTAATCGTGTTGCCAAAAATATATATTCCGGTTAAAATAGTTTCAATTAATATGTGTAAAAATCGCGAAAATCAAGGATCTCATTAATATACATACATTTTTTAATTCAGTAGTAACAGTGTTCCCAAAGTCGGGTAGCGCGGCTTCCACTTTGTTGACATCAGTGACGTCACTGAGTATGGCGCGGTACACGCGGCCCGCGCGCTCCAGTGTACAATGTACGCCTTCTGCTAAATTATCCGCTCCTAGAGGGGTCAACTGAAACAAAATATTTTCATTTTGTTTATTACTAGCATAGTGAGTGTTTGTGTGGACTATAAAAGCTTAAAATTATTGTAATTACTTTTTTTTATGTACGTAAATTATCAATGTGGTTGTATTGGAATTATTTTATCCTGGAAATAAAGAATTTATTATTATAATTAAATTTTGAGAAACCCTCTTGTCATATTCTTCTACACTCCCCAAGGAGACGTAACATTTAAGCTTTCTAGGGCCAGTAGTTATATATATATATATTAATTACAACCTTTTATTCAGGTTATGTTATGGTTAAGTAATAACATTTTAAAAAATGTATGTATGTTTGCCTGATTACTTTGAAAAGATCTGATTCTTAAGCTTATTCCAAGTGGTTAGTAAATTTATTTTTCTTTATACAAACTAGGTTTACAAGATACATATAAAACATATCGCTTAAAACATTTACTTAACCACAAATGATCTCTAATTACAGATGTAATTTTCCTTTGTCCTTACCACATCCTTTTTTTTTCTAATGAAACATATGAAATATTCCACATTCAACAAGTATTTAAATGCTTAAGCTTAAATATTTAAAAGACCTATATTTTATTAACATGACTACATAATTATTTACCTTAGCCCTATCAAAGTTAGCAATAGCGTTTTCCACCAAGTCAGCTTTGTCCAGATCGAGTTGTACATAGAACTTCTCAAAGGACTCGACGTGCGTCACCCGACACAGTATTTGTTGACCCACTATGATTGTTAGATCAATGGCTTCGTCTGTAATATATGAATATTATTTAAAAAAGCGCATGACATTTGTAGAAAATTAAAAATATTATTTAAAATAACAACATTTCAATTTCATCCTCAATTTAATACTAGATAAATAAACAACCGCTAATCATAAATTTTTCGAAATAGATAGATAGAATACTTTTAATAAAATATTTTGTATTGTAAATCATCTTCAGCATTTTTGAAAAAGTAAGCCGAAATAACTTGATCACTACTTACACAGTACTTACTACTTACTTACAGTCAGTTCATAGACGTAACGTGCTAGAAGATCGCAGAAGTAAAATTTAATTTCTAAGTATAGACTTAGAAATTCATTTAAAGTTTAAATTTAGTTAAAATATAAAAAAAAAACAGTTTTACGAATTATCCTACAAAACAAGTAAGTCATAGATAACATAATGACCAGATACTCTGGTCGCTGTATGATTATCAAAATTTTATAAGTTGTATGATTTCCAATAGTTATTTAGTAAATATAAGTGATAGAAACACCAACCTTTCAATGTCACAGACGCCTGCGCCTCCGACATGACAGCCAATTGCTTTTCTACTAACATATCAGCGACACCCACACCGTTATTCCAGAGAGAAACCTTATATTGCTCTTCATTACACTCTTGGAATATACACTGGTACCGTGGTGCATTGAAACAAAGATCTATTTCTGGATTAGCCTTCCATTCACCATCTTTCGGTCCCACACCACTCAAAGAACAATGGACGGCCATTTTGGGAAGCTCCATCAGTTCAGTCTCCATTTGCCAAATATCTTTAGCATCGACTAATTGTTTATTTCCAAAGTCAACATAACGGACGATGAACTTTGAAAATGGATGTACCGAAACAATAGTCGCTCTATAAAGTACACCGTCTGCTGGGTACCGGGCTAGGACAGACGCGCCCACGACCACATTCCCAGCGTAGGGCCTAACTCCTTTGTAAAGTTCTGGTATCTTGTGCATCATTTCTAGAAATTTCGGCTGCAATGACAGTATTTGCGTATAGAAATTTTCAGGTGAAATAATCCAAGTGACGGAGACTTCCTGTTGAGAGCCTATTTCCACTGTCGGCTCTGTGAATGGTGTCTCTAAAGGTAACGGGTTGGACAGTTCTTTACATTGAACTTGGTTGAATTTCTTGAACGGAGGTCTACGTTCTCTGCTGTCGTGTGACCGGAAGCTTCTTTCTGATCTCTTATCCCCGTCTGAGGTGAATGACCGATCTGACCTGTCGGCTCTGTCAGCTCGATCTCTCGGTGTGAAATTGCTTCTCCCTCTGTGATCTCCCCTTTCCACTCTGTGATCTCCTCTTTCGGGTCGGTTATCTCCCCGTTCACCTCGGTTATCTCCCCTTTCACCTCGGTTATCTCCCCTTTCCCCTCTATTGTCTCGGTACTCTCGTTTTTGGTTCCAGTTCTCTTTCTTATCACCCCAGTTATCCCGTCGTTCTCTTCTATCAGGTCTGAAAGGTCTATTTCCTCGGTCATCTGATTTATTGTGTTCGTCATCTTGGTTGTATCTATCTCTGTAAGAAATAAAAACACACTAAGAATATATTAAGGATTGTATGAATATGATGTATTAAAAGTTAATGTGCATCGATATTACAATTAGTATTTGCTTTACTTATCCACCAAATAATGGACAGTGAAATCTTAAAATTAATATTAGCATTACTGTGGCATGGGTATAAAAAGAAATGTGACGCTGAAAACAAAAACCAAACCGAAGCTGAAAATATGATTTAAAATGTGCTGAAACGAAAACAATGTTAAATGCATCTACATACAAAGCGTTGAAGCGGAACTTAAATAAAAAAGGCAATTCCACCACAAAATTTCCACATATTATAAAAAATATTTGTAAAACTTTCAGATATGATAAAATTATCCGTATAAAGTAATCAGATAGCATACTTAATACTTGGAAAGGAATCAATCAGCTCAAGCTGCGTGTTGATGCGTGACGACAAGCAAATGGGGCGAAACGAGTGCTATATACGAACAGTTATTATTACAATTATTGTGCAAACGTTACAATTATTCTAGAACTCGCTTCTTGTAGCATTGTTATTTTATTATATTACAAAAAATGATTCAAAAAGAGGTGTTTCTATACCATTATCAACAACTTAGCTCATGACTTTTCCTTACAATATATTATTTTAAAAGCCCGTACTATGAAAAATCTTACATGTTTCCAAGTAAAACTTAACATTTAGCAACTTTAATAGAAAAATTGTCAAATCTTCCTTACATAACCCAATTGGACGTGCATATACCGTATTTCTTAGAGGTAAATATCTAAGTTTTGTCCAATGTAAAATGATATCTGAATGAATATTGACCATAGAACAGTTTCGTATTTTATCATCAAAGTAATACATCGTGAAGTTTTACTTCCGACACTACGGGTTTTATACAGTGACAAATATAAAATAATTACAAAAATTTCAAAATAAGCAATAATTTACAAAAACAATAATTATTATATTAGCTAAAACATTAAAAACAGTTCAGTATTACCATAAAAAAAAATTAACAGAACAAGGCAAGCGAGTTACACGAAATATATTTACAAAACGTCCAAAAGTGCATAAACAGGCGTTACATGAAGCGTTACATATAAGTGTCAGTTTTAAATGGGTCTAACCAACAAACATCTACATATTTATATTTAAAATAAGTCAAATTCGGTAGATTTCCAAAATGGATATTCAGTTGTCAGCATAAAAAATATAATTCAGTAATTAAATTTCTTTTAAAAATGTGATATTTTACTGAAATCCTTGTTATTATATATAACTAATATATAATATTGTTATTAAAATGATCTTCCAAAACTATTCAAAAAAGTTTTTTTAGGTCAATCTGCTTTTAATTCTTTCTTTTTATTCTGCCAACATTTTCTTTGTCGGATACATTTTCTATGAGCCCTTTAACACTGACACGTGGCTGTACACGCTTAGTACCGTTTGAGTCTGTCCTGCAGCTTGTGTGCTTGCGCGTCGAGGGAGGCGGCTTCGGCGGCTTGCCTCAGCCTCTTCCCGACCCCACTCCCTTCTTTCTTCCAACCCCTCTTCTCTTGATCTCCTTTTGGTTTTCTTCTGTCGATATATAAGTTAGTACTATTCACTTCTAAATTTAACTTACATCTTTACGCGAAACATAATTACTTAATTGATTACGCAAAACATAATGATTTATTGACTGAGGAAAAAAAAAAGGTCCCGCTGAGTTTCTTGCGCCGGTTCTTCTCAGGTCTGAGGCATTAAATTTAGTGAACTGGTGGTAGATTATTTGACGTTCAAAAAATGAAGCTTGTAACTTCTTACTTTGAATAAAATTATTTGATTTTGATGATTTTATGCCTTCAATAATATTTCATCAACACTTTCGGTCTATTACAATAAACTACAATAGTATTTCGTGACAACATTCATTATGAAGAAACTATGCTAAGTTTTGAATATTGAATTAATTACTATTACTGCATAATTGGTCCCTAGATACAACAAGTCACCCAGCCAATGTTGTAATTAGCTTTTTATATGCATAAAACGTTGGCGATGATAACGAATGATTCAGTATCGAATAAATTTACTGTACGAGTAAATATTCCTAACTGTGAGAAAACTTAAAAGTATGAAATTAGAATAAAACAACAAAAAGAAACTAAAACTTGATCATTGATAGCAATTAATAAAAAAAAAAATGTAAGAAATGGGGTAATATAACACTATCTGTAACTGTTTTTATATTCTACCTACATTTACACTAATATTATAAATATGAATGTAAGTTTGTTTGTTACGCTTTCACGCCAAAACTACTCAACCGATTATCATGAAGCTTTGTTTGTTGTAAGAGGTAATCAAAATGTCATAGGGTACTTTTTTTTATTAAAAAAAGATAAATTTTGAAAATTTTGCCTAATCAAAGTCTTCAACCTAACGCGTACTTCCACGCACTACACACTATAGTATGTTGTATGGACTGCCATTAACAACGCAAGCGAACCCGCGGGTTCAACAGTTAGTAATATATAAATAAAACAAAAGAAACTACAACTAAAAATCCTTTTAAACTATTATTTTAAAACCGACATCCATATTCAAAAGTATTTCAGAACAGACTCAACGTATCATTAAAATAGTTCAAATGAAATCATCTATTGTTAATTCCTCGAAACCGTACATCGATGCATTCAGGTGGAAAATGTGCAAGGAAAAGTGCACATTGCGTTATTTCTAAACACTTGTTTCGATGCAGTTTTGTAATACGCATTCTAGCGTAATAAATTCAATTTTTATTTGATCAGAAATTTTCTACTGTTCATGTTAAATGACTATAACAATTCATTGGATATTCATATTTTCTTATATGTTATTTTTATATGCAAGTAGATGAGTAATAAAAAGTATTAAAACGCCTGTCGCGGCGCAGAGGTACAAGAGTGCGACTGTAAACGCGACAGGTTGTGGGTTCGATTCCCACTCTAGGATATTTAAAATTTAGTATTTTCATTTCTAGGGTTTGGTAAAAAGGCCCAGCGCGGCGTCGAGTTCCGCCACTCAACACGCAATGCCTCAATTCGGCGGAAAGTGGGGAACGGAATTGTTGAAAGAGAATGGCGTGTCTTCCACTAGGTTCCTCTGCCTACCCCGCTATATGCGGGATACAGCGTGAAGTTAAAAAAAAATGAGTAATAATTATGCCGATAGAGTACAGAGTATAGGAAGACATAATAAATTATCCTAGATATAATAGTTTTTACTAATGACATATCGTAATTTTCTTTTTGAAAGTATAAGATTACTATTGAATTAAATATTTATATCACCTATGAGGCTGTCAGTTAGGATAGGTAATATTTATAAAATTCTTAACTTGTACACAGTAGAACAATAAAATGCATTTAAAAACAAAATAAGATATATCACAAGTTTTAGATCACCTTAAAATATAAGAAACCTGTAAAAAATGTTACTTTTAAATGAAAACATTAACAACAAAAAAAGAAAAGAAAAATTTAAGCATCAAAAAATATAGGCAGAGAGAATCTAGTGTCAAATCACTCTGTTCTCCGCTTTCTACTCTTATTTGAAACTTTGCTTGTTGAGTGGCGGAACTCAACGCTGCTTCGTCATATCAAAACGCGGAATGAAATATAATTAATGGAATTTAAATATAATTCTTCCCCCGAATAGAGATTGAATCAATGGCTCCAACGTTTCAGATCACTTCAAAATGAAAAATTGTAACTTTAATAACAAAAAACATAAAGAAGAATAATGTTTTTTTACCTTTCCCTATTATCCCGGTCTCTGTTCGGTCTGGGCGGAGGCATTGTATTCTGTGGCGGAGACGTATCTTCAAAATCATCATGGTTGGCGACAGGCGCTGGAGGCGCGTTAGTAGTTTGCTCCCTAGGTTTGTTTGGTCCACGTCTATTACACAAAAAGGAACGAAATATTTATAATTATTTAGTATTTTTGGAGAACGGAATGTCTTAACACTAGGTTCCCTCTGCCTACCCTGCTATATGCGGGATACAGCGTGGAGCTATGTATGTATGTATTGTATTTATTTTATAAAAATTACTTTTTACATCGCCTGTCGTGGCGCAGAGGCACAAGCGTGCGACTGTAAACGAGACAGGTTGTGGGTTCGATTCCCACTCCAGGAAATGAAAAATTCCATTTCCAGTGTTTGGTAACAAGGCAAAGCGCGGCGTTGAGTTCCGCCACTCAGCACACAATGCCTCAATTAGTGGGGAACGGAGTGTCTTAACACTAGGTTTCCTCTGCCTACCCTGCTATATGCGGGATACAACGTGAGGCTATGTATGTATGTATATTTTACATAACGCTAAAAACAACTGTGATTGTTCGTATCATAAGAGTGCTTAATATATATTTACTCTACATATTGTTATTGTCAATAATGCATTTGTAAATAAACTCATTCTTGTTTAACTCATTTTTGGATTATAATAAAGAATCTTTGATTTTGTGGTCCACCAAATTGAATTACTAGTATTTAAATTGTAATACCATCACGCTTTCCTTTTTTTTAGTCCTAGTCATAAAATCTAAGCCCACAATTGACTAGACGATAACTAAAATAGGATTAACTTAGATAAGTATACGTTTCATATGTACAGATGTATTTATATTAAGTAAAACAAAGGCTATAATCACGATCGTTATACCTCAAATAACGACAATTCTAAAGCTCTAACCATTTTCACAGGTTTCGGAAAAAGATCGATATATACGTTATCTTAAAAATGAAGTAATAACAAAATTAACAGGTTAAATAATTATAGTATTCCATTTTCATTTTCAACAGAAATAAAATAAAATATTATTAGTTCTTAGGTTTCATTTTAAATATAAAATCCCACACAATTGTATATCGACGAGAAGAACAATAATCTAAGATATGAATAAATACACAATGGAACATAAAAACACTGATGATTCATAACCAACAGTTATGAATCATTGAATAAATTAATAATTAAATAGACTCACCTATCGCCTCTATCGGATTTAGCGCCATACTTGTCACTATGACGACCCGGACCCGATCGTTCGAAGCCTTCTCTTTGCTCTCTAACAAGCAAAAACACTTATAAACCAAAATTTTATTAAATTTATTAGTAATAACAATTAAAAATATCGTAAATAAGATACTTTTTCAGGAAAATAATTGATATATTGGATAATCGATTATTAATATCGCGAAAATCTAAATAAATATATTAAAAAAGTATGAAATGTTCGCAAAAATAGGTGATAAGTAAAATTAAAACGCAATTTTACCTATACCAGTATCTGTGCATGTTGTGTGTACGAAATCTTGTTCCAACTAAAAATTTCTTTGGACGGGTTCAAAGACCGCGAACGAAGGCCACAGTAACCATGACTCAAAACCATTATGAATTTTTGTTGTACAAGAAAAAGTTAACAGAAACGCAGTTACTTTTCGACGAATCCGTCTACGATGAACAAAAATGCTCTCATTTTAATTAAACGGTTTAATTAACCGATTTCATTAACATAAACACCATTTTGTTATATTCTGCAAATAATTTCACCTAAAAGACGCATAGATAAATAAGCTAGGTAATACTAAATTTATCAATAATGTCTTTATAATAACGCCTGTGGTGGCGCAAACGCACTGTAAACGCGACAGGTTGTAGGTTCGATTCCCACTCCAGGAAATGTAAAATTTAGTATTTTCATTTTCTTGGGTTTGGTAACAAGGCATAGCGCGGCGTTGAGTTCCGCCACTTAACAATGCCTCAATTTGGCGGAAAGTGCGGAACGAAAATGTTGAAACCCTAGGTTCTCTGGTTCCCTCTGCCTACCCTGCAATATGCGGGACTGTATCCCGCAAGTGAGTGCGTGAAGTTAAAATAAAAAAAAAATCAATAATGTAATAAAAAATACACACTACTATGTGTTTGACTTCTTAACATATATACTTTTTATAAAAAAAACATACACATAAACAGACTGAGGATTGAATGAATTTGTAATATTTAATATTCTGCCATCACACATTTACTGAACACAGTGGAGTAAGCACATAGCACCAAAACGTTACTTTGCTTCCCATTTTCTAATTATGTATATATATATATATATATATATATATATATATATAAAGACCATTGCATATGCCGATCTATGTGAAATTATTCCGATTCTAAATACCCGTATTTACCCTCAAACGATATTTGAACTCACAGTCATCGTTTACTGTGAGACAATCATTACCCACTACACCCTAGGGTGCCCTATAAAAGGTTTTTTTTTTTTTAACTTCACGCTGTATCCCGCATATAGCGGGGTAGGCAGAGGGAACCAGAGACCCTAGTGTTAAGACACTCCATTTTTTTACAACAATTCCGTTCCCCACTTTCCGCCAAATTGAGGCATTGAGTGTTGAGTGGCGGAACTCAACGCCGCGCTTTGCCTTGTTACCATACCAAGGAAATGAAAAAACTAACATTTCGTGGAGTGAGAATCGAACCCACAACCTGTCGTGTTTACAGTCGCACGCTTGTGCCTCTGCGCCACGACAGGCGTAGGTAATTGTATGTACACTAAAACTTAAACATAGGGTTTAATTTCATTAAATTTTAATAATCACAAAGTATTTAAGAATTATTTTGGGTCAAATAAATTATTTCATTACTTCGAATATAATAAAGAATTTAAGAAGTCAACATAGCGGAAACTGTATGAAAGTTTCAAAGTATATAATAATATAAATTAAAAAAGTTTAAATACTTAGATAAAAACTAAGTATTCATGAAAGTCAGTCAATCGGCGCAGTTGCATATTTTGTAAGTATAATAATGCTTTTATTTCGTTTTGCTTTCATATTTATTTGGCGTTGTGTAAGAACTTACAGTGAAAGTTAAAAGTGCAGTTCAATGCAAATATAGTATATATTTTATAATAATATATTTTAAAATATCTTAATAGATAAGCGAAGCCATTTTAAATAGTTTCTCTTGCTATCCATCCATTACATTCATGATTTCTTAAACGCAATAGTTATGGGTTCGATTCCCACTCAGGGAAATGATCATATTTAAACTTTTTTAATTTTCCTCCTCTAGTAAGCACGGTGTTTAGTTCCGCCGATCAACACAGAGATTGTTATTCATGTTAACGTAAATATTGTTATTTATGTTTTTTTGTTCAGAAGACGGTGGTTGAAGACGGACGGAGGGTGGGTTCAAATCTTACAAGGAGAATTACAAGTGACCTACCTTTTTCTTTACACACTGCTGTACACATATTATAATATTATTTGATTTTTGTTTTTTTGTTATGTTTTTTTGTTATGTTTTTTTTTAAGTAGTTGTTGTTTTTGTTGTTCTTTTTATGATTTGTGTTTTCTTTTACTTTCCTGTTATTATTAATAATGTTTACAGTGTGTTTTGCAATAAAGCTTTTACTTACTTACTTACTTAAAATGTAGGTGTTCAGTTAGATCAAATAAGGCGGAAGATTTCTTCAATGAACACGTTTCTCAGTTCAGGTGTTAAAATATAAAAAGTAGTGATTTATCACCAAGAGAGAATAAAATAATTTCAATCGTATACAGATTTTCCACACAATTGTATGTTACACAAAGATACCTAACAAATACTATGTTACGTTTACTGTTAATAAATTATTGCAGTAACATTGATATGTAACAGTAAGAAATACGTTTCACTTGAGTAGTCTAGTTAATGACGCTTAAGTAAATCCAATTACTCAGTTTCTAATGGTAGATGAAACCAGATTTTCATTTTAAAATGTAACTGTTATTCTTATCAAATACTAATCTATATTCTATATATATATATATATATATATATAAATACGTGAAACAAAAACTTTGGATCCCTTTTTACGAAAATAACGCGGACGGAGGAGCATAAAACTTGGCACACTTATAGTTCATATAGAGAAAGAGATGCAGAATGCTAATGTTTTTTTTTTTAAATAATGCATAAAAAGTATTAAATTAATAAAATAAATGTTACACACACTATCATGATTTAACATCCATGTTTATACAAAGTGATATACATTACTAAAGACAACGCGTTGTTAACGCGTCAACGGGAATAGTGTTCCCGTATTATTAATAATGTGATTATATTAATCTATATTGAAATAATTCGTAAAAATCTTGAATAACTTAACTTGAATTTCGCTTATATTTTTTATATAAGTTTAATTTAAATTATCAATTTTTATAATAATATAATTCGTTTTTTAACTAAAACTTACCTGCTACGAAAACTCCCTCCTCTCTGACCAAATTCCTCTCCATCTCTTCGTCTTTCTTCTTTAAAACTCTTTTCGCGTCGAAAACTCTTTTTCTTATCGTCTGGTACACTTCCTTCGGGAGAACTGAACGTTTCTGGCGCGTCTTTACGCGGAGGAGTTAATTGGGCCTTAATCTATATATACAAGAATTGAATAATAGAAAAAAATATTAAATGGTGAAAAAGAAAAAAACATGAATTATTAAATAATCTTTAACGATCGGTTAAAAGACAGCGAGGAAAGAAAAAAATGACAATCAGTATGTATATGGGAAAATATAAGATAGCATTAAACACTATATTCACGTATTCTCTTTTTGTCTTTTAGGAGATATGTCACGTATTACATGTTTAGATAGGTATAATAACCGAATGTTTCATTTATAAATTATATATATATATAATAAATTACTAGTAAGGCAAGAAAAAAAGAAAAGAGCATATCCAGATACTCCGTTCCCTACTTTCTACTAACATAACATGTTGAGTGACGGTACTCTACGCCGTATAATTATCTCACCAGAGCAAGGAAATGAAAATTATTTAAATACAATCAATCACTTTAGTAGAGATCGAATCATAAGCATTGCTTTTAAATTCAGACGCTTTTCCAGTGCGCTGCGATAGCTTCAAATATTTATTTTTTCTTTACGTTTGCTTCACGTCTCCTGCCGCATAGCTACTTAGGCAGAGAGAACCTAGCGTAAAACACCCTGTTCACTCCTTCCTGTCAGAACATATATTTTTTATTACAAGACAATTTTCGAACAATCATTGTTAAGCAAACTTATATAAATATCTAACTTTAAACCTTACCTCAGCATTAGTTCTTGGCTGAGACAGCTGCATCATACGCCTGGCCACATCCAACGGTGGTGACACCGTGTCATCTACTAGGGACACTAGCATTGTGTCACTGGACAACACTCCTATTACATTGGCCATTAGGGTTTTCTCTAAGGCTATCATTTCCAGCTGATTAGATGTTTTAGACTCTACTGGTTTGTTCTCATAGCCCTAAAATAAGTAAAAAAAAAATTGATATAAGCTTCACGCTGTATCCCACATAGTTGGCAGAGAGAACATAGTGTCAAGACACTCCGTTCTCTGCTTTAGGCTCGAATTCGATACTGTTTGTCGATATTATTTGTCGAGTGGCTGATTTCAATACCGCGTAATTTTATCACAACGGAAAAATCGATTCTCATTCAGGGATAGCCCTGAATGAGAATCGAACTAACAACTAATCGCGGTTACATTCATATGCTTTCCCATTGAACCACGATAACCAAAGTTAGACATATTTAGATAAAAACATTTTGGTTGGGGTATGAAATTTATATATCAGATGTAGTAATAATTGTATTATAAACTACGATATGCGGCTTGCAATGTCTTTATGTATGAGTTATATAACATAGAATTCTGTTTTTTGCCGTTCTAGTGATAATGTTGAGAAATCCTCTCTTAAGGCCTACTCAAAGTTTAGTTCAGTTTTTTTATTTGTTTCGCTTCAAATTTATTCTTTGAGTAGGTGTTAAAGGATAAATGTCAAATTTATATGACAAACTTAAGCTTTCTACGCCCAGTAGTTTTGGGAGCGCATTATCGTTAGTCACCCAATAAGGGAAGTTTTTTTATACAATATACATAGGTTTCACATTTTTTTCCATATATATTATAAAGTACTATACATATATATTGGAAACTACCTCCAACATCAAATAATTCTTGCTACTGACACTTCTATAGTGTGTAAAACTTTTAATTCGTAATATTGAAATAAGGACAGTATACTTTATTCTATTAAATGTGTTTAATTTTAAATATTTTTATTTTTCAATTATTAAATTAACAATAATTATACAAAATTAAAATTCAATAAAATGAAAACTTTATTATGTAATATATAGATATATTTTTATTGATTTGTAACTGTGCTAATTTGGCATGCTAGAAACACCATATGAAAAGAACCCAACCCAACTGTGCAAAGTACTTGATTATTGTTAAATAAATAAACTTTACACAAAACTTTTATTATTAGTTCAATTAAAATTCTCACACAATACAAATTGATAACCTCTCAAATAGGACAACCTCTCAACTACAAGGAGGCACTTAAATAGATAATAATTTCTTTCATTTCAATATTTGCTCCCTTATTAAGATAAGAAGAAGGGAAGAAGGTAAGAACTTAGTGATAAGTCACACAAATAATAACCTTAATACTTACTTTTAGTGCACATTTCAAAGCTTGTGCTGGCAGCTTGATTAGGTCCCGGGTTATAGTTCTCAAATCTTTAACATCAACCTCTTGTTCATTACCATAATCTACATATGCTACTACAATCTTTTTCCCCCGAGTATCCCTCACCATGGCTCTGTACCAATTGTCATCATCAGGAAATCTGGCACAGCATACGGAACCTACTGGAAGCTCCCCAGGTGAAGAACTATTTTCACAGTGGGCCTTAACAGCTTCCATAACAGCATTTAGTTCATCAATTTTATCAGACAATTGAACATAGAATTTAATACAACTATCCACATATGAAACTAATACTGATTGTTTACTTCCCAAAGGCAACATATCCATCCATTTGAACTGTAAATTATCCTTCATATTTAATGTCAACAAATCTAACACATTCTTGTTGTCTAAAAACAGTTCTCCATATTGTATCAGTGGTGGCCCTTCAGGTGCCACAACTCTCAGAGTCAAGACTTTTCCATTAACCAATTGTTTGAACGCCTCAATCAAGTGTGGACTCTTTTGTAACTTTTTAACTCCTGATAAGCAGAAGCGCATAGCAAAAACATTTGGCTTAACAAATTGCTCTGGAATATCAAATATGTCATAGTAAGAAACCATTTCAGTATCTCCAAAGTCAACAAAGAATAATTTACACTGGGATCCTGACAGGTTCATTACAATAGCCCTGCAAATTATTCTATCCCCAGACATTCTACCAAGACACACCGTTCCAATCATTGGTGGTTCAGCCAAGCTACTGTGTGGCCTCCTGTTGATATCATCCGTCATTTCTTGCAATTTCTTTGCATCAGATACAAGTTGCACTGCAAATAACTCTGGACCTTCTTCAGCAAATGACACAAACACCTTGTGTTGAGAATTTACTTCCAGTAATCGGCTTTTATAAGTAATAGATTTTTTAGGAGAAGGTGGTTTGTTAATTGATATTGGTGTAGATGGTGGTGTAGCAGGCAAAGGGACTGCAATATTTGTGGCATGTTGAGGTTGGCGGACTGGTGCTCTAAGATTAACCATGTTTCTTGACGCCTTATTCACTAACAGTCTTTGACTAACTCCTCCCTGAATTGGTGCTCCATTATATGGCACTGCTACATTCTGATTTATTCGCATTGCAGAAGCAGGATTCGGGAAGTTTTGATTAATAAGAAATGGTACATGTTCAGTGAAAGATGGAGGATCTGTCAATAAACTTGGTGACCAGCTTGTTTGACCTTGTGGACTGTCAGTCATTTGCAACAAGAGTACTTCTTGTTTTGGCACAGGCAATGCTATCCCAAACCTATTAGACACTAAATGAGTTGATAGATCATTTCCTTTAAATTGAATTGATATTATTGATAAAGTATGTGTTTGCGCTTCCACTGTTGCTGGATACTCAGCATAACATAATAAACTTTGTAGTTTTAAAAGTAGAGGTTCATCCCATCTTCCAGATGGATGCATAACACGAGATAAATAATAGTCGGTCGCCTGACCTCTTAATTGTAAAAACATTGGATCATAGTTATCTAAGAATCGTATGGTACTCAACGATATTATGTCTTTATTACCATAATCAATAAAATGGACTCCGACTAAGCCAGTGGCAAGGTTTGTTGTGCTTATAATTTTAGCTCTGTAATACGTTCCATCTTTATATTTCGCGGCACAAATAATACCCTCATGAATAGCTGCCGGAGGCACTGCTCCTATTCCTTTTTCTAAATCTTCTCGGGCCGTTTCAAATAAGCTCTCTACCATCAATGAAGATGGCTGATCAAGCTGACCACTTATCTTCAGAAAGTGTCCCTCACTATCAACGTGAGTCACATAAAGCCGAAAGGGTCTCTGAGCTTCTGTTGGTAAAGCCATGTTCAAGTCACTTATACAATTACGTTAGGCACTTAAAATAAAAAATTAAATATTTCTTAACATTACTCTTATTAGAAATTAAAGTACGTATGTCACTTAGGACTGCTATAACTTCAGTCAACAAGAAATGCACTTTCTTTTCCGTTTACGTTTTCATATAACATGGCGATTGACGAATAGTTTCATATTTTTTTAATTTGTCTATGAATCAAAGACTATGAAGTATGAGGTAACAATGACAGAAACATTATTACTCATCTGTGCTTACTACTTTGAAGTTAAATAGAAATTCTACAGATTACGAATATCAACGCCAAACTAATTGCACTAGAGTGAAATCACTATCGATAACATAATATTTTTGAGACTCATATATGTCAAAACCTTAATGTCAAAACGTTTCAAATTTGTGTTTTAATTTTCCGCAACAATTTGTTTTCTAACTCACATTTCAATAGCTGTAATATTAATTGTGAATTGATATGTAAAAATTTTAATTACCTAATATTTATTCAACTTTCATGCTGACATTGCATGTTAATTGGGTCGTCCCAATTTTGTATTATTTTATAATGAAACAGAAATAAAATACAAAATGATTGAAACTTGTTCAAAACGATGTATGTTATTAGGAACAATTCTTTTAGGAGTGTAAGTGTTCAATTGTCTAACAAGATCACACGAAATATTTTATAACATATGCTTCAATCATATATTTTATATGGTACCTTTATAAATTACAGATTAACCATCGTGATTCTAATATTAGAATCACAATTGGCAGATACCCTCTCAGGTAGTCAAAGAATGAAAAACAAAACATTTCCTACAGAAAACAACTCCACTTGTTGGATGCATCAACCATATACCATTTTAAGTGAATGTCATCCCTGTTCAGGTACATATTATAATAAAGTTGTTACTCTATTTTCTAATTATTTTATATTATAATATATTATTTTCTAATTATATTGATCTTCTAATTATATTATAATAATAAAGTTTAAATTGCATTTATTTATAATTTGATATTTTTTGATTGAAGTTAATTTTAATTAAATTTGTTATATTTATTTTGCTATTTATAATATTTATTCAACCCATTTTAATTTAAGAATTATTATATTGCAGACTTTGAAATAAGAAGTAAAAGTATAGGTGTATGTATTCACACAAGCTTTAAGGAGATTCTTAAATGTGAAAATGGTGAAACTGTTACTAGAAGGTTTGTATGTAGTTTAAGAAAGATATTAACATGATATTGCTTTGTTTATATATTTTATGATACATTATAAGTGTAGTTATTAAGGCCCTTCCAATTTACATTTCAGCTGTGACCGAGTTGCATATTTGGAGGAAAGAGCATACTGGAAATTCACTATTTGGTCATTTGTTATTGGAATGGCCTCCTCATTAGCAGTCATGTTAAGGATGAGAGTCCTTAACCACAAAGCTAAAAGAAGAGCTCACCAAGTACTAAGTAATGGTTCTATTTAAAATATTTGTTATTTAAAAACAATAATTATTTATTAATGTAATATATTATGACAAGATAAAGAAATGATCTAAAAAAAAAACAATTATGTTTTAGTAATAAAAAATATATTTAACTATGTATAAAAGGCATCAATGGTTTTTTAATTAATATTGTTCAAAAAGTATTTGAATAAGTTCACTAATTACTTTCACATTAACACTGTTTCCTAGAAGTCTATAACATTGTTTTAAAGTAATGTTGTCAGGAAATGAATAATACTGTGGAAATGACATTAGAGACAAAACTTCAGTAGGAGTAAAAAATCTCAATTTCATTTTTTTTATTGTAGTTATAAATTCTTCACTACCAACATTGTATGTGTTTGCTATTTTGTAATAATTTGCTATTTCTTCAGGTGCTAACTCAGTATATACAGAACCAGTTCCTTCAACATAATGTGTATAAGCTTTAGTGAAACAACAAGACCTTTTTGATTCTTTATAACAAACATCCAATACTTTTGCTCTTTTTAACAATTTATCACTTACTAAAAATGTATCTGGAACATTGTTTTCCACAATTTCTTTTAAAGCAAAGGGTTCACTGTAAAGTTTTGGTAAGCTTTTTATCTAAAAATAAAGCACATTATTATTATTTTATGAATTATAATGAACGTAAATAAATATTGAAATATAGTAAGATGAATTCTTACAATTTCTTCTTTTTCTTTAGATTGCCATTCGAAAACATTTCTTCTGGCTAAGCAGTAATATCGTAGTCTAGAGTTAGGTACACCAACACATGTAGGACTTAAAAGATATTCTTGATAGTCAAAATTACATTCTTTTAATTTATTTACAAATAAATTTCTTACTGTAGAACATTCAAATCCTTTAACATTTTCCATTAATATATAGTTAATTTTGTCTAAGTGGCCTAATAAATTTATAAAATATACAAAAGAATTTGTCCTAGGATCGTTTTCATCTAAATATTTCCCATTTCTTGTAAAAGGTTGACATGGTGGTGACATAAGCACAGTGTCCACATCAAGTTCACTAATTTCTTTTGAAGTTAATGACTGTATATTTCTATTTATTAAGTGAATACCAGAAAAATTGTGTCTGTAAACATCATTTGCCACATTGTTAACATCAACAGCCATCATAATTTCACCTTTTAAGCCTGACTCTGTAATCGTATAAATGTTTATTTTTTGAATACATAACTTTTTTATTAATAAATGCGGAAATCAAATTACCATTCCATGCACAGTGCATGCCACCAATTCCACTATAAAGTTCTAATATTTTGTGTTTCATTTTTGTTATTAAATAAATAAACAGATAACAAAATATAATAAATAATACATAAAACTTTAAGTTAGTTTTAAACATTTAAAAAGTAAAACGTGATTCCATTCAATGTTTAATTTTGTGGATGTCAAAGTCACGTTGGCATTTACCACGTACATTTAATATCTTTGTTCTGAAATTGTTTTCGTATATCTGGATAACTCTGATAATCATTTGTAATTTTTTAAAATAATTTAAAGAATAATAAACAACAATACTGGCTAATAATAAAAAGTTGTTATAACTTGTTTATCACAATGGACTAGGCCAATAATAAAGTTGTAACAACAACACTAGTGTAAAATGTCATTCAAGAAGGTTCGCAGTTGAATGACCTTGATTCCGGCAGTTATGGCGGAACTAAAGCAGAGAAAGGACGTGTTTAATATTAAAAGTGATGATAATGCCGATTCAAAGGAGCATGTTTATCTCGAAGAAACATTTTATATTCTTTCTAAAAAGAAATCTGTATTTCGTGTTAGACTTACATCTAATGGATTGTCATTAATTAAAGAAACTGATGATAGTTCAAGGGAGCAAACAATATTCCTGAAAGACATCATTGGCAGTAAATGTATGAGAAGCAAAAGGCGCCGTGTCGGGGCAAGTTCTTGTGTTTGCAGTTCATTTGTTGGTCATCAACAACTTAAGGTGGTGGATGAAAACAGTGGAGACCTTGATGAAAGCGATATCAGTGCGTATCTTTACATTTACGCTTACAATTTAAAGCGCAGTCGCCGTAGCTTGAAACGAGAGAGAACAACAATAACATTGCGATTCAGATCTTATGATAAATATGAAGATAATAACAGGGAAGCGCAAAAGTGGAGGACTACAATCAAATGTTTGCTGGCTGATCAGCCGATATCATATACCTTACCTGTGAATGAAAAAAAATTGTTAATACTTTTAAATCCTAAGTCAGGTCCTGGAAAAGCTAGAGAATTATTTCAAACTAAAGCAGCTCCTATTCTTCAAGAAGCCGAAACGCCTTACGATCTGCACGTGACAAAATATGCCCAATATGCTCGCGAATTTGTCAGAACAAGAAATGTTTACGCCTGGCGCGGTATTGTTGCGGTTGGTGGTGATGGAGTCCTATTTGAAATCTTAAACGGAATGTTTGAGCGCCTGGACTGGCAGCAAGCTCTTGCGGAAGTACCATTAGCTATAATGCCATGTGGATCAGGCAATGGCCTAGCTAGGACTATCTGTCATCATTATAAGTAAGTAAATTATTCAAATGTTCTAATCACATATATATTTCAAATGATATTTCAAAATATTTTTTATTCTTGTTCTCAATTTTCATGACATTATAATTAATAATATCTTAGTCAAAATATTAAATTTTATTTTAAAGACATAAAAACGTGTGTTGAAATCTAATACAAAAAAATAACAATATATTTTTTCCATGTAGTATACATACACATGTATGTTTATAACATTTGTAAAATGTACCCATATTCTGCATGATGCAGCACATCTTATGATTACCTAGAATTGTATTTCTAAATTGAAACAAGCTAAATGAATGTGATCATATTTTTTTTGTCTGCATTCTTACCTTTTAGATTTATTTAAATTCAATATAAAAATATAGAATATTACAACAAAGAATTTCTTAGTGTGTTTTTACATTAACTAAAAATAATACTTTGTCAGAATAATGAATTGGCCATTAACACAAATGCAATTCATTTGTTTAATGCACTCATTTTCAACAAAACATTATAGTTTAAATCACTTGCTCTCTATCTCTGTAGTTTTATTCTTATTTTACACATCTGCATTTTGCTGGATAGGCTGAAACTTTAATAATAGGTTGAATCTGTTCTCTGTTTAATGTTCATTTTCTATTCTAACTATGTATACTTATTGCTGAAATTAATACAATGTTTTGTTTTAACATTTTCCAAAAATACCCCAATTTTTATGATAAATAATTTGTTAAATGATTTATGTATATATGTAATTAAAAACATTTCCTATTTCCTATGTTACTTACTACTTCAAATTATAATATGAAAGTGGGCTTGTTTGAAGGTTTCATATTAATTTAATCCAAACATATTTATGAATGATAATATTAAAGGATATGAATTAAACATAAGTTACAGCTAATATTTAGTTATGATAATTTTTCTTCACATATAAATGTTCTTATTACCTTTTTATTGTTAATGTACGTCATTTGACATTTGCACACTGCTTATTGTAATTTTAAATATATATCTGCATATTTTTGGCTTAACCATTTTATAATTTTAAAAATTTTAGCTCATTTCAATATTCACTTTTGTAATTAATTCTGTAGATCCATTTGTCAGCTCAATAAGTACACAAGACATTTCTATATATTACTCATAAGACATTTTAAAATGTTATGTTGTACATACAATGTTTTGTCAAGGACATGCAAAAACCATGTAATTATATTTTGTTTGAAGAGCTGTAGTATTTCAAACATTCATTGCTTATGTAAGCTATAAAGAAATATTTAATTAACGCCTATTGTGGCGCAGAGGCACAAGCGTGTGACTGTTAACACGACAGGTTGTGGGTTCGATTACTACTCCAGGAAATGGAATTTTTCATTTCTTAGGTTTGGTAACAAGGCAAAGCGCAGCGTTGAGTTCCGCCACTCAGCACGCAATGCCTTAATTCGGCGGAAAATTGGAGAACGGAGTGTCTAGCACTAGCACTAAGTTCCCTCTGGCTACCTTGCTATATCGGGATACAGCGTGAAGCTATACTCGTATATGTATGTAAATTATTTCCATAGTAGTTGCAAATAAGTTGATAAATCGAAAAATAGACACTTTCAGAGCAGCATTTTTAAGTTTAAGTTTTATCTATAAATTATGTTTTTATGTTATTCTAAATACTTTTTTTTGAATTATTCATCCTATAAACAAAGCAATCCAAATAAAGTAATGAAAAAAAATGCAATTAAACACATAGGTAAGAAATGTAGTGTAGATTTTTTTTTTTCAGTATTATTCTCGTAACGAGCAGCTATCGAGTATATCAAGCCTAGTTGTTTCGAGATCTCATTAGTCATGACCTGAGTTAGGCTTAATAATCACTACTGTTTTCGATCTTTTAAAACCTTGGCATTAAAAACATATATCATACGTTTTTTAGATCACTGTAAACGCGATTAGTTATAGGTTCGTTTCTCACTCAGAACAATGATTGTATTTAAATTATTTTTATGTCTCCGCTTTGGAAAGTCGAGCGAGCGTAGGTCCCTTCACTTAAGACTCAGTGTCTCGAATTCGCACGGAAGCTCGGAAGTTTTCTTTGATCACCCTGCTATGCGGGATAAAGCTTGAAACTGCATACATTTTTACTGACTATTATAAGAACCGCTAATAAACATTGCTTTGTCTTAACAGCAACAATATTTCTTCTCGTAACGTAATTTAAGGAGCGCGGATAGTGGAGGTGAACGTGAATGCGCATTTATAGGGGCCTCTTAAACATATACTTGGCTTGTAAATCCCAGGCACTCTCCAAACTCTTCTCTCTGCAATGCAATGGCTACCCACACGGTGAATCCATGGTGTGAAGTTTCTTCTATGTCAGTTAAACCAGTCCTAAATACTTCATGTCCGTATATAGCTTTAATTAGTACTTATGGAAGAACTCCTACTTATTGTAAACCTGTAGATATTTACATACAGATAAGCATGTAAATATGTTTTTTTATATTAAAGCTGATAATGTTCATATATCCGGGAGAACGTGTTGTTGTATACTTAAGTATAGATATTTTTTTTTATTATAAATTATTGTAGCATTTATGTTACCACGAATAACTGTAGTTTTCATGAAACATTGTCTATAGGTTCTAGATATTTTTCTTCCGGTAATTTCAGTATGTAATTTGTAAACATTAACATGTTAGTTTGCAGAAGACGAATTTTGCATAGACTTTTAATAATATTCTTTTAAAATTATATTTTAACCTAACTATTTAATCTGTTTTATTTTTTACGGTGGATTTCTTTGTGCGTAACGTAAACACGTAAATAGTATAAAAAGTAATTACGCTTCAAAAAGCATTAGCCTACACCAAAGTTTTATTTAGAGGCACAAGCGTGCGACTGTAAACGCGACAGGTTGTGGGTTCGATTCCCACTCCAGAAAATGTACAAATTTAGTATATTCATTTCCTGGTTTTGGTAACAAGACAAAGCGCGGCGTTGAGTTCGGCCACGCAATACCTCAATTCGGCGGAAAGTGGGGAACTGAGTGTCTTTAGCACTAGGTTCTCAGGTTCCCCTATGCCTACCCTGCTATATGCGAGATACAGCGTGAAGCTAAAAAAAAAGTATTTTTTTTGCTGTTTTTCGCTTATTTTTGTTTCATCTTGTTCTATTTTATGAATACCTAGGTATATAAACGAGCGGTTTTATAGCGGTTGTTAACCTTTATATAATAGTACCAGTAGTAATGGTACAAGTTTTGTACTCGTTAGAATAATATATAAGTAAATATAAATATTCAAAGGACAGTTACAAAAATAAAGTTTACAAATGTGAATTTATCTCCAGATATGTGAGATTATGTCCAGCCAATCTATGAATCTGTAAAAATGCTACACATTATTTATTATACTTCTTAAACATATATATTTTTTCGTCTAGAAAATGCCCAAAAAGTTGTTAAAAACACATTTTTTGTAATATTCGAGTACTTGACGTCAAAATTTTATTTCTATATTTTTTTCTTCACAACTATCATTGTCTTTTGATTACAACAAAATATAATACATCCTTGTTACTGTTTTCGCACACTATATAACAATAGAATCTTATTTGCAGTTATTAGTAGTTTCCGTAATGGTTGTCTTAAATTTAGGTACGTAATAAAATGTACAAAAAATAATGACAGGAAAATTTACAAAGCATAAATTATCTCTAAAAGACATATTTTCCAGAAGACTATGTACTTATTTTGTATAAAATTCTAAAAGCTATCGTGGCACAGTTGGAGTGTGCCTAAATGATGGTTACGAATTTCAATTCTAGTTAAAGTAGTGTTTATATGTAACAAAACATCGATGTCTCATTTCGATTACGTAAATTACACTATCTCTGCTAACAAAGACGTTAAATTAGTAGAATGGAAAGAAAATAAGCAACAAACTAAATTTTGTGCCTACCCTACTATACCAAAGAATAAGAAAATATATAAATAAGGCATTATCATTGCAATTGAAGTTCTACTAGTTATCGAGTATAATTAATCAAACCTGTTTTGTGAATCCAAATACGAAAGTCATTAAGGTCTTAAATAGGTGCATAAACAAGTTTCTTTGGTTTTCTAGATGATTATTACATTTTGTAGTAAAATATATAATATGAGACCGTCATAGATAATAAACGTGCAATTAAATACTAAAATTATGGAAAAAGGAGTCCTAGGTTCTCTGCCTAGGAAAAATCCGAAAATAAAATTAAATAATTGTTGATTTAGGGTATTTTTAATATAATAAATACCTAGGATGGCTTGTCAATCAGCAACAACATTTTTTAAATGGTATGCGAAACTACTTAAAAACCTTTTTTTTTGCATACAGACTAAGGAACCTGGAAATGTTGAAAGGTAGAAACAACAGGAAGTTGATTTTAAAACAAAGCTGTACCTATATTTATTATTTTATATGTATGCCCTTAATTGTATTAAAAAATAAAAAACCTATATATACCTAATACAGATATTTTAAACGTTTAATTTTAAAAAAGAATCATAACTAAATGAAGCTAAATAAACAGCTTTTAAAATGCTTTGTTTACGTACAAAATTTGTTTTTTATTATTTTTATATATGACCTGCTGCTGCTGACCACAAATTAACCTATTTTGCCTTCTCGCCTTTCTTTAAACTCAAAGTTCGTAGAATAAAAATAAAAACAGCAATAGGCACATATGACTTGCAAATTTTTTTGCAGTTTTCCTTATTTACTTCCCCGCTCTGTAGTTAGGAAAGGAAGATGTATCATCTAACACATGTAACATTAAATTTAATATAGAAATTGTGGTAACTTATTTGAAATAATTAGTTTATTATTTTTAAAATATATACTTATAGGGAAATCAATTTAAATACCGAAAAAGGAAAACCAAAAATATAATATTACTTATTACGGCATAGCCTAAATTTATACCTAAAAAGTGTATAATATGACTGAAATGAATTAGTAAAGAGGTTAATATAATGGTTATAAAAAATATTGTAAATAACATTAAAAAAAGAATCGTTGAGATTATCACGGTATTTTTTTAATAGAACCAATGTATGAGCAGTACTTGTCTTAAAATTGTGAGTACTGACATTTTTAAAAATTGACTCCAAAGGTCGCTTTTAATGACGTAATCGCAAAAAGTTTTTTTAAATAGCTAATATTTTAATTTTTTCTTACTTATAGCTTATCTCTTCTTACAGCAATTTATTGTCTTTGTCCGATATTCAAATGTGACTCATTACAACAAGTACAAAGAGTATTATCGAAAATGCGGAATGCGAATTTTTATTCAATTGGTTAAATTAAAATAAATATTATTTATTTACATGACGATTAAAAGTACTGCTAAAGTATTCTTTTGTTATAGAAACAAAATTTAATTACGTCATTATCGTATTTGTGTATTTTAAATAGGTACATGTCAAATATTATACTTATCACTTTATAACGTACACACTTCTAGTGTTTACTTTATTCCATCGAAAAACCTCTGCCTACCTTTCATGGTTATTTGAACATTTTGTTGGTAATTTAAAAAAGGAGGAATACATTGGCAGTAAAATAACTGAAAACATGTAATTATGTTGTACGTAACATTGTAACTGACTGACTGTAAACGCGACAGGTTGTGGGTTCGATTCCCACTCCAGTAAATGTAAAATTTAGTATTTATATTTCTTTGGTTTGGTAACAAGGCAAAGCGCGGCGTTTAGTTCCGCCACTCATAACGCCATGCCTCAATTCGGCGGAAAGTGGGGAACGGAATTGTTGAAAGAGAATGGAGTGTCTTAACACTAGGTTCCCTCTGCCTACCCCGCTACATGCGGGATAGAGCGTGGATTTGAAAAAAAAAAGAAAAAAAGATGTTGTACATATCTTTGTGTTATGGCCAGATTACACATGAAATTGTAGTCAGTGCTATTTCAATGTACAAGCTATACTTATTACTGTAAAATTTTCTAGATCTGTTCAGTATTTGTATGAACGAGTAGCATGGATGTGCCACGCATTCTCACAATTTCTTGCATTTATAATATTAGTAGGAATTCAAACGTAAAATAATTAAGTCCATACTTTTTCCAAGGTTAAACATTATATGATAGTATTTATACGTGTATTTTTTAATTATTCTCTTACTTTAAATGATGTAGCAGCCTCATACTTTACGCTGCATAATCGGGTAGTCAGAGAAAAATGTCAAAACACTCTGTCCACCGCTTTGTGCGTTGTGTCGGAACTCAAGGCCACGATATATATATTTTTTGAATATAAGATACATAATTAATTCCTTTTCGTTTCGTACTTACAAGTGTTTATTAATGTTAATAGATTCAAATAGGATTCTTGCCTTGGCTAGTTAATAGAAATTTACAGATCTGTAATTATTTGTAATTGCTCAGTTACTTGTGCATGCTATAGTGCTAACAAAATATACTGACAATTGCTCTACATTCGAAATACTTATAGTTAACATAGAAATGGTAAAATTATAAAATTAAGTAAATAGGTAATAATAATAGATGCATCTTAAAATTAGAGTTTTTATGATCTTGCGTCTAATTAAACGTAAATACATAGATATTCCAAAGTTAAACGGCACATTTATTAGTTAAAGTTGACTTTTAATTAGTTTGCTTTTATTCAGTCTTAACTCTCTGACTCTCTGACATATTCTTCATTGTTTCTATGTTAAGATTTTCTGTTCTTCACTTAGATTCGGGATATTAAACACCGTGGTTAGTGTAAATAGAGAGAGTTTTCATTTTTTAGAGATATGTCGTTTATGTCGAACCCACAACAATCGTATGTACACACTTCCTAACTTTTTATTCCTGGAAATAAATTAAATAGGTATATAATAATAAAAACAGATTTAAATTCAATGATTCACAAGTTGCTTTTATTGGTTCAATGTATTTAGTTCATGTCGAGGTTACTCGCCGGCATCGTGGTGCACCGGTCGCATATTTAACATACCACCTTTAATCGTGGTCTAAATCAATTTTGTTTGTAAATAAAACAATATAATAATGTTTTATTTGTAACTCATTAAATATTTAATGTACTAAATATTTTTATAACCTAAAAAGTATACTTATACTCACTGGCAATACTTTGACATTGACTTACTTCCCTGACCTATGACTGATAAACAGATGTAGACTGCGTTAAGGGGACTCATCTCAGGGTAAAATGTAAACAGCATTTTGAAGCTTTAAAAGCAAGGTATATTTCGCAATAAAGTTAAATGTAAAAAAGCCGCTAATGGTTGACCGAACCTGGCCAAGGTTAGGTCAACATGGAGAGGCTTTTTAAATGCGAAACAAATGAGAGAAAGTACTCTTGAGTTTCTTGTAATTTGCACTCGTTCTTTAAAAAATATAAATCAGATTAATTTGTTATTCAAAATATATACATTGGATAAAGTAACAGCAGTTGTAGTTAAATACCAAACGAGGAAACGTCGTGGCAGAGAGCGTTATATCACAATTTCATAATCGCGTATAATACTTCTGTCTCGGCCATTTTACCACTTATTTGAAGGTAGCTGAATACTTTCACTTCTGCGCAACCAATGTTTCGCTTTAATTTACTAAGACCCATACTTTTTTAATATCTGTTCCGTATTCAGTTTGACCAAAATAAAAATATATTCGTATAGTTTAATTGGATAGCCGCTAGAATGTTTGGACGGATTCCAAGAGGCGGGAGTTTGAATCCTGCTACGTTCAAGTTTTTATACGTTTCTATATTTTGCGTATTCTTAACTATAATGTAAACGTTTTGAATATAAATAGGAACTGTGTTATCTACATAATTTACCGCGTGCGATTGTTATGAGTTGAAATTGACATAGGGAAATGTATACATTTCAGTTGTAAATACACGCTATTATCGTCCTATTTAAAGAAAATTTCCCTTAATTACTTAATGTCGTGCTACAACACGCAATTTTCTAATACTGTACAATAATAGAGGAACATCACATCTGACGAAATAAACTCATTGATACTTAAAAGATATCACAGATACAAAGAACAATAATCTGAATAATCAAAAGATTTGATCTTACAGCCAAGGTTAATTAGCTAGCACGAGAGCTCTTTTCTAATTAAAACATGAATGAAAAAGTTTTTCTTTTAAAACCTTCACGGCTTTTATTATTTCTAGATTACGAGAAATAACAAAATATTTTACTGTATACTTAATTCTTTATTTTTTTTTAACTTCACGCTGTATCCCGCATATAACGGGGTAGGCAGAGGGAACCAGAGAACCTAGTGTTAAGACACTCCATTCTCTTTCAACAACATTTCCGTTCCCCACTTTCCGCCAAATTGAGGCATTGCGTGTTGAGTGGCGGAACTCAACGCCGCACTTTGCGTTGTCACCAAACCCAAGAAAATGAAAATACTAAATTTTACATTTCCTGGAGTGGGAATCGAACCCACAACCTGACGCGTTTACAGTCGCACGCTTGTGCCTCTGCGCCACGACAGGCGTTAGTTAACTTTTGTTTTTTTGAACTTACTTAATACTTTTTAAGTAAAAATCATAAATGATCATAATTCTGTCATCAAATACATAAACGACCTATAAATTATATTTGTAAAGAATAAATGAAATGAAAAATGCCACGTTATTTTTTAATGTTTGATAATTTTATTATACCTACATATCTGTTACGAATATGTGCGCAAACAAGATAACATTTCAATAAGATCATTTATTTTACAATTGATTACATTTCTCTTTATTGTATACGTATTCTCCAAGTAAGTAAATATATATATATATAAATTATTTAAAAAAAAATTATATCGTACGTTTAACTATGAAATGATTCTATATTCCCTATAGCATTTCTTCGTGCATTTTATCTGCTGGGCAGAAAAATTGCAATGAAGCATTCCATTCTCTACCTATTGTTTAGTACTAGTCCTAGTGGACATACCGTTGACTGACGAATTAATTTTACCAAATTAGTTTAGAGATTCAAATCAACAGCCCAAATATTTAGCTATACAGGCTTTAATTAAATAATGCTCACCCGGGATGCTCATCATAGTTGTAAATTTATTGTAAAATTTTATTTTAAAAGAACATCTGTTGAGTCTGTCTCTTACCGGCTCTTCTCAGCAGAACTGCCTTTCGAGACGGTGGTAGCTTCCAGTAGGGCTGACAATACTGATATCTTTCGTTAATTGACGATATCGGTATCGGTATATAGTATAGTCTACTTAAATAAAAAATATTTTGATTTTATACTTTATCACTAAATTGCACGTTATTAGCTTTGTGGCTAATTTTTATAATCTTTTTCAGTGAACCCTACATCCCTCAAAATTTGACGGGAATGACAATGGCGCTGACAAGAGGAAAAACTGCCCATATGGATGTCGTAAGAGTCGAAACCAAGAGTAAAGTAAGTATTTTTAAGAAAATGTGTAAACTATTAAAATTGTAACACAATTTTTATTTCTTTTATGTTAAACCGATTCCCTTACAGCCGTACTTGGCACTTGAGTATAAGTATAACTGGAAGACGTGGGTGTATATTATGAGATTGCCTGAATATTGGCAAAGAAGTTGGCTCTTTGTCTCAGATAACAATGGATGTGAAGGATATGTCCTAAATAATATGTATATATTTAGTCAGTTTGCTTTCTGCGTGTTCTTTTAAAAAAAGTTTTTTTTTTTCATTTTGTAGTTTCTACATAAAATATAAAATGATATTATTTGTAGGGGTCAGCACCTAACAGTAAAAGAGATTGATTGTGGAGTTCGATCCCCGACCTTTGATCGATCGATCGATCCAGGAATAATTATATTTAAATTAGATGTCTCGATTTCTGACAGAAAGCAGAGAACAAAATATCTACACTACTAAAATTTGTACTACTTATGAATATTTACTTAACGTACATTCAGTCACTCACTTTTTCGCAGTATAAATCCTAGAGAGAGTGTTTGTCACTTTTTGGGGTAGTTTTTTCGTTTCATCAAGTTTCAAATCACAACGATTCAAAACAAGTTTCACTTCATAAATATATATAAAATTTTAGGCAGACCCTCTATTAACCACAATATAATTTAATAAAAACACGTAAGCAATTACAACATTGTTTTGAAATCTTTAAATCGTTAATCTGTTCAATAAGGTTAATAGCGATTAAGCAATTACGTATATACTTATATTTATTAGACTACTAGATTTAATACCAATATAGATATAATTTAAATGTTATAGATAACACCAATTTGTTTCTTTTCACCTTCAGCTATGATATTACACTATTCAATTGACTACGTCCGTCATAACAAACAAGGAACGACGTAGTGCGGATATGATTATTCCCATACTTCTATAACATCCGTATATACGATGTGATTACGATAACGCGTATTTATTCCACACGTCATTTCTGATAGAAAAATATTGAAATATTTTTCTTATTCTACTATTGCGGAGTGTTACGTACGTTTGGCGAGTTGTATAATGTTACACAAAGGAGGCGTGAACAGTTGGATTATTTTTTTTTTCTATGCTCATATATCCATATTGTATATAGCAAAGGAATTGAGATTATAAAGTTTTATTACATCCGTACATTTTTTTTTATTTTAATATGTTACCTTTTATTTCATTATTATATTAAAATTCACATTAATTGTATTTTTTTTGCAGATAATGTTCTCATTCTTATCGGTGGGTTGGGGCTTACTATCAGATATAGATATAGAGAGTGAACGATTACGAGCGATAGGAGGGCAAAGGTTCACTCTGTGGGCGATGGCGAGACTCGTCGGGCTCAGAAAATATAAGGGGGTCGTCAGTTACGCTAAAATAAAGGATATTAGCAATTTGCCAAAGCCGAAGCACCCGCTCACAATCAGCCATAGCGTGAGTCAAGACGGCGCTCTCGATTCACCAGACGCAGAAGCGTTTTTCGATTGCGACGAAAACTCCGAGGTTTTTACTAGCGCAGTAAACGGGAAGCAACACCAGCGTGTCGATTCCTGGTATTCTGTAAATTCTAGGCGGAGCGCCTTCTACAGTACACGGGGCTCGGAGTATCATAGTGTCACGAGCACTGGCTCCGAAATGCGATCGCCGGTTCACGCGTGCATGCACGGCCCCGCCTCACACTTGCCCTCCCTAATGTCGCAATTGCCGTCCCATTGGGTCCACGAGCATGGCGAATTCGTTATGGTGCACGTTTCCTACCAATCGTATATCGGCGAAGATTTGCTATTCGCGCCGCGATCTCAATTATCAGACGGAGTCATGTGGATGCTGATCATCAAAGCGGGCATTTCGAGATCACAAATTTTCTCATTTCTCACAGGCATGAGCCAAGGCAATCATTCTGATATGAACACGGAATATATCAAAATGATTCCTGTGAGCGCGTTCAGAATAGTACCAGAGGGACCAAACGGCTATCTCACTGTGGATGGCGAACTCGTAGAATACGGTCCTATTCAAGCCGAAATCTTTCCTAATATAGTAAATTTATTAGTACCAGATACGAAATAGCGTTTTTATTTGCGTATGATACGTTAGCACTAATTTGACTGATTTAGTTTGAAGAAAGTTACCGAGCCGATGCTTTGTGCAATAATTGGTTTTAAATTGAAATAAAAATATTCATATATCATAAAATGGTTGTGCCACAAAGACACCTATAAATTAATTAAATCTAAGTAAGAAATAAAATATGAATAATATATATTATGTCATATCTGTTATCAAAGTAATACATTATCTGTCCATTTGAAAAACAATATAAATTTATGAAAAAGGTTTTCCCTAAAACAGCTGCAATTGTGATAATAATTTAAGTAAATTAGTTCTTTCGATGAAAGACGTTATAATATTAACTAGTCAAACATATTGAATAATGAATGCTAACAGTGCCAATATCCTGCACTCTAAAATATTTTGAGGGAATTGATAAAGAAATAATTATAATTGTCCTAAAATAATGCGTGACTAATTGTTTCAAATATTGCCAAGTGGGGCAATAGGGATGTTGAAAATTAAAATATTCATATTACTCGTATATATTATAATTTCATTAATGAGAAAAAAATATAATATTGTTAATTAAGTAGATAAGGTGCTTATCATATATTAATGTGATGCTATAACTTATTAATATTTATTTTACCAAAGACGGACATAATACTGTTCCTACGTATAAACCCGCTTAAATAATTTTTGTTGGTAATAATAAACCACTTTACCCATAAATAATTTAATATTTTTCAAAATTTCTATTAAAAATGACCAAAGTTTGCGTTTTTGTCATAATCCCAATTGCATTGCAATGTACATAATATGTATTTTTAATAAAAACATTCCGTTTTACATTTCCACTATAAAATATCAATTCTCTTATCGGCTCAACAATTAGTTTCAGATAAGATTATCCTAAGTAGGTATATAGATAGAATATCGTGTTCTATACAAAAAAGATTACAAATAATTTGTCTTAATAATTGAGCTTACGTAACTATTTCCTAGAATATCGTCACATTAGAAACATTCGAAGATGATACAATCATTTTATAATAAGTTTTGCAATTTAGTTATTATTATTTATTTTAAATCCTACAACAATGGCTTAAAGTATATTTAAGTAGTTACTACATTTAATAATACCTATACATATTCATATTTATTTATATGTGACATTATTCTATGAACATTGTTCCAGTCCTCTTGCCATATGCTGTGGCTATTTAAATGTTTCTACGAAATCTAGAAATATTAATATACAAGTTGAAAATTATATTTTGTGGCAAAAATATTGTATGATATCCAATATTTATTACAAATACTAGCAGCTTTTAAATGGATTTTTGTGTGTGATTGTAATTGTCTAGGTTAATAAGTGGAGCCGGGTGTTTGTTCATAACTTAATATATTTAGCAGTATTAGTTTATTTATAATATTTCTGTGATAAATGTTGCTTTTCAATGTATTTGGGACCGTTGTGTTAACCCCATATTTCTGTGCCTAATATCTTTTAAACTTTTCTATTACTATTTTCAAGTTTTAATACAGTTTTTTAAATAATATTTAACTTTTATAGTTCCAATTTTTACTTATATAAATATGCACTCAAATGTTTAATTACAGTTATAGATCATGATATATTTAAAATATACATCATGCTATTTTATTATTATTTACAACAACTTGTTTTATATGAAAAACTCTCAATTTCCTTTTTTATAATATAATTTTAAATTATATTTATACTAATATTATTTACAAATTATAATTTGCATGCTTATATTATTTCCTTGAATATTGTTTTTTGCTATATTGTTTTGATCATACATTTCATTATTTTGAATTGCACAAAATTAAAAATATTGTGTTCCTCTATACAAAATATTTCCTTCCTTATGTTTTGTTAGCTTATATGGTATAAGATATTAAAAAAAAAATCAAATTTAATAGAGGATGTAAACATTCCTTTTTTATAATAAGTTTGAAATTATTATATAAAGTTGTTAATAAATGGATATTCATTGGTTTGTTTTTGTTTCAATAAGTGAACAGGTGCATGTTATTGGTGTGTGTATCAAATAAAAATCTAAGCAAAGTTAATTAGTAGATTTATTTCCATAAGATATTAGTTGATGAACAATGAAATTTGTTAAATCAATTTAAGACAAGTATATTTTAACACTTATAATTATAAGCAAACAATTTGTCTCTCTATACATTAATTAATCTTATGTCAATATTCATAATAAAAATAAAGTGATGACACAAATTACTCAAAAGTACATTTTAACTTTAAGAGCTCCTATTTAGGCAGTTATTTTATATAAACAGTCTTGATATTTCATTATAACCTTTTTATCTTAATTTCAAAGAATCAAGACTGTCAAGCAGGTTTTGTACTTCAGAATCAACCTGTTCCCTGGTGCTCACATTCTCCAATCTTTCTCTTACTGATTCCAATTCTCCTGCATCTGCTTTTTGAATTTTCATATATTTCAACATCATCTCGACTACTAAGCAAATTTCACTTATGAGTTGCTTAGTTTCCTCAAAATGTCCCGCCCCACTTGGTCTCATTTGGATTAATTTCAGTTTACTTTGAGCCAGTTGTATGGGATTACGTCCATTCTTGTCATGAGAGCTAACATCGGTTCCAGCATCTAGCAACTCAATAACAACTGGAATGTGATTTGTACAAGCAGCTAAGTGGAGAGGTGTATTCCCTAATGTATCTTTAATATTAGGATTTGCTCCATGTCTTATTAAAGTTTTGACTACATCAACATAGCCCCTGCAAGCTGCTAAATGCAAAGGACTTCTTTTATGTTCATCTGAACTATTTGGATCAGCTCCAGATAAAAGTAACTTTTCAACAAGATCTGTATTATTGGTAGATGCTGCAAATCGTAATTTCTTGTTCCTTGAAGAATAAATTGAATATCTGTACTTCAATCTGCAATGTCTGGCTTTTGTGGAACATTTTATTTTACCAATATGTTCATGGGGTTCATCTAAGAACTCTATTGGCATGGGTTGTCCTGCCAGATTTATTGGTATTGCTGGAGGATTAAATTCTAACACACAGTATGAATGGTCGAAAACAGGATTATCGCTACTTTCATTACCAGTGTCGACTCCAGAATCAGCCATCATTAATACTATTCTAAGTGTTATTAATTTAACAAGCTGTAGAACACATACCAAGTATTATAATGGTGCGAAAAACCACACAAGAAGTGTAGAAACAACAGTTTCAAGAACAACAAAACTTTCTCTAAAATTGACAAAGTACAAACGTCAAATTATGTAAATTGTCATATCTCGAATATCAACTAGTGGTGTGCACAATTTCGTAATAATATCATGTTATTTATTCTTAAGCTGTTTAATAATTAACTTGACATATTCGAAATATACGATGTATAATGAATAAAGAAAAATATATATATATTCAAAAAATATTACAAAGTATATAATAACTTCCGCATTTAGTTAGTCATATCTGTGGTACATCAATCAAAGACATGAGCGAGTCGTGATTGTGACAGATGTTCAACTGACAACGACAGCGTATTCACCAATCGGTTCAGAAAATAATTTTAGTGATATTTTTAACAACAGTTCTGCGTAGATATCACAAAATATGCAGCAGCTTACTATATTTATGGTAAAAATTATTTCTTAATTTTAATTCTTCTATTAAAAAAAATAACTTTTAGGCTTATCCTATAACCTATAACTTAACTTTTTGCCGAAAGGATATAGAGAGTTCGCGTACTTATATTGACGAGCTGTATTCGTCAAGTCCTGAAAAAATACTGGAAGCGTTAATAACTCTGAAGAATTCCGTGATAGGTAGCAATAGACAGAAAAGTTCTGTCATACAACAAGGAATAGTTCCTAGATTGCTTCAGCTGATGACCGATGATTCCCTTGATCCAAACATACGACTCGAAGCAACAATTACAATAGGTAAAAATATATTTATATTATACGGAAATTGAGTGACTTAAAGGCTTGCCAAACATACACACACTGCTTGTCCTTTGATATCAATGTCATACTATTGATAGAATTAAGCTAATATAACAAAACCGTCAATTTAATACTTGATTAAAAATTTGCTATTATAAAAGCTGGTTTTTTAGTTATTTTATAAATTATATTTTTTTATGTCTTAAACTTGAGAAGTTTCAAATATTTCATTTTAAATGATTGCTCATTCTTATTTCTGATTACAAAATAACAAAGTTTCATTTGGCACATAATACATATATGTTTATGTAATCATGTTTTTGTCTAATATTGTTGTGAAGATATAAAATATTAATATTAATTTAAATGATAAAACAGTGTCTCAAACGTTAATATTAAGGCAAAGTACTAAATTATGATGAACTTTGCACTTGTTTTACTAATAAACAATATAATTTATACAACTGTCATAACTTTATATTAATCCATTATGTATAATAATAATAATATTAATTAAATAAATAATATGTGATAATATTCTCCACCAATATGGAATTAAAATATATTTTTAACTTTATTTCATTTGTTACTAGTTAAGTTTTTTTTTTTCGAAACAGGATCTCTGGCAAAAGGCACACAAGATAATGTCACATCTTTAGTGGAACAAGGTTCAACTATAGTGCTAGTAGAATTATTAAGGGTAGTCCCAACTGGTACTAGACTGGCGGAAGCATGTTTGTGTGCATTAAGAAGTATATTTCAACATCCCCCTGCTCCAATTGGTGCATTGCCTACTGATATGAGATTGCTGACAAGGTTGACTCGTATGTATACATTTATTACACAGTTATATATAAATTAAAAAATATAAATTTAAATATTGAAAATTAATATATTTTTATTAAAATTTGAAAACGTTTTTTTGAACTAGATTTTAGTTGTAATAAAATTAATAAAATTGATAAAATTCTAAAAGAAATATACAATTATTAATTAATTGATATAATATATTTGATATATCAGATTAATGTATATATTTTAACATATCTCTTGTGTTAACAACTGAAATATCTTGCACACCAGTATAGCTTAGTTATATAATGAAAGTAACTTTATATAATGAGATTATATTTTACTATAAGAAATAAACAGAGCTTGACAAAGTGTGTTAAATTTTGTGTGATAAGAAATTTGAAATTATAATATGTTATGCATATTTTAATTGTTTTCACTTTGCATGTGTTGTGAATAGTGTTGTGTTTGCATTCAACTGGCTTTTATAAAGTTCCGAGTTGAAATAATAATGTAAAACTTTTCCCATTCTCTTTTTGAGTAGACACAACTTAGTTTGAAAACTTCTAGTCTCCATTGTGTTTTGTAATAACTCAGAAACATATAATGTTTTGGTAAAGGCTTGACCAGAACTGAAAATATAAAAAAACATTTCCTTACGTACGATACTTTACATTTTTACTATCAGGTGCTTTGTGTGAATGTCAACTTCATTCACTACAATACATAATTTATATATATATGTATCTTTAATAGTTTAGTTCTTTAAATATGGTGCTTCGATTGTGCTAGTTGAGCTCATATCACTTCACCAATGTCACATTTTATGGAAAACACACAAAGGAGGATTAATTGGAATATTCACATGTCTATGCTATTATTACTATGAGAAATAAGTGTAATAATTAAAAATTACGGTTATTAAGTTTATTATGAACTTTTAAACAGAAATAGCTCGGGACGGTTCACCAACAGCGCGAGCGTGTGTAGTACGTATACTCTCAATATGGTGCGGTGGTCCCATAGAACAAGACGCGTTATGCGCAGCGGGCGCGTGTACAGCCATAGCCGCGCTCCTAGTATGTAGGGGGTTCTCTTCCCCGCCTCTAGCTAGAGCATTGCCTGCATTGGATTTGTTGGCCGCGATGTGCTTTGAAAACGGCAATGTGTGTCAAATTGTGCTTAATACTAAGTAAGTATAATGGAAATGTTAAGGAAGTAATGTAAAGTGAGCGGAAAATAGAGAGTGGAGTGTTTTAACACTTGTTTCTCTCAGTCTAGTTAGATTAGTATGAAAATTTGCAAAAGTATATAGAAACAGATTATTTAGAAGCTATTTTTTTTAAGTTATAATAATTATTTCTTCTGTATAATAAATTTAATTAAATGTTAAGTAGATAAAAATGACTTTCTCATGTCTTCAGTTCAAACTATTCAATTCAACAGACAAGTTTTAATTTTTATCACGCAAAATAATTTAAATACGATAAGCTACGGGTAGACAGTCGATGTGACCTTCAGCTATAGCGGTGTCTGAAACGCTGGGTTTCAAAATGATGAATCAGTAAAGAATTGTTCTATTTTCTATTTATTATTTGAATGACCTCCATAACATATTGAGAAAGTAATGTTAAAATACTTAATTCGTCACATTTCGACCCAGACATTTGAAACTCAATGAACCTAATGGTTCAGTGGGAATCGAACCCACAACCTGTCGCGCTTACAGTCGCACGATTCTGCCTCTGCGTCACGACAGGCGTGATAATTTACATATGTAAATAATTTAACTTGGTTGGGAGAGTCCATAACCATCGCGTTAACTGTTTACCGTCTTATTGTATCATGATGGCGTCATTATAAGAAAAAAGTATCTAAGTTGTATTTTGAAAATAATGCTTTTAATAAATAAATTATAAAAGAAATATTTTTGTACCACGCCTGAATTGGTTAAAAAGTCGATTTGCATATACATAATATTAAATAGAAAGTATTTGAATAAAATAAAAAAAATATTTATAGATAAAAATTTAACTTAAAAAGTATGTATTTTCATTTATTCAAGCCTGATACAGATTTTTTAAAATTTCTCGCGTTATTTTGTACTGTATGGTAGAGAGAGAGACAACATAGTGTCAAGACACTACGTTATATTTATTCCCCCCGAACTGGAATCGAACACACAACCAGTTGCGTTTACAGTCTTACGCTGTCCCAATGGGCTACGATAGCGAAATGCCCTGAACAGTATGTTTTTTCGATTTATTAACTTATTCACACTTCACGCTGATTTAAGATAAATATTTAAATTTGCAGGCACGGTGATAAAACAATACCGGAGTTGTTAACAGTTTTAGTATCTAGGGATAAACCGTTGCCAGTGGCTATGGGAGCGGCGAGGTGCCTCACTTTCATACACCGAGCGGGAGCTTTGGCCGCTGATGATAATAGGTAAGGGTTTTTATTTATTTTAATTTAATTTGTATGGTTATGAACCTATATCTCAAAATCATTTTAAAGTGAAGATAAAAATTTTATATGTTTTTTTTAGAAATATGTGTTTTTTTATACTTACTAAGTATGGGAATTACACTTTTTTTAATAGGAACGTAGTGTTAAAACACTTTGTTTTATACTTTTCGCGTAGTTTTGATTCGTTACTAGCGTGATCGATTTCAATGCCACTTTTATTTTTACTATAGTGGGGAAATAGAGAAAGTTATAAATTAAAAAATTCCAGGTGGGCATCGAACCCGCGACCGCGTGTATGGTCATATATGTATTACCATACGGCGTCACGATGGTTTCGCATTGTATCTTATGAATTATGCTTATTATATGCACGTGTTGTTTGTTATTATAATGGCTAAGATAACCTTCTTATGTAATATATTGAAAATATGTTGTGTTGTCTATACTAACAAACAACGTACAGACGAAACTAATGGCTATAGACAGTTGAAATTTGAAATGTAGCCTACATTTCCTTGCTAGCCTTGGGAAGTGTAGGGGAGCACTAAAAGAGGATTTCGGGAAATTCCTGAGAAAATAGAGAAAATAGAGATTTTATGCTTTATAGTTCACGCAAATAAAACCTAGGAGGCTATAATAATAATTCATTAAAATTTATCAGAAATAAAGTAACAATTTGGATGTAATCATTTAAATATGTTGCTAGCAACAAAAGTTAATGAGCATATAAGATTTTTAACGTTTTTAACTTAGTGGTAGAGCGCTTTGACGGTTTCCAAAGGGCGCGGGTTCGACTACCACTACGACAATTTTTTATGCGTTTTCAAAATATCTTTCTTGTTCTAAGTGTGTGCTTGATTCTTTAAAAATATTTAAATTATTAAAAATATTTAATTTATCAAAGAAGAATTGTTTGTGGTTTATTAATATATAAATATTAGTGCTATTTTTGTCATAGGATTGTATTCGGAGCGTTACCGTGTCTCGCCCGTTTGTGTACAAAAGACATGCCGGAAGATATTCGAGCGACGGCAGCTGAAACATTAGCTTATTTGGCTGAGGTATGTTTTATTGAATTTAATATACAATTATATATTATAAGCTTATACGATAAAGTTTCAAAAATAGTACCTGTGGGTTTGCTTATGTTAGTTATTTTTTATATAATTATGCATTTTGCGACGTGATTGAGTGAAACTGTGAGAAATGACAAACCTATGACTATGTCATAAACCTATGTCTCTATAATCTATTCACTAAATTAACTTTTTAGTAAAGAAATAAGAACATTCTTATATTTTTAGTATAGACAATAGACATTGCTTTAAGTGCAATTTGGTAGCAGATCTAAGAAATGAAAATATATTATTTAATATTTTCATTTCCTGGAGTCGGAATTGAACCCGCAACCTATCGCGTTTGCAGTCGCACGCTTGTGCCTCTACACCACGACAGGTATCACGACCTACATATGATGATATACATTTTATTCAAATTACAAAACTAAATAATTGTATGCATGAAGAGGTTAATGACTGTGGACAAGGCGAAAGAGGTATGCAGGGACCGTAGCGTTTGGCGCTCTGTTCTCTCTGACTACCCCGCTAGGGATAAAGCGTGAAGTTAGGTAGGTAGGTAAATAATTGTATAAAAAATATTTTACGGAACCAGTCTATAATCCTATAAATACTTGCGTGGTACACACTCTTTAATCTAATAAAATGTCCTGGCCCTACTAAAGTGATCAATTGGATAAATTTCTACTGAGTATGTCAAGTGTTTAAATGAATATACAAGGTTTTCTCATTAAATATTAAATAATAATAATTATTTTTTAACTTCACGCTGTATCCCGCATCCCGCAGCAGGGTAGGCAGAGGGAATCATAGAACCTAGTGTTAAGACACTCCATTCTCTTTCAACAATTCCGATACGTTTATATTGCTATAAATTAATTAATATATAGTAATATAAACTGGTCTTTCCTTTCTAGTTATTAAAACTGCTAAGTATAGAAAGCTGAAATTTTGTATGCAGGTTATTTGGCCAGTTAAAAGCAATAATAGAGAGTTCCACCGAATTCCTAACGAATCGGGAAAATCGGGTTTTAAATCTTACAGTCGAACATATTTAAAGAAGAAATGTAAATAATTTGGCAATGGTCATAAGGTTCACGCAAACGGAGTTGTGGGTGACGATTTATTTATAACATACCAAAATAATACTCAATTTATATCAGTTATATACATTAAGTTATAATTTGTTCGAAAAGAACGTATACAATTATTTTTTTAATAAGACTATAAAGCCTAAAATCCCGTTTTTTCCTGTATCCACCGTAATTTAGAGAAATCCTCTCTAAATGCTTCCTTACACTTCCCAAGAAGCGAGCATGTCAAATTTCAGCTTCATATAGTCCGTAATTTCGCTTTGTACTATTTGTCTCAGTCACTCAGTATCAAAAGCGTTTTATATATAGACAAAACAAAGCAGCTTCACGCTTTATCACGGATATTAAAATTAAGACACTCCGTTCGCTGTTTGCCGCCTTGCCGAATTCCATACATTGTTTGACCTTTGTATGACCAGAGCAGAAAAATAAAAATATTTGAAATATGAATTCCCTTTTGTGAGAATTGAAGCCTCAAGCAATCGCGTCTATAGTGAGCCGCACCACTGCGTTACGATGGTTTCAATAATACCTTCTATATATTATTGTTTCTAGGTTGACACATCTCTACAAAGACTAGCAGCTATATCAAACCACCTAATGTCGTCTCTCGCGGACATAGTGAACTGTTCCTCCGCCGCCGCTAAACAAGGCGCGTTCAAATGTTTTGCATCACTTGGCGCTAATGACGAAGATATACGAAAACGTATTATAGAAACACATGGGCTTATGGTGCACATTGTTAATGGGATGGCTTATCATGAACCTTCGGTAAGGATTTTTTTTTAGTCTTGTTAAAATTTGCTTAATTAGTTAAAGTTTTTTTTATTAATGAGGTATGTGTTCGAGTTGTTAAGTGCCAGTGTTGTTATGATTAATTAAAGAAAAAGTTATAAAAGTAGTCATGAAGTTTGATAACATCGTCATTCCTCTAGGAAAATAAAAATAGTAACGAGGAACTTTTTAACTTCAGGCTGTAACCCGCATATAGCAGGGTAGGCACATGGAACCAGAGAACCTAGTGTTAAGACACTCCATTCTCCTTCAACAATTCCGTTCCCAACTTTCCGCGGAATTGAGGCATTGCGTGTTGAGTGGCGGAACTCAACGCGCTTTGCCTTGTTACCAAACCCGAGAAATGAAAATAATAAATCTTACATTTCCTGGAGTGGGAATCGAGCCCAAAACCTGTCGCGTTTACAGTTGCACGCTTGTGCCTCTGCGCCACGACAGGCTTTATAGAAATTATTGTATTAATAAATATAGTAAATACTAAACATTAAACTTACTAAAGATGCATACATCATTTTTATTATGACAAAAAATTATATCAATACTAGCTGAAAAGACGAACTTCGTACCGCCATATTTAAAATATATACTGTAATTTTATGAATATTATGTTTCATACTCATATAATTCAAACCTTAACTCCGAACACATAAAAGAAAGATTTATCAAATTTGGTGTAGAAATTGTAAGTTATGCGCGTATAAACATTTCGGTTATTCTTTTTATTTATATAGATGACGAAAACGCAATCATTACCCTTATTAAATTGTTTTACTATAGTTATTTTATATATACATTTAACAATAAATATCAATATGATTGTTTTTAGGTAAGATTAGCAGCTGTCAGATGTCTTCATTCACTCTCCAGATCGGTACAACAGTTGCGAACAACTTTTCAGGTATTATATACATTATATATTGTAATTTCATTATTTTATCTTGTAATAAACAATTCATATTTTTTTTATTTCTTTATGATTTTAATAAATAATAATTCTCCAGTTATTGAGTAACTGTCCTAACTTTGTTAAAAGTGAGATGAACCACTGACTGAACTCACAATATTTGTTTCTTTCTTGAGCTTTCACGCTGTAACGTTCACGTTGTACGCTATATTGTCCTGCATGAAGCACATGCAGGACAATTTAGCAGGGTAGGTAGAGGAAACCAGAGAACCTAATGTTAATACATTTCGCTCCCCACTTTCCGCCGGATTGAGGCATTGCATGCTAAGTTACGGAACTCAACGCCGTGTTTTGCCTGGTTACCAGAACGAGGAAATAGAAATATTAAATATTACTTAATATTTTCCTTTCCTGGCTTGGAAATCGAACCCAAAACCCATCGCGTTTTGACAGTTTCTTTTTTTTTAATATTCTTCTTAAATACTAGTATCATATCAATAGAGATGTATTTAAACATTCTTATAATACAAGTACTATTTATTATAAATAATAACAAAAATAATAAATTCCAGGACCATGCAGTATGGAAGCCTCTAATGGAATTATTAAATGACTCACCGGGAACGGAACTGCTGACCGTCGCGTCGTCGACGCTCTGCAACCTGCTGCTGGAGTTCTCTCCGGCCAAAGAGCCCATGTTAGACCAAGGTTTGATTTGTATTAGGTTGTTATTAAACTGTGTAACTGAGAAAATGGTAGGCCATTTTATTTAAAGTTAAGTGTGAATTACAATTTTTAATATAATAGAATGTTAAATTTAAGTGTGTCGAATTATTTTTTTTTTCCTAAATATAAGTATTTTTGAATGGAATTCGAAATCGTAACTTTGCGGTTCTAATTGTGTCATGTTAACAATATTACAAATAAATTTATTAAATGTATATTGGTTTTGAATTTTAAATCCAATCTCTTATTATAATAAAATAAATAATATTTTTCAAGCCCTTTCGCGAATTTGAACCTTGAACCCGGTAACAGTAAATATAAGGGACATTAAAAATCCTATTGATGATTATGATTATTAAGAGTTTTTGCTATATTATAGACAAGGAGGTCATGGTTTCAATCGCCTGGGATTTTGGATTGTAACTAACCTCATCATTGTATTTGTTTTATTTTGGTTCATACAAAGAATACATATATTTTTTTCGTCATGATAATTGATTTTAAATTTTTTATTTAAAATCTTTAATTTATATTTAGGTGCTGTAGAAATGCTGTGTAACTTAACAAAGAGGCCGGAGGCGGCTTTACGGCTTAATGGGATTTGGGCGCTCATGAATATGGCTTTTCAGGTAAATATTTATTGAAATTTTGTAATTTTTTTTTAATTTAATAAGAAATGATAGGTTCTTTAAAATGGTAAAATGCTATGATAAGTGCAATGCTAAGGAGTTCCTGGCTTAAAGCGATAGTTATGGATTCAAATTTAGCCGGTTAGACAAGATATGCCACCAAAATAATATTTTTGAGGTTACTTTATTAACGATTCGAAATGTATGTTTGATCACAAATTGAACACATCGACAAGATACATGACAATCTGCGCATTCATAATTGTTCAGTTTCTTTTTAACCAATTAATATAATTTAAGGCCATCGTGGCGCAGTGAGATGTCTGAATGTTAACATGATTTATTTGGATTCCATTTTCACCAGGGGAAATGATTATATTTTCGTTTTCCTGCTCTGGCAAACTTAGTAAAATGAATTTAATATCTTACTGGAAAATTATGAAAATGACGAAAGTGATTTATAAACGATATCCGACGTAAAGGATTATTTATGTATTTTTTGTATTTGTATCTTTCAGGCTGAACAAAAAGTAAAACAGCGTATCTTATGCTGTTTAGGCACAGAGCAGATGTTCAGGTTACTAGGCGATGGAGACACGCGAGTTATTATGAAAACATTAGGTTTATTAAGAAATTTGCTATCAACAAGGCATCATATTGACGCTATCATGGCGGAATATTCTTCACAGGTTATGCAGGTATATTAAAAAAATAATATATCTTGTAGTTATTTGACGCCTTTATGATTTAGTGGAATTGTGTGCTTGGACAATGGTTGTGGGTTCGATATCCATTGGATAGCTTGTGTATATTTTAAATAGATTTTTATTTACCCCATTTAGCTAAAAAATTAAGGCTTTGAGTTTCGCTACTTAACATATAATGTCTCTGAATATATGAAAAAATCCTAATAATTTCCTGGGTTTGGTAATAAGGCAAAGCGCGGCGTTGAGTTCCGCCACTCAGCACGTAATGTCTCAATTCTGCGGAAAGTGGGAACGGAAATGTTAATAGAACGGAGTGTCTTAACACTAGGTTTTTTGGTTCCATCTGCCTACCCTGCTATGTGCGGGATACAGCGTGAAGCTAAAAAAAATATCTCTCTTTACCTTTCGTGGTGCTTAAAAAAAATTCGAAGTTATTAGTTTAAATTTCATTTGGCATTCAGTTTTATCACTTAAAGCTTATTATGTGGCGCAACTCAACGTCGCGCTTCGTCTTATCAGATCGAAAAAATTATTATTCATATAATCCACAATCAATTGCATTACTGTCCTTACAGTCACGTTGTCCTACTAGTATCAGAAATCCACATACTGAAAAGAAATATATTTTTTTTAATTTAAATAATTATGTATAATACATTTGTAGGCAGTTATAGTGGTGTTAGAAGGTTCGTATCCGGCGGAGGTGAAGGAGCAGGCGCTCTGCATCCTCGGGAACATCGGCGACGGGGAAAAGGCGAAGGACCTTATTATGGCGAATGAAGATGTTTTGAGGAAACTTGTGGATTATTTGGTAAGGAATTGTTTTTATTTTGGTTTTTCGTAACATGTGATCAAATCACATGATTTCAGCTCATTCATATATAAAGTAAAAATGGTTCATTGTTAAATTAAGGCCAGTGGTTGTGGGTTTGATTCCCACTTGGAACAGATATGATTAGTATTTAAATTGTTTTTATTTTACTTTGGTAAGACAAAAAGAGGTTTTAAGCCTTCAATCAACACGCAATGTTTCTAATTTTGGGCGAGAAGTGAAGATCGGCGTGTTTTGATACGATTAATAGTATTACACCGGTCCACATTAACAATAGTGTCTGGTCATAAATGACATTAATTCCATACTGTACCATGCGCGTCACGTTTGCGTCACTCTTTTATGATGTGACGCACGCTTGACGTAACGTGACGTGACGTGACATGACGTGACGTGTGACGTGACGTGTGACGTGACGTGTGACGTGACGTGTGACATGACGTGTGACGTGACGTGACGTGACGTGTGACGCGTGTGTGTCGGCAGGCGCACCCCGAGAGCAAGCTGCAGGAGGCGGCGCTGTTCGTGGCGGGCAACCTGGTGTGGCGCGGCGAGGCGGGCGCGGCGTCGCGGCAGGCGCGCCTCGCCGAGCTGGGCGTGCTGCGCGCGCTCAAGCTGCTGCGCGCGCGACACGACGCCGCGCATCTGCACGACAAGTCTGTATATTGCTACTACTTATACTTTATATTATAGAAGGTAATCAGATCTCTCTGACTCCTAGTATCGAGACACTCCGTCCGCTTTAAGCGAACAAACGCCTTTTCTATGCGTTCATATTATACCATGAGATATTTTTTGTTCTTATATTCTAGCATAACAGAATAAATCAAATATAAACGAATGCCAAAACACTACAATTTCAGTCAATTGAAATTAAATGGTAGATTTATCGCCACTTTTCGTTTTACTATAGTGGGGAATTGAAAATAATTTATATGTAATCTTTCACTCGAGTGGATATCGAACTTACAACTATTATTTTTATTGTCAAATGTTGTCCCACTACGCCACAATGGCCTCTGGCCTGGATAAATAAAGGTCTTTAAAAAATTTCATTTTAATAATTGAATCGGTGAATACAGAAACAACGTAAGTCACAAAAAATGCAAAAAATCCATCGATTTAAACTAGCTTAGAAAGGCAAGTTATACACTTTTTTCTCTCCCTCTTTTAAAATTTGAAAATCCAGACTTACGTTGTTTCTGCACTCACCGATTCAATTACAACGTATCCGAACGCATCAGTTAGGCATACGAGTAAATATTACAAATTTGTTTTGTCATAGAAATGTTGAACAATTAACTTATCCAAGTTCTTACCAATTTGTTATAATAATTTAAATAATTACTTTACCTCTCACAGAGTAAAAACGGCGCTCGCGCAGTTCAACGACTTCACATAGACGCGACGCAGCCGACGCCGCGGCCGCTAGTGATATCGAGTCATAACAGTTAACTAATTATTATTTAGTTCTGACACTAAGTATTTAAATGTAAATAGCTCTGTTGTCTCAATGAATATTATCGAAGTTATTTATTTTAATTATCGTGTTGACTGTTGCATTCATTTCATCGTTCGCTTACCATTTTCCATACAAATATTGCAATATTGTTGTTCTATGTATTGTAACTTGTAATTAACACTGTATAATAATTATTATGTATATAAAGAATCATTTTCATAATAAATTAAATCATTCAATTTGAAGGTTTTAACCTTACGTCATCAGCTAGCTAAATGTAGTTTGACTACAGTATAGTATAAATTTTTAGCAATGTTTTCGGCTTATTGGAATTATATATTATATATATATATATATATATATATATATGTTAAAATAATGAAAAAAGCACGGTACAGAAACGTGAAGTGATAATGATTGTGAATGATCGTAGCTTTTGATAAAACATATTGAAATGAAGGAAAGACTGGTTGAAGTTACGAGCGATAGATTGTAAACATAATGTTTTTTTTTTTCACAACATGTATACGTCTTGTATAAATTGTCTATAGCTAATCACTCTTGCCATAGAGTTTTTATTTTGCACCATATTTAATCTGTGTTGATGACAGGCCAAATTGTCTATGACATATAGTTACAGTTAAACAATGTATATTTAATCTATATTTGTATTATGACAGTATGGAATCTCATTATTATTAATAGCTTATGGAATTGCGAAATTTATAAGCTTTTACAAGTTAAGATATGAAGTTTCGTATGCTTGTTTTCATTATGTACTAAATATTGTAATGTTATGTGTTAACATGTTCATTAAATACAATATGTTGTCTGATATGTATATATACATACATTTTGCTGTGACTTGCCTTAATAAAATGGCGGCAAAAATTCAAGAATTAAAATTTCTATCACAGAACATTAGTATTGTTTTAAGCTGATATAATTTTCGTCGCTAAAAGATAAAATTATAAAGAGAATGAGTAGAGATGTTCTGTAATGACGCTAAGATTATTAAGGCAAGTTAAAACACTATATCGCACCTTTAGAGTTATAGTGACCTATTTAAAAAAAATCATGTTTTGGAAAACGTCAAATGACAATTGGTACATTTAACTTTTTTTTTTTTTTTTATAAATTATTATTTGATTTATATTCTTGTTTTAATCAAAGTCGATAAAGATTTTTGTTTTAAATCGTTTTATAGCAGTTTTTTGTCGCCTCACGTGGCGCAGAGGCACAAACGTGCGATTGTAAACGCGACAGGTTGTCGGTTCGATTCCCATTACAATACGAAATGTAAAAGTTTAGTATTTTCTGGGTTTGGTAACAACGCAAAGCGCGACGTTGAGTTCCGCCACTCAGCACGCAATTCCTCAATTCGGCGGAAAGTGGGAAACGGAATTGGTGAAACAGAACGTGTCTTAACACTAGGTTTTCAGGTTACCTTTGCCTACCCTGCTGTATGCGGGATACAGCGTGAAGTTAAAAAAAAATAAAAAAAATGTTTTTTTTGACTACGACTTTATAATTCTAGAGGTGCGATATAATAAACAATCAATACGTACTATAAATACAAATTTAATAAAATTGATGTAAGTATATTTTGTGTACATTATGAATAGATTTAAAATGAAATACTCATATTGGTGTTCAATTTTTGTCAAATCCGTGTAGTTTGTTCCTCATGTAATATTTTACTATAGATACTTTGTAATGCGTCTGTTGGCCTAATTTTGTGAGTTCAGTGGCAATTTGTATGGGAATAATAATTATTAATTAATATTTATGTTATGTTATATACATAATATTTTTATAGAGACAGACAGTCTTTTTAAAAACGTGAAAAGTGAAATAGAAAGAGATGGGTAATCAAGCTTTCTCTTTCTATCAAATGCAAAGAAGTGAAGGTTTATTGGTAGGTGTGAATTTTAATGATCATTTTTAAAATCCCATATGATATTGCTGCTTGAATGAATTGTTTTTGATTGAGTATGCTCATAGAAATATCGTCGCTTAAGTTATAATGTTATATAAGGCATGATGAACTTTATTATATGGCTTATAAAGAAATATTCAAATCAAATTATAAAATGGACGTTGAAATCATGTTAGTGCAGATAAAATTGACATTGACAAAATAAGGAAAAGTATTACAAAAAAATCTTGTCATTCCTTAAGAATTTGTTTAGTTATTAAAACATTTTGAAAATTTATTAGAAATTTTAATGTGTTATTTTTTTATAATATTTAGCTTTTTTTACAGGTTTTGCAAGTAATAATAACGTATTTGGTATACGCGATTGTTATACATGTTAAAAGAATTTATTTTAACTGTTTGTATTTTTTTTAGCTTTACGCTGTATGCTAAAATGAAATTTTATGGTCACAGATAGTATGAAGCTGTAACCAAATAAGTGAATATTAATCCTGAAATAAATTTTTAAAGTTAATATGATAACATGCCATTAAAAAAGGCGTACTGTCATATTTTTTTTAAATTTGAATTAAAGCTATTCTTTTTTATAATATACATATGATTCGATACTTACATGACATTAACACTCAAGCGACCATTTCTAATTAGTAAATTCTAACAAGAAAATGTTCATTAATTACATTCAAATGTATGTAAAATTCTAAAATAAATTTTAATACAGTTTGTTATTGTAAAATTGTGAAGCCTTCGTTCTGAGACTTTGATGTTATTAGCGAAATTTTTAATGTATTCATATTATGATATATTATGTATTATATATATCGATGGTGAAGAGCCAATACTTTCTAACCGACATTTTTAATAAATTCTTTTTTTATTTTTATCGTTTCAAATGCACTGTTAGCATGTTTTAGTGCAGCGTTTCCTAGCCTTTCTTAGTCCACCGACACTTAGGAAATCAAGCACGGATCCCCTTATTAAAATAATAATAAAATTTTAGTTATTACAGATACAAAACAACTACAGAACATGAAAAATATAAAAAATAATGTGAAGGTTGGTGTTGCTTTTTTGTGGCCCTTTTGCGTTTAATAAGCGATTTTTGTATGGTCTAGAGATGACACTGCAGACCCCCATACATATACCTGCGGTCCCCCAGGGGTCCGCAGACCACAGGTTGGGAAACGCTGTTTTAGTAAAATCTTCTTGTAGTTTTAGTTACAACGGCATTCAAATCAATTTACCAACGTGTCATTAAAAAAGATTTAAAAAAAAAAAAAGAATTTATTAAAAATGTCACTTGGAGGTATTGTCACTTCACCGTCGATATTTGGAAAAAATCGTGACTTGAAAATTATGAACTAAAATGTAAAAACATTTACGACATATATTACAAATAATTGTATGAATTATATTGCAATATTGTAGTTGTTTCTTTTGCGCCTTATTCTTCACTCTGTCAAATGACTTTATTTATACCAGTTAAGTTTTCTGTTAAATATGAACGGATAAAGAATATTAATTGTTGTTTTATTTCTTTAAAGAGATTCCTTTTTTAAATCTTTTTTTCGCAATATTTTGCTTTTGATTAGTTGGAGGTTATAATAGAGGTCCCCCACTACAAGCAGTGTTCGCAAGCCGAGGTTCGGTCTCACAGGAGGTAACCTTATGACACTGCAGTTCTTAGTTGATGGTCCTCCTCCCGAGGAGGCCAAGCCAGGGTCAGATCTTCAAGCTCGGCCCCCCACAAAACCCGGTGACGCTGTCGAGGCCTATACGGCCAACAGTATACTACACAGTCGAAAAAAAAATATATAATAGAGGTGACTTGATATTATTGGCACTTAGTTTACCTCACGATCTACAGATCATGCGTAATAATAGAAAAACTAAACATTGAATTACGTTAAATATATATTTTTATTAAATGAATCTAAACTGTGATAGATTTTTAAAATCCTTTTTTTTATCTTCGAGCGTCTCTCTTATCTAGTACTAATAAGTAGTATTAACAACATTTTTTTACACGGTTAAGTTAATGGAAAACTTTATTATTATACAAAGATTCTCCCGTTTTTGTAATACAAAAGAGATAATGAATATTATATCATAATATTATTTATTTTGGGACGTAGCTACTCCTTAGAATAGCTACGTCCTAACTGAAGGCATTTTAAGTATGAACCTACTTAAAATGCCTTCAGCTCATAGTATCATTTCTTGACAAAACAAGCAGGCACCGAGAACTTAACATTCAAAATAAAAAAATCAAAATCAAATAATTTTATTCAAAGTAAAAGTTACAAGCTACATTTTTTGAACGTCAAATAATTTACCACCAGTTCACTAAATTTAATGCCTCAGACCTGAGAAGAACCTGCGCAAGAAACTCAGCGGGACTTTTCTTTCTTTTTTTTTCCTCGGTCATTACTTTACAATTATTGATGATTACAATGATACCTTTGAAATAAATTGGAGCGAGCATTTCATTCCCAAGGCGTGTTATCATTTATAAATATATAATTAAAACATTCAGTTTTCCATTTTTCGTTCGAATCCGATATATTGCGTGTTGAGAGGCGGTACCTACTCAATGGCGTAAATTGTAAAAAAGATAGAGCAGCGAAATGAAAATAAATGTTCCTGTGCACGAATCCACGGCCGGAACCCATAACCATCGCTTTTACAATGTTCTGTCACTGCACCACGATGACTCATAATTATTATTTGTTTTACTTTTAAAGTATTAAATTTTATTTTTAAGTAAGTTATTAAGGCGCTAAGGGGTTAACAGTGGGGGTTGGAAAGGCATGTCTTTAAAAAAAATGAGTACCCATAGTAAACTTTTATATATTTAAAATTACTTATATTTTATCAAAAATGTCAACATCAACACATCTCCTTAAAATATACGACTTTTGCTCTTTATTCATTGAAGAACTTGACCTTTAACTTGACTGGTATTAAAGCAGTCAGCAATATCTGCTTAATGTATTCAGAGAGCACTGCACAAGAGGTTTTCCATTTAATTAACTCCAGTTCGAAGCTATTCAAATTTAATATATTTAAGTATAGAGATGTCTAAATTTTTGTAGCTTCTAGCAATCATCTGATGTTAAAGCCATAAAATCTAATAAGCCATTTTAAATATCCTAATGAGGCGTGAATTTAATAATAAGTCGGCAAGCATATACGATTTTTTAAAATTTTTATACTTTATTAAATAATTTCACGTGAAACCCTTTTAAGTAAAAAGTATTTTAACATAAATACATTAATTCATGGGTAGGGAATAATTTCCCTCGGACGTGGATTACAGCTATGGTGGCGAACATAACGTCTTTTGTCTCAAAAGCCGATTCTATTTTTATATTATCACGCAGCTCTTTGATCTTTACAGCGTCAGCAAGTGTCACTTTAAACCAGATACCGACAGTGTTGGAAGTTTTAACCAGCACTTCTAGTGTCACTCCATTAGCGCTTTGCTTACACAACCTGAACGTCAGCCTGCTTTTAACTTTGAAATCTACACGATTTTTGACCTTATTTCTTGGTTATTAGGATTTATATTTCTTTTTTACGCTTTCTACGTACCCTTTTGTGGATCACAACATCTAAAAATTATGGGTGTTAGTGATGAACGAACATACTTGTAATCACATTTAGGTTTTAGTTTCGTCGTCAGTGTCTGAAAGTTTTCTAATGGAGTGTTTTATTTACCTTTGTTTTTTTAGAAATTTTGTGGAAATATGAATAATAAAGTTATTTAAATCTTTTCCATTACAGTTATTGTTTATGTCATTTTTTTAATTGGAGGGTTGCCCTATGAAATTACTATGAAATTGTTAATGTTATTGATATTTTATTTATATATTGATATTTCCTTGAGAGGCACGCTGGAAGAGCCTAGTAATACCACTCCGTTTTCACTTTCCGGATTTAGGGGAAGTTGTGTGTTGGTTAAGCACAGGGTCGCAATTTGTCTAACTCGACCGATTAACTTTTTTATATTAAATTATACTTAAAGTATCTGATGAGCTTCGCCACTCAGCACGCAATGCCTCAATTCTGCGGAAAGTGGGAAATGGAGTGTCTTAACACTAGGTTCCCTCTGCCTACCCTGCTATATGCGGGATACAGCGTGAAGCTATGTATGTATGTTATATGTATGTAAGTAGCTGATAATACCTACAATTTCGTTTGCGTGGGATATAAAATGTAAAATTCCGCTTTTCCTGATTTCTGTAAGAATATTGAGAAATCCTCTTAGTCCTCCGGTCTTAGTACTCCGGTACGCTCCTCAAGCTCAATTTTCGATTTTTACGCTCAGTAGTTTATGCTTCGCGTTGTTTGTCGATTTCTTAGTAAAGGATACATATGTATAAACATCAACACCTATGTCTATAGTAATTTTGACTATAGACAGAAAGACATGTTCTGATTACCATGAATCGATAAATTAAACATTTTAGAAAATGTCCCTATTTAAGTGTGTGATTAACAGTAAAAATAATCAATAAGTGTTAATTAATTCGTCATATTCATTAGTATCTTAGCAGTGTCCTTAATTTTATATATAGCATTAGAGTTCAATTTGGTTACTTAAATTCATCTGAACAAGTTGTAACAAGTATGTAAGGAATTCTATTAGATAGATACTCTGACTGTTCAACGATCCTAAACTTTTAGGTCTTACACGATGAACTTTGCCTTGTGAATGTTAAATATTTTCTTTGATCTAAAGTACTTTGCTATGTTACAATTTTCATTAATAAAACTTTTGAAAAGTTATTTTTGAATGTCAGATATGATTTTATGTATCTATACAAATATTTTAAATTTATATGGACAAAAATTATTGTCCAGCGATTGTTTATCGGAGCTCATAACAGATTTAATGAAGGTACGTATATTTAACGCCTGTCGTGGCGCAGAAGCGTGCGAATGTAAACGCGACAGGTGGTGGGTTCGATTCCCACTCCACGAAATGGAATTTTTCATATCCTGGGTTTGGTAACAAGGTAAAGCGCGGCGCTGAGTTCCGCCACTCAGCACGCAATGCCTCAATTCGGCGGAAAGTGGGGAACGAATTATCTTAACACTAGGTTCCCTCTGCCTACCCTGCTATATGCGGAATACGGCGCACAATACGGCGATAGCCATGTGTGTAAATATTTCTCTAGTTTATCCATGTTTATTTGATCTAAATTGAGAACAAATCTTCATAAAAATTATAATAATTCACTGACTAATAAAAATATACTAAAAAAATATTTCAACAAATTTTTTGCCGCTCTCGTAAACCAACTGAAACATGTCACCTCGTTATGCAAAATTGCAAGCTTCAGTAATAGCGTCGTAAAACGTGACGTTGCAAGCGACGTGTGTGCATGGGCTTGCATACTCGTGTCACAGGTAGTTATGCGTGTGCGCGGAGATAATTATACAGTTGGATGTCGACATCACTTTGACTATGAAACAGTTACATTATGAACTGTTTGTTTGTTTCTGTATGTATGTTAGACTGCTGCTAACTGTTTTTATCATTTGTGTAAGGTATGATTGACTGTATTCGACGGTTGTGAGTCCAATTGGGAGAATATTTGTATTTATGATCCTTCATCCTATTTATGATCCTAATCCACACGGGATTTTAATTCACGGGGAACGCCTGTCGTGGCGCAAAGGCAAAAGCATGCGAATATAAACGCGACAGGTTATGGGTTCGATTCCCACTCCAGGAAATGGAATTTTTCATTTCCTGAGTTTGGTAACAAGGCAAAGCGTGGCGTTGAGGTCCGCCACTCAGCACGCAATGCCTCAATTCGGCGGAAAGTGGGGAACGGAGTCTCTTAACACTAGGTTCCCTCTGCCTACACTGCTATATGCGGAATACAGCGTGAAGCTTTGTATGTATCCACGGGATTTCGCCATCGAGCACTATTTCTACAATTTGTTAGTTATGACGTGTCTTTTTACTTGTCCTTTTTTTATTTTGCAACTTCATGCTTTTTCCGTGCATAGCATGACAGTCAGAACCTAGTTCCAAAACACTCCGTTTCCCACTTTCCACCAAACATGATGGAGATCAGGTATTGAGTCTTGAGGAACTTAACGCCGCGCTTTATTGCTACAGTGTAGAAAATGAAATTTTGTTTATGTACATATAATTAACATCTTCAAGTGAGAATTAAATCCACAATCCATAATGTTTACAGTCAGATGCCTTACTACCTCATTATGACCTCATTTGCAAAATATGGTAAATGCGCGAGGATAATAAAATATACATACATCCATATGTACATCCAAATACTTCCACGGATAGTAAAATTCTACATTGAACCCTAGAAGGCGATAAAAATGTAGGGTAAAAACCTTTAACATAAGGACTCGCGTAACATTATTTAATATTCTGTCTCAGTAGGGTTGCTTCCCGACGTTTGACTGTTTACGGTCCTTCGGGGCACGTTGGGACGTAAAGTATCGTGGCTAGCGATTGAAAATTTACTCTGGATCGAAGTAAAGCTTACCATTTTTATCCTGTTTAAAAGTACTTGAGATTTTTTTGAAAACTCTTTACAGGCCATTTAAGAAAAGCGGAGATCAATTATTTATAATTATCAAAAAACTGAAAAATATTTTATTGCGTAAAAAAATAAAATAAAGTATTGATTCATATAATACAGTTGTACAGAACGGTGTAAATATGGGCTTATAAAAATATTATAAGCCCATATTTGACCATATGAATAAATAATTCATGAAATTTACATTAATTATAAGTAACCAAGTTAGAGAGACTATCGTAGCGCAGTGGGACCGAAAGTTAAGAACGGAGTGTCTTTACACTAGTTTCTTTCTCTCTGCTTTGCGGGAAAAATTGTAAAACAGTATAACTGTAGCAAAATCCGCCAAAAAGAACTCCATTCTAACATTTCGTAACCAAAAATATGTTTCACCTACACGATATATTTATTAATTCAAAAAATATAGCAGATTTTCCCTTCAAAAAACATAATAGAAAATGTAATAAACGCGTTCTATTCTTTACCAAGAATCTGCTACACAATCTGCCTCTCCTTGGCATTTCGGGCGATAAGTCAGAACACAAAAAGCTTCGCAGAGACACTGTAATGGCAATCATTGAGATAAAGGACGAATCTCGGGCGACAAATTGTTACGGACACAAGCAGAAATTGTTGTTGTTCTATGTATTTGAGTAAATAGCGGGCATAAAGTAAATGAGCAAATGCGTACTTAGCGTATGAAAGTGGCGAGCTGTAAAACAGAATGAACAAAGTTCATTCTGTTTTTTTTGGGGGATTCTTGAGAATTTTGTCGTAATGATGTATGTTGTCGATATTTTTCAAATTTTTGTTTATTAATAAACTCTATAAATGTTAAATTTAATTTATTAGAAAAGACAGGATAATAAATGTATAACACATTAACCCTGTCGCGGCGCAGAGGCACAAGCGTGTGACTGTAAACGCGACAGGTTGTGGGTTCGATTCCCACTCCAGGAAATATAAATGTCTTGGGTTTGGTAACAAGGCAAAGCGCGGCGTTTAGTTCCGCCACGTTGAGTTCCGCCACTCAACACGCAATGCCTCAATTCGGCGGAAAGTGGGAAACGGAATTGTTGAAAGAGAATGGAGTGTCTTAACACTAGGTTCTCTGGTTCCCTCTGCCTACCCTGCTATATGCGGGATACAGCGTGAAATTAAAAAAAAAATCTTTAAAGTAAGAAATAAAAAAAAATATTATTAACATAAAAATGTAAGCTTAAACTGAAAATAATTGTTAGGTTTCTTATGTACATATGTACCTACTTGCCTATGGTATAACTACGTGAAAATTAAAAATAACTCTTTCTCATTTTTATCATATTTAATAATAATATTCTGAAAATAAAATAGAACTCAAACCACGTATCAAGTAAATCGTATTACCGTGAAGGATTACTAACTTTAAATAAAACAGAAAGTGCCAAATGTCAAGCGTGCAGATGAGGGTCTGACAAACTAATATCCCGCGTTTCGTGCATGCTTCTATTAAAGTATACCCAATTTAGTAAGCCGTGTAAGTCTGCGGTGAGCGAAATTAAGTACAGTTATGAGTTTGAAAGGCTTGTCTGCAATGGCCGGTCGACGGTCAAACGTTTTATATTGAAAGCGGTTTAATAAAGACCGGGCTAAGTAAATAGTGTCAGGGAAATCATGTGTCATTTATTTGTCTGCTGTCGTCTATTTCTTCTTAACATTATGAGAGTATAACGTGCACTAGATATTTATTGAAGTGTTAATATCGAAGTCTCTTTGGAGTTCATGAGATGTTTTGTATTTATGATAGTATATTGCTTTCCTTGCAAACTATATTGAAATAATATATGTTCGAAGTAATCTAGGATATAGAGGTAGCACCTATTGCCTAACGTGTTTTATTAATATTTGAATGACCTAGCTTTGCTACGCCTAGGTATATTTTAAAGTGTTTCAAATCAAATAATCGTAATTTTTTGCCATCCTTTGCACTTTACTACTTTGGAGCCACAGTGGATCCATGGTGTAGCCATGATGAGTAAATCCACTGGGATTTACTGTGAATCCATAATGGAACCATAACGGAAACACGATGGATCTATTGTGGTTTTTAAGCCATTTTGCCATGATGGCTCCATTGTGGTTTCATTGTGGCTTTACGGTGGTCCGCAGTGGTTTAACCGTGGTTCCATTGTGGTTTTTATTTTGGATTTAACCACTGTGGACTCACTGTCAAACCACAATAGCAAAATGGCTTATAGGGATTGCTGTTGTTACCTAATTCTTTTCACTACTTCATTTTGTACATTATTAATTTACAATAGGGTACAAAAAATATATAGCGGATATGTAAAATTGTAAATTTACAATAATATATAATTATATTTAAAAATGAAAATATAACCGAATCTAAAAATTATGAAATGATAACTTTGTTATTCAAATGTTTGATATGGAATTTCTGAATTTCTGAACAAGTAGACAATGATGAATATGAAATATAGCCGTGCTTGTTAAATGCGTTCACATTCATCCCCTTTTGTATGTCAACTAACAAAACACATTTCAAGTATCCAGATGGATAGATATTTTTTTAAATTATTTTTTTTGTGTATCCCGCACATAGCAGAGTAGGCAGAAGGAACCAGAGAGCCCAGTGTTCATACACTCCATTCTCTTTACGATTTTCCTTATCCACTTCCGCCGAATTGAATTAAATTGTTTTTTTTGTATGTAATATAATTTCGGTTACATGCAAGTAGCTTGTCAGCATAAACGTAAGCTGTTTGCAAAGTACAGACAGACAGACAATTCAATCTATATCAATAGGCACCAATCGTGATGCTACGTCTCGGATACCAAATTCAATATCTAAAATGTAAATGGGTGTAGAGACGCCGGGTACACTATCTCTGCAGTAATTTCTCAGCTGCTCGCTCTAATATGGATTAGATGACCTACTTTAGCTTCAGTTTTTACTGATAATAAAGAGACAGTAGACGTTGTAACACAAATATAGGATTATTTTTCTTATACTTGGAACTTGTTTTCTGAAATAAAATATAACATTGTGTTTTTAATTTTATCAATGTAAGAAAATTTTTCCAGCTAAATAATGTTATGCACTATAAGTTGTAAAGTTAGTTAAAAGTCTTCTTATATACATACATACACACTGTATCCTGCATATAGCAGGGTAGGCAGAGGGAACCTAGTGTTAAGACACTCCGTTCCCCACTTTCCGCTGAATTGAGGCATTGCGTGCTGAGTGGTGGAATTTAACGCCGCGCTTTGCCTTTGTTACCAAACCCAGGAAATGAAAAATTCCATTTCCTGGAGCGGGAATCGAACCCACAACCTGTCGCGTTGACAGTCGCACGCTTGTGCTTCTGCGCCATAACAGGCGTCAAATGTCTTCGTTTTTATGTATTTTCTAAAAAAGTAAATAAATGATTCTAGACAGCTGTTAGCTCTATTGAGACATCACCATCTTGATCTTGGCTTAATTGAAATGTGTCCAAAAGTATTATTGTGTTTTATAATAAGAATTTTTTTCTCTTTTGTATAATATATCTATATATGTAGTCAATATTATAGTATTGAGATTTCATCATCCCGAAGACTATGTCTTTAAGGAATGAAATGGAAAACGGAGTGACATAGCACTAGGTAGACACCAAATTTCTAAAAAACTCACAAAATATGAGACATATGTGTGTAATGGACAAACACATATAAAATATACAGATCAGGAGGTTATAAAAATATCATGTAAAAGCTTTAAAGTATGTTTTAACAAAATATCATTTAGATACAAAATATATTGTGTTTGTTTTCCTCTCAAACATGGCAGAGCTAACAAGGCGACTGTTTTTCGTAACGCTATAGCGTGACCCTACGTCTAGAAACTAGGTCATTCATTTTTTTACAGTATTTTCCACGGTCACAGGTTTTACTCCAAATTTAGCTAAAATTTCAAGGCTCCTAAAGAGTAGTTGAGCTTAAACTTTCTTTGTTTCTGTTAAAGTAATATAAGTATATGACATAATAACGTAGTGCGAAACGTAATGTATGTAAAAATATGATTTTAAAACAAATAAGAATTTGTTTCTGGATTGTATTCTTTGGCTTTTTGGATAAACATTGTTTCGTTTTGAAAACATGATAATATTTTTTATATTTCTTTCAGTCAGTCTAACTGACTGACTGAAAGAAATATAAAAAATATATTTCTTTCAGTCAGTCAGTCAGTCAGTATATTGTATTCTTTTATTGAAGGTAACTTATACATAGGTATTAAAAAAACTGTATGTACACTATACATGATTTATATTTTATAAAGAACTTTGGCGACGGGTACTGTAAAGTGTCTGAAACGTCGAATTAAAAGAAATAAGTATACTTACTTACTGATAGGTATATCATTGAAAACCAAAAATCCTATTATGCATTTATTAAAAAAAAACTGCTAAGAAAACGGTAAAAAATAGCACCAAAACTTAAACTAAGTACACAAACTAACTTTTTCTTTAGACCAAATAAACATTAAATACGCGACAATGTAAGCTACTTTTGTGAAAAGGTCAAGCGTTTTCATAATAACCGTAATGAGATAAACGAGGATATGGGGCTTTGTACAGGAGTAACCGGCAGGATGTATTTTGAAAGGGGTGAATTTAAATAATTTGACCGCGTTCCTTTAGGAATGTCAGTTGTTAACGGTAATTGCAAGCCTATTTGAGTGTTGGTTACAACTTTGTTAACTTGTTGATCGTGGTTATTTTAGTTTGTTAGTTAGTTAGTTTCTTATTTATAAGCTAAAGGAATAATTAAAGTTAGTGTAACAGTGTCTGACACAAGAGGTTGTAGGTTCGATTTCCATTCAGAGATGTTATTATATTAAAATTATTTTCCTTTTGCTGCTCTGGTAAGACAAAGCATAACGTTAAATTCCTTCAATTAACACGTAATGTCAATCTCGGGCGTCTTCGCAGACAAGTTTTTTGACCCTGTATTCTCTCTGACTTCCTTACCATGCGGAAAAAAGCAAAAAATCTGCTAAAGAATCATGATTCCACTAAAATTGTTATGCAGGGTAAGTTTTGTAAAATAGTTTTCCAACAGGCTTAGTGGAGAATTAAGCAAGTGATTTTTCATTATAAACGTAATTAGCTATAATGAATAATTCATACTTAGAAACATACAATATATATAAACTAATATAAGTAAACAAAAACAAACATTATCAATATTACAAAAGTGCTTGTTTCGGAAATTTTTTAAGGTGTATTATTAATACTTGGGGAAAAATCTCATCTGCACTAGGAAGAAATTAAGGTGAAATGGGAGTGATAGATAATAATTATTAGTAATCGACGTCTGATTGGAAACAGAAATACAAATATGGCGGCAAATTAGGCTGGTATTATTGTGCTTTGATGGATATCAATATTTCTTTCTTGCTTATCTATAGATAAATAAATGTATTCGATTTATCTTCGTGCGAGGCGTAAATAAATTGATAAGTCGGGTTGCATATGTATATTTTTTTATAATAATAATAAATAGTTATTATGGTTGCTTTAAATACAGGGTCCATAAAACACTAGATACAAAAACTTTAAGCGAATAAAACGTAATTTTACGGTTTGTTCGTAAAAAGGTGTTTAAGTAACATAAAAGCTGAATTTATATATTTATAGAACTAACTTATAAATGCTTGCTCTTGAAAGTATACATGTCAACCTATTAACGTTTGGTACACATATGTATCTCCTTTATGCCGAAAAATATTAGTTTTGTTAATATATTTAATTATTAAATGTGTACTTTTATTGTTATTAATTGCACTAAATTTTTTTTTAACTTCACGCTGTATCCCGCATATAGCGTGGTAGGCAGAGGGAACCAGAGAATCTAGTGTTAAGACACTCTTTCAATTATTTTCAATCATTCTCTTTCAACATTTCCGTTCCCCACTTTCCGCCAAATTGAGGCATTGCGTGTTGAGTGGCGGAACTCAACGCCGCAGTAAAGTTTTAAGTAAGCTAAATACTTAAGTTTATTTGAAAAGCTTACTATAGAGGATAGACGATCGAAGTTTCATATAAGCTTTATAAACGGAGTAACACAACAGTTTCTTTAAGCATGCTAAAGTCGGGATGGATTAAAACGAAACTCAGGCAACGATGCTGAATATTTGAAGCCAATTTTCTAAAGCTCCCCAATGTGGATTTTAAAGCGGGACGAAAGCGAATTTTTAATAGAATACGTTGAAAATATTGAATTTGTTACAGACAACCATTTAAAACATTTACATTTGCATAATTTGATAATATAACTTCACGCTGTATCCCGCATATAGCAGGGAAGGCAGAGGGAACCAGAGAACCTAGTGATAAGACACTCCATTCTCTTTCAACAATTCTGTTCCCCACTTTCCGCCGAATTGAGGCATTGCCTGTCATGATAAATATGTTAGGTTATTAAGAAAAAGAAAAACAATATAACTAAATTCATAAAAAAGCAAAATGTTACTGTTAATAAAATATCAAATATTTATTTAACATTTAATAAAAGAAAATAATAGAATAACAGACTTCAATTAACATTAGGAGAGGTTCGGGAAGGTAAGATGTAAATAATAATTACAATTAGCTCATTCCGAAGCGCTGTAATTAGGCGCGATCTAAATTTAATCATCTAAAGTTGGAGAATAATTTCATTTTCATTACAGTGGAGGCCGTTCCGAGGTATTTAGACAGCTACTTAGTTATTTATAATTATTTTGCTTTGCTATTTGTATAGTAATGAAAATATTTATGGTATGGTCACTCAAGTTTGTATTCAGATAAAGCCATAAATAAAATATTTTTATAAAGTTATTCTCGAAGTACTAAACATGTATCATAATGAAAAAAAAATAGAATTACAAAAATTGTTTGTTCATTTTTCTATTGTTCTTGTGAACGTCCTTACAAATAAAGTTTTACGAATTTAAGTAACGATGCATGTACTATAATGGATTTCTATGTTTACCATAAATATTTATACAGTTCATGTAATAAAAACACATATTAACTTCTTTTAGTGGGTGCGACGCGGCGTAGCGTCTCCTAATTGTTTTCGTAGTTAACAATTTACATGATAAGGTTTCTTCTTTCAATATTTTTTCTATAAAAATATATTATAAAGCACTAAAGATAACGTAAAATTATGATTTTAATCATAAATCCTTTCTCTATAATACTTAATGTATTGTCGACGGTCAACCGCAGAGTCATCCGGTGATGCAATCATATGATGGACATTTAATTTGCCCCACGCTGGAATTCTGAGCCCTTCGTGACAAGCGCACAAATGTGAACTGTTAACTTTGATATTTTTAATTTTTTAAATATACAGACAAAAAAAAATTATTATAGATTAAAAAATAAAAACATATATTTAGAGGCCACGAAGATATAACTACTACTATATTCGTGCATGTCCTTTGAAAGACAAAGTTTGTTTTTTTAATATATATTTTTTAAATTATAAAATTTGTTTCTAAATTTTGTTATGGTGAATATAAATAAATGCTATTGTTTAGTTATAAAACGTGCTTAGCTTCTTGGTTCAGGTTTCATACATAGAACTTTTTAGGAAAAAAAAATATACTCCGTTCTTTAATTAGTACAAAATTTTATATTAAATGCCAGATATTTCTTATAAATACATGTCTATAAATACATGTATTTTTTTGTTTATAGTAGTAAATTCAATTCATGAAAATAAAAACTCCAAGTTTGAATATTTTGTCAAAACGCTTAATAAATAATATTTTTTTTTCAAAAAACAATAAAAGAAACCTTTTGTTATTCTCATATTACAAAAGATACAAATAAAACTGCAATATTTCAAAGTATGAAAGTTGTTATAGTGCATCAGTCGCAGTGAATGCTATTCACGCCTGAATTGATTGGATCGACGTCCGTTTTATTTATTATATCCGAACACCGATAGTGATCACAACTTGATGTAATATTTCAGCTTAAAATATATTAAATGGAAATGGGAAATGTTATGCATATCACATTTTTAAAATATTCAATTAAAAATAGTAATACTTGAAGTAAGTATTAAAACTTTATCATGAGGCAGGTATATTTTTAAATGAAAGTGGTCTAGTTTTATAGGCATTTTTGCAAAACATTTTTTTTGAACTTCACGCTGTATCCCGGGCATAAGGCAGGGTAGGCAGAGGGAAACCAGAGAACCTAGTGTTAAGACACTCCATTCTCTTCGACAATTCCGTTCCCCACTTTCCGCCGAATTGAGGCATTGCGTGAGCGGCGGAACTAAACGCCGCGCTTTGGCCTAACAACCAAACCCAAGAAATGAAAAATACTAAATTTTACATTTCCTGAGTGGGAATCGAACCTACAACCTGTCACGTTTACAGTCGCACGCTTGTGCCTCTGCGCCACAACAGGCGTTATAGGCAAATAGAATAGAATCTCATATGCATTTACTACTTTCTCTGGAGTGTTTAACACGCCTTTTTGTTTTACTGAATCGAAAATAGGTTGACTAAATGCTAAATATATATATATTTTCCAGTAGTAGTAAAAAAACCTCTACGATAGACGTTTGAATACATTATGACAAAGATAATGTGGGTATTTGAACCATTTATAAACAATTCAAATACCCAAATTATGCTTTATATATATATATATATATATATATATAGGGCATATATATATATATATATATATATATATATATATATATATATATATATATATATATATATATATATATATATATATATATATATGCCCGATTTATAATTCGGGGTTGTAAATATATATAATTACATTACAACTGTAGCGATTAATTAGGAACACCCTATGTCACAGTGGTAATTTAAACTATTCTTAGTATACTATTGATTTAATAATAGCATTTGCTACCTCGAAAATTTTATTATTCATGTGTCAAACGTTACCCAGTTACAAGAAGTTGTATTATTTGACAGTGCCAATTATAACTGAATATACTTTATGTTTGTTTGGTGGTAGGAGGTTCGTCCTCCGTCTGGCTCGCGACCACTATCATGTCAAAAGACGAACCGCCAAATATCTTATGATGTGTTCCGGTTCGATGGCATGTAAGCCAGGTTTTCCCCTTTCCCACCCATCCTTTCCCTCCCAAAATGTGGTGGTTCCGATAGCGGACTACTACATTCATCTCCTTTCCATCTGTAACTCTCTAGGTTACAACGCATCTAGTACATCTCTGTGTTGTAGATGTTCATGGGCGAAGGTAACCACTTTACCATCAGGCGGTCCTTCTGCCTGTTTGCCATCCGGTATCCATAAAAAAAAAAAAATGTTACTAAATTATAATACATACTGTATTAACATTCAGTATATCCAAAGTTAAGCTGAATTTGCGTCATGAAACTAATTCAAAGCTACCAGTTCTATATAAGTTACACCGAGTTCCGCATTAATTTGGTAGTTTGGATATAGTAAATGCAATGGACGCGGTCCAATCAATTTAACTGAAATCCTTTTGGCTACAAAATAAACTCAAATATACATAAACATTAATTTATTATATAAATATAATTTAACAAATTTAGTAGTATTAATTACTATTACGATAAAATAAAAAATCGATAATGAAATGATAATGATTCAGTAATAATTGGATTATTAATATTTATGGCTCAGAATTTTATATAAAATAATTTTAATTGCAAGATTTCAGGCGCCTTTAATTATTAAAATTTATTTTTAATTTATTATTAGCTACTTTATAAAAGACATGAATCTGACATTGAATGTGAAAACTAAATAAAATTAAATGATTTTACATCATTTAATATATATATATTTTTAATAATTTTCTTTTTTTTTAACTTCACGCTGTATCCTGCATAGCAGGGTAGGCAGAGGGAACCTGAGAACCTTAGAGTTAAGACACTTCGTTCTTTCAACAAATCTGTTCCCCACTTTCCGCCAGATTGAGGCATTGTTGAGTGGCGGAACTCAACGCCGCGCTTTGCCTTGTTACCAAACCCAGAAAATGAAAATACTACATTTCCTGGAGTGGGAATCGAACCCACAACCTGTCGCTTTACAGTCGCACACTTGTGCCTCTGCGCCACGACAGGCATTTTTGGGATATAAAATCCCCATTTGTGCATTATCATAACATATAGACACTTTTTATATAATATAACTCGATTTTTTTTAATATTGCTTAAAATCTTAAAGGAGTTTTGGTCCACCTTTACATAAATTTTCATGATCCTACTCAAAATAGTTTGTAAATCGTATTATCATAAAGTTTGACCAATTTAACCGGTAAGAACAGGGGTAAGTAACCCGCGGTCTTCGGGTTTCGCGAGGCCTAATAATTTTTTTGAGGCCCGCCAAGCTTTTATTTATATTACATATATTCTCCCACTGATATTATAACCTTGATATTATATTATTTAATATGTATAATTTTTTTTTACATTGTTATAAAATTATGTTAATTGCTATATTGTTACTATTTATTTATGTTTTTTTGTTCTTATTACAGTAATTATTGCACGTGGTGCTAACCTGTAATTAATTGTACAATTAGAGTTATTTTTTGTGCTTGTGAATGCAAAATTGTAAGAATTGTTGGTTAACCTTAATAAATCGATAAATAAATATATTCATTTCTACATTTTTTTTCCAGAATTTGTGTTTTTGTAATCTAATGTTTGTAATATATATTATTTAATTTTTTTTGGTTCTTCTTAAATACAATTTATAATATGAATAAAATGTTAAATATTATGAAAAAGTCTGTCCCACAACAACAAAAAAACAATATTTGATTTTTGATCTGTTGCAAAAAAAGGTTATTTACCCTTAAATAAGATACTTTTATTTATTTTAAATAATATAAACTTATGTTAGTAAATATAAGAGATTTTAGTTAATAACTAGCAAGTACAATTGCTATTTAGTATACTTTCAATAAATAACTATTTTAAAACTATTTTTTGAAATTAACTATATAAGCATTGCTATTAGTTACTTTGCTCATGTATAGTGAGTCATTTAGGTAGAGAGGGTAACTTAATTATAGAGTAAGTGATGAGGGAATAAAATTAGTTTCTTGTTTCATCGTGACGCAAATGCTGACGTGTTTGAATAAATATATGGAGGTATATATTTTGTAACATACAAATGGTCCTTAATATACCTATATTTAATATACCTATAATTAATACTAGATTTCCCGTAGATGCGTTAACAATGCGTTGTTTATCAATGTATAATATATGTTACTTTATATAAACATGGATGTCAAACCATGGTAGTGTGTTTATTTTATTAATTTAATATACTTTTTATGCATTATTTAAAAAACAGCATTCTGCACTCCTTCTCTATATAAATTATAAGTGTGCCAAGTTTCAAGCTCCTCCGTTCTCTTAATTTTCGTAAAAGGGTATCCAAAGATATTCCTTCACGTATTTATATATAGACTTACTGATATTTGCTAACTTGGATATTATGTTAAAAATTATATTTAAATTTCAATACAGTGCGTTAGGAACTAAAGTACCTCTTTCTTGAAAGATCATATTTATGTGAAGTTTTTGACCTCATCATTGTCATACTATTTCCATATCTATATTTCGTAATTCGAACTGTAAAACGTAAAACATTGTTTCGCCTGCGTTCATAGGAATGTTGAAAAATTCTGTTTTAGCCCTACATTCCCAAAAAGCCTACGTGAAAAAAACATACATATTTAAAATTTTTAAACTTTTTAGTTCGTCTGTTTGTCTGTCAGTCATTCAGTGAATAACGGAAGAGTTTTATATGCATATATTAAGAATATTCTTATGGTAAAATGAAATGCTAATGATAAACCGTTGTAATCCGCACTTCAATTCATGACGTTACAATATATAAAGCGTAACTATTGTTCGAAATAGTTGGCTCTAATGTAGCCACAATAGATACCAACGTATAAATGTTCAGGACTAAGCTTAGCTTTAAACATGCAACTGTTTTATTGTAAAATACTTGTCGAGTCTTTGTAGAAAGTTTATTATAAATGTTATATATGAACAATTCCTGTGTATCTTTTCATTTTATTTTTATTATACCCATTTAAAGCTCTCATTTGCTGTTGAAAGTACAGTAGTATTGTTTTATGATAGTAACATTATATATACCGTGTCCCAGTGGAACAGCATTTGACAATAATCGCGATGGTTGTGTGTTCGATCCCAACATGAAGAATAGAAAAGTAAGCAAGCAGTGACAGTGACAGACAAATAGTTTTTATTTATTTTTTTTTATTTGAGGGAACCAGAGACCCTAGTGTTAAGACACTCCATTCTCTTTTAACAATTCCGTTCCCCACTTTCCGCCGAATGGCGTGATGAGTGGCGGAACTCAACGCCGCGCTTTGCCTTGTTACCAAACCCAAGAAATGAAAATACTAAATTTTGAGATTTCCTGGAGTGGGGAATCGAACCCACAACCTGTCGCGTTTACAGTCGCACGCCTGTGCCTCTGCGCCACGACAGGCGTTTTTATTTTTTTATAAAAAACTCAATTCTTAATAAGTTAATGTTTCTTCCCACATAGCAGGGTATTCAGAAAGAATCTAGTGCTAAAACGCTCTATACGTAGCATTCCACCCGAATTGGAAAATAAAATTTTAACACCACCTAAATAAATGATATTTGGAAATTTTAATTTTAATCAATAATTATATAATCGTAATTACGTAAAGATAGAATAATATAACCTAAACCTGGTAAACGTCAACATAATGAAGTCATAGAGCGCTTCCTTCGAGTCGGGGCGGGCGAGTTGAATATTTCAAACCAATTTTCTAACGCGGCCCACCGTGGATTTAAAAGCGGGTGCCGTGCGAATTTTTAATGGATTTCTAAATTAAACGACATTACATGTTGACGCCTGTCATGATGAAGAGGCATAAGCGTGTAACTGTAAATGCGACAGGTTGTGGGTTCGATTCCCACTCCAGGAAATATAGTATTTTTATTTCCTGGGTTTGGTAACAAGGCAAAGCGCGGCGTTGAGTTCCGCCACTTAGCACGCCTTAATTCAGCGGAAAGTGGGGAACGGAGTGTCTTAACACTAGGTGCTCAGGTTCCCTCTGCCTACCCTGATATATGCGAGATACAGCCTGAAGCTAAAAAAAAGAACATGTTATCTTGCTTAAAATATGTCTGCAAAACTGTTCCACTGTAATCTCAAATTAAGATTAGATATGTTTTTTTATGTTTATTTGATGAATATAAAATATCTTATAATGGAAAAACAAAGTAATCTCTTAAAAGGACCGGATAATGTATTTTCGTTATTGATATTAAAAATATATTAGGATAATTTCGTCGTAGAATCTTCTAAATTTACTTTACATATTTATATCGGCAGCTTACTTGGTACTCTATGTTAGTGATATAGAATACCACGTAATATAGTATATAGTCAACGTGTCACGTTCTACTTGTTAGGTGCAATGTAACAGGTTCGAACTCTATTTAAAATTATATGATGAATTTAGTTTTAATTTCTCATATACTTACATATATCAGGTTAAATATACTCTTCAGAAGCTTATGCTTAATTTTATATCGATATCACTAATAATGGTATTAACACAAGGTACTCTGGTTCCCTCTACCTACCCTGCAATGCGGGTACAACGTAAAGCTAAAAATAATATGTATTTACTTAACTTCATACTTTGTCCCTAGCGGGGTAGTTAGAGAGAACGGAGCGCCAAGCGCTACGATCCTTGCATACCTCTTTCGCCTGGTCCACAGACATTACGCTCTTCATACGTGCCCTCCGGGGGTCCTCACGCTTTTTACGTGACCTTTCTCCAGTATTATTGATACTGTATTCTGTGTAAGATCAACCGAGATCTCCCCCAACTCTCTTGCCACTCATAATATGTAATTTTTCATTTTATGTGTAATAATATAGCATATATCGATTCCCACTCCAGGAAATGTTAGTATTTTCATTTTCTGGGTTTACTAACAAGGCAAAGCGTGGCGTTGAGTTCCGCCACTCAGCACGCAATGCCTCAATTCGACGGGTGGAAAGTGTGGAACGGAATTGTCTTAATACTAGGTTCTCTGGTTCCCTCTGCCTTCCCTGCTATATGCGGGATGCAGCGTGAAGTTAAAAAAAAAAGAAACATATATTTATCTGCATGTATACGTACTCGTAGATGTGGTGACATCCACGTAAGTAAAATGTAGATAAAATAGTAAGAATTTAAACGGTGACTCAATTGAGTCCAAGGCTTTACAAAAACAGGTCACGTCTAAATTTTACATATGCTCCAAGTTTTTTTCACTTTTTAAAGCTTTTGCATTTAAAATTAAATCTTATATGTATAAAATATGAAATAAATATATATTCATTGCGAGATTTTTACCTACATTGATTGTATATGAAGAATAAATAAAATAAAGTTCAATTTTTTAATTATGGCGGAACAACTAATAAATAAAATGTCATGTAGATATTAAAGTCAAATAAATTTATTCAAAATAAAAAGTTACATCCTTCCTTTTTTGACCATATGTAATGAACCAATATAACAGACAGCGAGACTTTTTTAAGTCAACAATTACAATTATTTATTAGTGACAACGATACCCTCGAAATAGAGCCGAGTTTAAATTTTAAAACCAAAGCGTGTTATTATTTATGAAATCGTTTATGATATTAACATGAAACACAGTATAAGTACTTACAGGAGCGATATTTTTTTTCTATTACTAGTGTTACTATTTTGTATATCACCGATTTTGGTAAAATCTTTAATAGTTTTCTTAACGTTTTTACAAATGTATGTTAAGAAGTAACACTCAATATATTAGTTATTTCATTTTCCCTTAAAAATTCTTTTGGTAGAGTTAGGTAGCGCAAATGGCTCGCTTTGCTAAACGAATATTAAATTAATAGCAGTGGCTGTATCATCCAAAAATACAATGCCATAATATTATGAAAGTAGGTCAGCTAAATAGTAATTATTACTAGTGACCCCGTAAATGCGTTAATAACGCATAACGTAGTGACATATACGTCATATGTCACTTTATATAAACATGGATGTCAAACCATGGTAGTGTGTATAACATTTATTTTATTTATTTCATATACTTTTTATTTCATATATTATTTATCATTTATTTAAAAAGATATTATCATTCTGCACTCCTTCATTATATAAACTATAAGTGTGCCAAGTTTCATGCTCCTTCGTCCGCGTAATTTTCTTAAAAAGGGATCCAAAGTTTTTGCTTCACGTATTTATATATAGATTAACATGTTCATTTACGTTACATAAGCTTTTAACTTATTATCAGCTTAAAGTGTAAACCTGCCAACTCCATAAAAAAAAAAAAAAATAATAAAGCCTTTATTAACAATCTAAAATAACATACAATATATATAAAGTTTTAAATTTTTGACACCGGTAAAGATTGTTTTGCCTTAGCATAGGCCTCCCCCAAACCTTTCCACAAGACCCGATCGTGGGTTTTCCTCATCCACAGCGTGCCCGCGGCCGCTTTAATGTCCTCCTCCCATCTTTTCTGTGGTCTTCCTCTCTTTCTCTTTCCCTCTCTAGGGTACCATTCTACCACCTGTTTTGCCCATTTGTTCATTTTACTTCTAATAAGATGTCCTGCCCATTTAAATTTTAGCTTCCTGACAGTGTATGATACTTCTACAGTATTTGTTTTTTGACGAATAACATTTAGGTTAACTTTATCTTTTCTTTTTATATTAAGCATACTTCTTTCCATGCTGTGTTGACAGACTTGTAATTTCTTTATATTTTGTACAGTTAAGGCCCATGTCTGGCAGCCATAAGTCATGGTAGGAAGTATGCATGTGTTAAATACTTTGCTTTTTAAATTAATGGGTATTAACTGGCTTTTCGTTATCTCTTTTAAGGCCCAGTATCGTTTCCAAGCTACATTTACTCTATTTTGTATCTCTTTCGATGTATCGTATGTTGGAGATATAATCTGCCCAAGATATGTGTATTCATCTACATAATCAATTGAGTCATTGTGAACTACTACAGGTAACTTCAAATGGTTAGTCATTAGTTTTGTTTTCGTCTTATTCATTTGTAGGCCCACTTCTCTGCTTTCCTTTATAAGTTGGTTGAGCATAGTTTGTAATTGTTCTGGACTGTTAGAAATTATTACGAGGTCGTCAGCGAAGCGAACGTGATTCAGCATTTCTCCGTTTATTCTTAATCCATAGCTTGACCAGTCAAGTTTACGGAAAACGAGTTCTAGCGTCGCTGAAAATAATTTTGGTGATAGTGGGTCCCCCTGTCTTACGCCCCGTTTGATGGAAAACGTCTCTCCAAATTTTTCAGTTTTTATTTTCGCAGTCATGTTTTTATAAATTTCCATAATGAGACGAATATACTTTTTATGTACACCTTGACACGACAGAGCTTCCCAGATTTTTTTATGTTTGATTGAGTCAAAAGCTTTATGATAATCTACAAACGCCAGATAGTAGGGCAATCTATATTCTTTGTACTTCTCCGTAATTTGTTTGATTGTGAATATGTGATCTAAAGTGGAGAAACCGCTGCGAAAACCTGCCTGCTCTTTTGGTTGATTTTCGTCCAAGTTTATAGTAATTCGATCGAGTATCACTTTTGAAAATATCTTGTAAAGATTGGACATGAGACTAATGGGCCTATAATTATTGATGTCATCTTTTTTGCCTTTTTTATGGACTCTTGTTTAAGGATGTCGTTGAATATATCGTATAATGAATTCAGTATTATTTTTGAGGATCCTTTCAAAAGTTCATTCGAGATTCCATCTTCTCCTGGTGATTTATTATTTTTTTGAGAATTAATTGCCTTAATTATTTCGTTTTTAGTAATAAATGGTATCTCTTCTTCAGTGGTACTGTTATTGACTTCGAATAATGATGAAGGTTCGTCATTATAGAGTTCTCGATAAAAGTCTGTAGCGATGTCTAGTATTAATGTGCGGTTTGTATTGTTCTTTTGTTGTTTAGGTTTTTTCATTTTAGTTATCCAGTTTACACAATCATGTAGCTCTTTCTGTGCTTTTTTGATTCCTCCAGTAGTTTCTAAGTGTAACATTATTCTATTAAGCCTAGTTTCTTGTCTATGATTTCTTATACATAAGTTGATTTGTTTGCTTATTTTTGTTATTTCACTCCTATCAATTGGTTTTTGTTGCATCAAACTGTGTCTCAATATTATTAGATCTCTTGCTTTTTCTCCTAT
>JAKGSA010000290.1:0-22124 GCA_033558755.1 Philaethria dido
AGGATATGAGAGCCAATGGACTAACCACCCGTGATGCAGAAGATCGTGCAAAGTGGAGTAGGTTAAGTAGGAAGGCAGACCCTGGCTAGCCGGGATAAATGCTAAGAAGAAGAAGACACGCATAGTAATGTAACCAGAGAGAAGTTACTGCCGAAGCAATTTGTTATTTACTTTCCGGCAGAATTCGAATCTAGTGAGGAAATAAATGTAATCATTTCCTGAAGAAAGGATCGAATTCACAAACACCGTGTTTACAGTTAGACACTGTCCTTTATGAATAATCCTTTATGTGCTGTTTTCCTTTTGGTCCATTGGCAATTTAGTATAACTGTGATTTAGAAACATAAAACAAAAACTTCAATTGCAGCATTTCACAAACTCTTTCTCCGGACCCTACAAATATTTCATTTGTAGCAATTTAGAGATTTGAATGCTCAAAGTGAACCGCAACGTAATTCATTTTCTTGAAAGCAATGCAAGCCGTTGTTTTATTTAACTTAGCGTTGAGTAATTTTTTAGACCGACTCTCTTAGCAATGAATTTCGCAGAGTTTATTTTTATAGCTTTTATTGTCACGAGTAACGACGTTAAATACGTTTTACTGTCATTTTTATAGTTAAACTGCTTATTTTACTTTGCTTTTTTTATAAATATAAATGAAACGGTTTAAAATAATTGAATCAGTGAGTGCAACGTAAGTCGCAAAAAATGCAAAAATTCGTTATCGATTTAAACTAGCTTAGAAAGGCAAGTTATACACTTTTTTCTTCCTGCAAAATTTGAAAAACCAGACTTACGTTATTTTTGCACTTACCGATTTAATTGTTATAAGTCGGTTTTTTGCCTTTCTTCCTTTTTGTAAACAATAGAAAATCGATATTATAATGTTCCTATAAAGTAATCGGAGATATATTTTAAGAGACACTTATAAAAACTGACGATAATAAAGCCAAAATATATACTTATACTTTGACTTTCATATTGTAACATATGTATTTCAGAATTATAAAATATTCATTATAACATTTTGCAGTGTAACATTTTCACAAATAGTGTTATGTAAATATATGGTTTCAACGATTACCGCTTTACATTTCAGCTTCGAATAATTTCCAGTTCTATGCTATGGGAACGCCAATTTATGCACGCACGTGGCTTCAAGGTAACAAAGCAGCAAATCCATGAATAAAACAAACGTAGCCACCTTGAATATTTTATACGAACTCTCTATGAAACATGTGTACGTCCATACTTATGTTTGTACATATTGAAAAATTTGGACAACGCTTTTATTTTGTGTATGTCGCTACCATTTTTTTTGTTTGTTGATGCGAAAAGTATAATAAATATGGCAGAAGTGTTCGATTTTGCGAAACTATAAGAAAATTTACGTAATAAATATAAACAAATATATAAAATCTCTAAATAAAATAATTAAATTATGAAAAAAATAGTAAAGTAATAGCTATTAAACAATACCAGATAATAACCAATAAGCGTCATATAGAAGTCTGAGCGCAGAAGTTTAGATGCAATACAAATTATTGACGACTTGAAGAAATGATTGTTAAAAACATTTCTATTTTAGCTTAGAAAAAAACGGGCGGTAAATTGGTCTATAATTTGCACGTGTCAGTAAAGTGAGACACGTACAATTGCGGGATACCAAGAACTGAGGTTGTGAGGATGACAGCTGACCTGACGGGTGCGATGATAAAATAGCCAAGTCGAAAAATTCATTTCAAGAATTCGTCATTGTACAGATGACCAACAATTTTGTTCTTTTATAAACACGTTTCAAATTCAATTATTTTATTTAGGATATTTTTTCGTTTTGTTCATTTTGGAGTGTCGGAAATAATTTTTTAGCCGCAACTAGTTACAGAAATCTGCACGTTTGTAGCAAAACGTCATGTCTCGCATATAACTGCAAAATGTGAAATATTATGTTGTTTATTCCTTTGATCGGTATATTTAAAGTTTTTTTTGCAAATAATAAATAAGTACATAAGTGTTAATATTGTAAAAATAATTAAAAAAGTGTTCGAATCACATGCAATGGTGTTTAATAAACCGCAAATTTTGAATACGTCTATTAGTGAAACGTATTAGCCTACACATAGGTGACAAGTTCCAGGCACTGCTCCAAGCTCTTTTCTCAGCATTGCGATGAGTCCGGTACCTCCACGATAAATTCATGGTTTACTAAGAAGTATCTCTTCTTGTGAATTTTTTATTATGATATTTAAAACTTCTATATAATATTTCATTTTCTTAAGTATGTTGGTTAAGTTACTATTACGAAAATATATTATTCAAATTTGATTCATATAGCAAGTAAATCGTATACCTACTAGTAAAATATACATCTACTTACAGAGGTTAAAAGAAAGAAAAACAAAAAAAGGGTAAAATATTGATAATGAGGCTATAAAACACTTGGCCTGGAGAATTGTCGCGGGAGAAACAAACAATAACAGGGTCGGGTGGGTTCCATAAATAATCCGTTATAGAGATTCACAGCTCCTTCACGGGCATTTATCTTACGGGTACATAGGATTTTTCATGTAAATAATCCATGGAAAACATTGTTTTAAGGCTTTAACAAAGTTTTACATTTTCTGAACAGTTGATAATGTGCTTTGTCTAACCAATTTATATTTTTTTAAGCGCGTATATTATCTCACTCAGCTCGCAATGCCTCAATTCGGCGGAAAGTGGGGACGGAGTGTCTTAACACTAGGTTCTCTCTGCCTACCCTGCTATATGCTATATACAGCGTGAAGCTTTGCATGTATGTATATTATAGAATTAAATCTGCAGGTATACTCTATATATCTATTTAAAAAGGTAAAGGAGGCGGCGACTTATGTTATGGTAGGTACTAGAGACGCTCTATACGGTTTGCCTTAGCAACGGATATGTCATTTTACACAAAAGTGAATGTCAAATCAATTGTAGTGTGTGTAATATTTATTTTATTAATTTTCCGTTTTCCGCATTTTAACTATGCCAAAGTTCATACACTTCCGTCGTCACAATTGTCGTAAAAAGGAGTACAAAGTTTACCTTTAAGTTTACATTCCCGTATTAATATCATATTAGGTTGGGGAAAAAGAAATTCATTTTTTTCTCGATTAGTTAGCTGTAGTGATTGATATTTCGTAAAGTATAGCCAAAAACTCCTCCAGGAGTTTCCCTGATTGGGGAATTTTTATGCATCCTCCATATAGTTCGGACCTAGCACCAAACGATTACCACCAATTGGTATCAAGAGGAAATTATACAATAGAACGGTGCATATTTGATCAAAATCGGACGATCCAAACATTTTAAATAAAGTTTTGAATCTCACTCAAAAATAATGGATTTTTTTTTACTTTGCTAGTAATAACTTTACATGTAGTGTTACATGTACTTGCGAATATTGTGAAAGGATTGTTGAAATAGAAAAAAATCTTTAATATAAATATACTTCCAAAAAAGTTTCAACTATTTTAAAATAGCATTTCTCAATGTATCGAATTCCAGTTTGCTCTCATAAAGTTCTAAAGTGCTTATACTTGAAGACGTTTATCAAGTTATATTCCGAAAGTGGAAGAATAAAGTTTCTTATAAAGTTTTAAGCACTATATCAATGTTTTGTTGAACGTTACAAAATACTCATAAATACAAGAAAATATTATGTGTATATATTTTTAAAATTATTTTCATTTCCCTACTCTGGTACAACGTACAATGTCTCGAGTTCTAATGGAAAGTGAAGATAAAAATGATTATATATTTTAATTATATTAAGAGAAATACGAACAAATTATATGAGACCCAGTAGAGTTGATAGCTCGTACCAATATCGTTATTTCTTCGCTGGCTTCGGCATAATATTATGCTTCGATATATTTTCATAGAGATTGCACCACCTATTTTATGAATTTTTACCTCAAATATTTAGTACATAATGCATAAAAGGTAGGCGAGGTAATAAAGTAATAATTTATTTTAGATGAGAACTTTGCACGCTACATTTTCCTAGCACTAAACAAAATACTCAAAAATACACGGTTTTCAACGAACATAGTTAGTCATAATATATTTTTATTCTTGGTTTTGTTATCTTGAAAGTATAAGAAGCCAAGGTGTAGTGTTTAAAAATTACTAAACCTTTCTATTCATATATTCAGTGAATATTATTCGTTATTAATTCGGCGGAAAGTGGGTCTTAATACTAGGTTTTCAGGTTTTCTCTGCCTACCCTGCTATATGCGGGATACAGAGTGAAGCTAAAAAAATGTTCGTCACTATCCGATGCCTCATCTCGTCTAAGGACGCAAGCTTTAATGTGTCTTAATTAAATACATACACTTTTACTGTGAATATAAAATATTTTATGAAAATATTATTAAATTCAAGTAACTACAAGTATTTCTATAGTATTCCTGAAAATAAGAAATAAAATAATAATGTTTGTAGACTACAATAGAAAAGAGACGCAATTGAAACAATTTACTATAAACAAGCCAGTTCTACGTTTTTTACTCTCGTTTTGTTCTCGTTTGGTATATATTTAATATACGAAGACAAGTTTCTAGCTAACTATGCAGTTTTGATGAAACAAAGTTGTCTTTTATGAACTGAATACATACATGGATGAAGGTGATATGTCGCATAATTTAGCTAGTATCCCACATATAGCAGTGTAGGCAGAGGAAATCTAGTGTTAAGACACTCCGAGAGACTTTCCGCCGAATTGAGGCATTGCGTGCTGAGTGGCGCAACTCAACGCCGCGCTTTGTTTTGTTACCAAACCCAGGAAATGAAAAATTCCATTTCCTGGAGTGGGAATCGAACCCACAACCTGTCGCGTTTACAGTCGCACGCTTGTGCCTCTGCGTCACGACAGGCGTCAAAATATTTTCAGTAAATCAATACAAAACTCTGAATATAAATTCTTTTCTCGTGATGAAGTCATACTTAATTTATACAATTTGTTTGTTTCTTGATTGTAGAACGATTTTATTTGAAACCTGCTGTAATATATACTGTATATATATGTTATTTATATGTTTCTAAAATTTACTTTCTAATAAACACCGAAGAATGTTAAAGCTTACTGTAAATACTTTTCACTATTACGCTAGCTTAATGTGAAAAACCCAATGCACCTTGACTCTAGGCACGCCTCGTTAATTTTAATCAATGCGAGGAGCTCAGAGATTACATTGCACCGCACTAGAAACCCATTAATATCCTACTTTAAGCCACATACAGGTATTGTGCTGTAACATCGCTAAGGAATAACGGTTGAAAACACTGTGCTTAGTATAAAAAATTGTAGAGACGACACGGCAATTTTAAAGCACTTTTTGCAATGATTATTATGTACAATATTTGGTAGAATATTATTAAAGAATAAAAGTTTTGGGCAAATTCTTTCTGACGATTAATAAGTGTGGAATATCCTGGTGTTGTCCTTTTCAAATTTAAATAACTGTACTTTAGAATCGTTGTTTGAAACTCGATATATCGAAAAAATGACATAAAACAGAGATAATCACATTTATTCCTAGTCTAAGTAAAAATATAATAGAAGAAATAAAATCAAAGAAAATATTTAAAAAAAAAAAAACATGTATTTCAAAACTTTTCTTTTTACATATATCGTGAATAAATACAATTTTATAATAGTTTTCACAATCAAAGCTATGCGTTAATTGTCGTCGGCAGTCTCCGTTGTTCGTAGCACGTCTACGCCGCCACCAAAGATCCTTTTTATATTGTAAGGCACGTACACAATCTCGGTATTGCTGGTCCCACCCTTGTTTATTGCATGCACTTTTATTACAGAACCAAAGTATAGATGTTCGATAATATTTTCTATTACTAGAATTTCTTTCGTTGATCCAAAATAAACATAAATGAGTGATTTTTGAGTGATTTGATGAGGGTTTGGTAACAAAGCAAAGCGCAGCGTTGAGTTCCGCCCGCGTTCCGCGTTCCGCAGTTGGGGAGCGGAGTGTCTTAACACTCCGCTCCCCACTTTCTACTCCTTCTGCTTCTCTTCACTCCTTCTGCCTACCCTGCTATATGCGAAATACAACATGAAGCTAAAAAAATACTCGTTTAACAATTCTTTTCAAATTTTGAAGCAAAACTTCGGACAAAAATTTTCAAAGAAAAATACTCAAAATTCATATTTTGAGTTGACTTTAGGTATTAAAAGAAATAAAACTACTACATAAATTTTCCGTCAACTAGTAAATTAACAAGTACGTATAATAACGTACGTTTCTTTATCTAACATTACATTCGCGTAGTATTATAATAACCACGCATTTACATTAAGAGCGACTGACTGCATTTCGATGGGCTTTTAAAAAGGTTTATGAGATGAATTTTATGTTTTGCCGTAGGAAGGGTTGAGTTTGTATAATTTATTCCTATTACAAATATAAAAATACATGTTTTAAGTGGTACACACTTATTTACATTTGTAGCAGGAAATGTAAATATTTTTTTATTAGTTCAGTTAGATTTATTCATTTGGTCTGCTTTTAAAAGAGCAAGAGCTTTTTGTAAATCTTAATTACGGTAAGTTCTAGCTTAAATTTAATGTAAAGCGTAATATTATCTATTATAATGATATATGGGTGAATATATGTATATTCGGACTTAAAAATTTAATTTCAAATATTGCTTTCAATGGAACACTGTCATAAATTAATTAACTATAATAAAAAAAAAAACATAACATTTTATTTGATTTAGTATTTATATGTGGAGGGCCGCGTTATATGTACGAATTCAAATAATCACCCATATAGAAAAATTAAAATACTCTATGAAGTATGAAAAAATATACAGCAGATAAAAAATTAATATGTATAGTTGTTTTTTTTTATGAAAATGTTTCAATAGCAAATTTATAACATTTGTTTATACTGTCCTACGTTTTGATGTGTTCATTATGATATAATTTTCTTTTTTAGCGTAAAATAACACATGGTTGGCGTTATTTAGAGAACAGTCTATTCATCTAATATTCTGATCAGGTCGAAATAAATGAAAAACCTATAATAAATATACTCCACAATTTCATATTCATCATTTTTTTTTTTTTTTTTTTATTGATAACGGACGGCAAACGAGCAGAAAGACCACCTGATGGTAAGTGGTTACCTTCGCCCATAGACATCTACAACACCAGAGATGTTGTAGATGCGTTGCCAACCTAGAGGATACTGATGGAAGGGGGGACAATGTAGTAGTCCACTATCAGAACCACCACATTTTGGGGAAAGGATAGGTGGGAAAGGGGAAAATCTGGCATCATAATACGATTAACCTTCAAATGGAATATATTATAACATTGCGGCAATATAAATGCAAATAAACATTTGTGAGGGCGCTAAATGTCTACATCGGCGTCGGCCATCAAGGAACCGCCATCAGCGACAAGCGACGCACTTTACAAAAGTCACGGAGACGTCCGGCTTCCAATAAGGTACTTTATTCTTGAATATATTTTTCCATTTACAAAACAAACAAAAAATAATCTTATTTACATTTCCATTAGGTACATATTCCATAGACAGTAATAAGAATGAAATTTCAAGTCTAGCCAGAACAGTACGAAAATATGTATGTTATTTAAATAATTACGAAAGTCATTATAGAACTGTACTCTTAATTTGGCTTCGTTATAATAAAATGTATTGCCGTCTCAAAAGTTACCTAAACTTTTAACGATCCTACAAGTACTGTATGTTTAATTTAGTTTTTCGTTTTTTTATTAGGCAATTCTTATTTGCTTTTATGCATCTGTTTAAGCGTTTTAAGCTTTACTTTGTTTTCAATATAATAGAGAGAAGTCAGAGAGAACCTAGTGTCAAGACACTTCGGTCTCTACTCTCTGTCTACATCTGAGACAGTGTGTCAAGTGGCGGAATTTAACGTCGCAGTTTGTCCCAATATATACCGAAATGTGTAATATATCTTAATTTTCTTACAGCAGTATTGGATAAAATCTACAATAGTTATAAGACATGTCCTTCACTTTCCGTTCCATCCCAGTTTTAGACATGTTGCGGAACTCAACACCGTAATATATTTTAACAGTCTGGGTGACTAAAAACAATTAAACATAATTATTCCCTCGAGTGGAGTTTGAATCCGTTATAAAAGTAAAAGATAGACGGCAGTAATGTGTATTACATTGTATATGCACTTGAAGATAAAAATCAAGTGGAAAAAATGCAATTCTGAAGCTCATATTGATGAGACCCAGATCGTTGAGTATTCAGTTTCAATAATATCGATATTTTTTACTATGTTTCTGTATTTGTATTTTTGTTTCTTATATATTAAATTATATTTATTAATTTGATCTATTATCCCTGTGTAATATCTATATTTAAATGTGTGAAAGAATACTTTTTATCTTTTAATGAAAATTATGCGGACAGTGGATTTTAGCATATGTGAAATGAAGGACAATGTTTTTCATAATAATTAAGTTAATACACATACATACTACCGGTGGCGAGGCTACGATTCGATTCCCATCGGCTTTCCTAACTTTTCAAAGTACAAGTATGATACCTAAATAAAAAAAACAGCTCGCCAGTAAAATGTGGAGCTCAAAAACATATAGTCAAACAAGGTGTGAGAGCTAAAAAAAAATCGCCAGGAAAATTTTGGGCATAAAATTGCAAAAACACAAGCTCTGACATCTTATAGGCCTAAAAAAAAGGTCAGATAGTGAAATTACTAAAAACCTTGAGACATCCTATACCGGTTTTCCTACATATATGGGCTTCCCTAAAAATTACCGGCTTCCCTTAATTTAACGGCTTGCCTAACTGTTATTGCCTATATGTTTGACATACAGCTTTGTATAAAGCGACCAATACTAATTGCCAAGGCAACACCACTTCGGGACTTATAGTGGTTTATAAATGTGGTTGATTTTAGGGACCGAAAATCGAACTTCGGTCCCGGTCTCGTGACAGGTGAAAATGCTTAGAAAAGTAATTATAGATGAACCAAGGGATTAGAAATAAGGAGATCTAAACAGATACTTCAAAAAACGTAATCTAGGAATTTTTGGTAAAGATTTGTTGCTCTTAAAACGGATCCATTTTGTAAGAGTCATAATACATAAATCAAATATAATTTTAACTATAACTCAAATTTTGTATAATAAATAAGCAAGTTCGTGAATCATATACAAATATATTACTGTACTTAGTTACAACCCCATATTGATGACTTTCGAACTGATAAATTTATTTGGTATAATATCTAAAATCCGATGGTAATCCCGAATCCGGGATTGGATACAACCTGTTTAACGCAGATCGTTTTTCAATGTTTAATTGAGATTCTTGTTGGTGACAACACTGTTTTTGCTGCTTTATTGGAAGTATAATTTATGGCTTGTGACCTAGTTTTGCTAACTGGCTCATATTTTTAGCCGAATTCAAAAAAGGAGGATGTTTTCTATTCGATTTATGATTCTTTTCTTACATACATATATAGCTTCACGCTGTATCCCGCATATAGCAGGGTAGGCAGAGGGAACCTAGTGTTAAGACACCAAAGAAATAAAAAATCCATTTCCTGGAGTGGGAATTGAACCCACAACCTGTTGCGATTACAGCACGCTTGTGCCTCTGCGCCACGACAGGCGTTAATATTCTTTTTTTATAATATTCTTTCTTTACATGATAGTTAGTGCTTCGGATGTGGTTCAATTTAAATCTGGTTAAGATCTGAGGGATAGTTTTGGATTATTAGTAATAATTTTACTTCTTAGTGCATTTTATTTGAAATTGGTTCTCTTTTTTTGTTAAAATTTTATTCGTTATAAAGAGCGTATATTAATTTTACAGTTTTTTTAGGTTATATTATAGTCTTTTTTTGGTGATATATACTTTATGTTAAGGTCAGGATTTCATATCTTATTCGAAATAATATTTGTCACAAGGGTACCAGAAAGTTCTCTCCGTTTCTATTTAACAACTGAATGGCAACTTATGATGACAATGATAAAGACACAGGTATATTGAGATCTTGGAAAAGTTAGCCTTGTACCTATAACCTAAATTCGACTATAAATACATTAACTAATAGATTTTAAATACGTACATGACATTCGAGGAAAAGCACTTTAATGTAGAGATAATATATAAGACAGTATGAAGTTGCAATCCCTTTTCATAGCAAGTTAAGGTCAGAGACCACCTGGTGTTAAGATACAAGAATAAGATTGAAAGAAGAAAAATTTTTAAGAAATGATGTAAATTCAATTAAAAAAATAATAAGTGATAATTTTACAAAAAAAAAAATTATATATTATACAAATATTTTTCAAGGGTTTCGCACTGGTATAGTTGACACACATCATCGTAAGCCAACATTTGTACACACACACACTAAAGTTGAAATTTAAATATTCTACCCTAAAATATTGTATGACCGATACTCATATTTATTTTACTTACAGTTGTGGGCCGTAAACGCTGCCAATATTAAAATATATATATCAAAACCAACATGTAACAGCTTCTCTAGAGGTTAGTTGTCAAGATATAATTTATTGCGATGCCTATCTATGAAACCTTGCTACGGCGCCAAGCCTTGAACAATAACTGGTTCCTAGAATTATGATAAATATTTTTATAAAAATATACAACAATCGTAAAAAAGTAAAGCTAAATGTTTGTATACACGAAATATATTTTTTAAATTAAATGTTTACATCGATACAAAAATATACAAATTTTATAATGAATTGAATAAGACAATGAGAATCGTCGAAATGTTTCGCTGATTTATAAAAACTAGATACTGATCTCTCTTTTTTCTTTTTTAACTTCACGCTGTATCCCACATATAGCAGGGTAGGCAGAGGGAACTTGAGAACCTAGTGTTAAGACACTTCGTTCTCTTACAACAATTCCGTTTCCCACTTTCAAATTGAGGCATTGCGTGTTGAGTGGCGGAACTCAACGCCGCGCTTTGCCTTGTCACCAAACCCAGGAAATGAAAATACAAGCATTTCCTGGAATGTGAATCGAACCCACGTTCGTGTTTACAGTCGCGCGCTTGTGCTTCTGCGCCACGATAGGCGTTCTCTGATCTTTATATCATGGCTAAATTACACAAAATGTTTATAAATTATGACCTATGTGTTATTTTGATTTGATTCCATTTAGATCCGTTCACTAATTTTTGCGTGACATAGTAACAAACAAATCAATCATTTGTATTTATAATGTTAGATTATCATATCACTTTTTTAGTTGTCTGTAGACACCGTTGTATTACTCCTACTCCTTACGCCTACTTCGCTATAGTCAGGAATTTAATATTTTAAAAAGTAAAAAAATATAATTTAAATATAAGATTTATATTTGATAAAATATAGAAATTTATATTTCTTAAGCTAATTATGATTTATTCAACTATACATATATTTATGTTTCAGAAGTTTGACCTTTACGTCACTTGTCAGGGCTATTCCAGATCGCGTTTTATACAATATTTTATTCAAATATAAATCTTTAAGTGCCGCTATATATTAGTGATTTTAGTCAAAATGAGTCAAAATTTGAACGCCATCAAAAATTTCTAAGAAAAGATCTATATTCAAGCCTAAATTCGGCGGAAAGTGGGTAACGGAAATGTTAAAAGAGAACGGAGTGTCTTAACACTAGGTTCTCTGGTTCCCCTGCTTACCGTGCTATGTGTGGGATACAACGTGAAGCTAAAAAAAAGCTATATTCATCTCTATGGCCCATAGATAAAGTCGTTTTAGCTTCTAGTAATTCCCAATAACCAATTAGGTCGGAACTGGCCAGGTGTGTGCATCTTTGACAACATGATAAATAGTCGTATCGAAGATTTGTGGCCATCGCACTTTATTGCTTATTGCTTATTGAAAAAATACTCGGATTTTCCTTCTGTAATGAGATTTTCGTTTTTTGTGATATATTTCTTAACTTTATATTTATTGGTTTTCTAGTTATTTGTTTGGTAATAGCTTAATTGACTTTGTTTCAGTTTAAGTGGCTATTTATTTCAGTTTTAATATATTATTATAAAATTTAACACCTGTCGTGGCGCAAAGGTGTACAAGCGTGCGACTGTAAAGGTTGTAAGCTCGATTCCCATTCCAGGAAATGTAAAAGTTTATTATTTTCATTTCCTGGGTTTGGTAACAAGACGAAGCGCGGCTTTGAGTTCCGCCACTCAGCACGTAATGCCTCAATTCGGCGAAAAGTGGGAACATAGTGTCTTAACACTAGGTTCCCTCTGCCTACCCTGCTACGTGCGGGATACAGCGTGAAGCTAAAAAAAATATCTTTATATAAATATTTTGCCCAAATGGTATTCGAACCTGTGAATACCACATATAATCAGACGTATCCGTACTTCGCTATAATATCATCACAAGAAATATAAGCAGAAAATTTAATATATTTTGGTCATTTTAATAAAAATCAAAAAAAAATTCTTCACGGAAAAAAGATTTTATTAAGTATTGACACAAAATTAATTATCCTTAAGCTGACATTACAAAGTCAATGTAGCATTAAGGAATAATTGTAGTTTGCTTGGCAACACGAAATTTTCATTTAGATGCTACCGCTTTTTTAATAATTTTTTTTTAATGAAAAATCCCACAATTTACATAAAATATCTTTTATTTAATATTAGAAGAATAGTTATCGGTATTTGTTGAACATATGCAAAATTGTATTCTTTTGCAAGGTGTAACATTACGAGTACATCCGATTTTTTTTGGTTTTTACCTTAAATAAGCTGCAAGGATCCTTGTCTTATATATATATATATATATATATATATATATATATCGTAATAAACTGCAAGGAAAGATATATCTGGTAAGTTAAAAATACATGCTCTTACTGATATTAAGCCATTAATAGATACTGTTAGTATGGAACAATCTTATTTTAAGATAATTAGGATTTTTGAATAGTGAAATATTTATTGATAAGTATGGTTATTTAGGTTAGTAAGTCGCCTTTTTATTTAAAAAAAAATGGATAGAACAGAAAAGCTACATATAATAAAACTATGCAATGTGAATTTTTATATTGTATATTTATGTATATTATTAGATGAAATCATGAGAAGGAAGTTTAGATGCAAGTTAGCTAAATTTTAAGTAACAAAGAAGGTACTCATAATTAATAATAATAATTATTATTATTACTATAAATGTATTTAATTTTTAAGCACCAAAACATGCGGCATACGTTAGATTAGACAGCCGTGAAATAACGCGTGGGGAGACTAGTATAGAATGAAGAGCTTTTGGATATGATTGGAAAATTGATTGCAATGATTGGTGCTGGCTGGCAGATTGCAGTGCAGACTGTAAGCCGCCGCCGCTCGAATTATTGCACCAAATTGGTCATTTAAAAAAAGGAGTTTCGTGTGCAACTAAAAAGTCGTTTCGAATTCGCTCGGACGAATTTACAGGTTTGATTTGTTGCTCGTTGAATTTTTACAGTTAGTTTTTGGTAACACAGATGTTGTGTGTTGTGTCACTATTTCGTGAAATTATGATAAACAGCCCTGTCATACAAACACTTTATGCATACTCTATTTAAAAAATATCAATATGTATATTAATACATGAAGGAATATTTTTTTACGAAAATTATGCGGATATAGTCCTCCGACTGGCTCGCGACCACTATCATGTCAAAGACGAACCGCCAAATATCTAATGATGTGTTCCGGTTCGATGGCATGTAAGCCTGATTTTCCCCTTTCCCACCCATCCTTTCCCCAAAATGTGGTGGTTCTGATAGTGGACTTCTAAATTGTCCCCCCTTCCATCAGTATCCTCTAGGTTGGCAACGCATCTACAACATCTCTGGTGTTGTAGATGTTCATGGGCGAAGGTAACCACTTACCATCAGGTGGTCCTTCTGCTCGTTTGCCGTCCGTTATAAAAAAAAAAAAAAAAAAAAAAAAAAAAATAGCAATAATAATACTTCAAATTCAAGGTCAATAAAAAAATAAAGTACAATAAGCATACTCCATAATGCCATAGTAATGCTTCCATATTTTTTACTAAGTATATTATCTAGTCTTTCTTCCTACGTCAAAAGAATGCTCTGTTAATCAACTTTAACTTATTTAATAGATCTATAGTTATTATGAAAATCTATCAAATAATTATATAAGTATAACTCTTTACTAAAGACAAAAATGTTTAAAATGTTAAAATATTCTATCAAGAATTCATATGAAACAAAAATAACTGTATAAGGAAAATAAAAAGTACATACAATATAACAAACAAATCTTTCAATGTTTCTATTAAAATTATATTTGAAAAACAAATTAATTTTGTTATAACATTCCTTTGAAGAAACATCTAAACTTGAAATCTCATAACTTTATGAGTGCTTTCTGAGGGTTATTCGGTATGCTCATAAAACTCATGTTTTCTTTTAACTCTGAACTCGCTTGGTTGTATGTAGGGCTGTCAATAGAAAAAAAAAATAAATTATAAATAATAATAAAACAAGAAAGTAAATTACAAATGGTAACAAGGCAAAGCGCGGCGTTGAGTTCCGCCACTCAATACGCAATACCTCATTTCGGCGGAAAGTGGGGAACGGAATTGTTGAAAGAGAATGAAGTGTCTTAACACTAGGTTCTCTGGTTCCCTCTGCCTACCCTGCTATACGCGGGTTAAAGAAAAATTAAAAAAAAATTAAATAATACTTCTGTGGCCCAGTTTGTCTTATCAGAACGAAGAAAAGGAAATGATTTAAATATAATCATTTCCCCAAGTTAGATTCGAACCCACAATCAATTGTAGTTACAATCTGACGCTTCTACACAGCACTTCGATGACGTCTTCATATTAGCTATTTTCAAATCGTTTATATTCCTGATGTACGATCACGGTAAAAGAACGACCAAAGTCGATCAATATAGCATTGCAAAATTGTTGTTCGTAATGAAATAATTCGATAGTAAATGATTAATTTAAATGTTTTAATAACTAGACTTTTTAGGAAACATATACATATATAGACAGTAGCCTATTTAAACTTAATATTAACAGAAAGTATACACCAGTTATCCATCGTCAATAAATAAAAAAAATAAAAAATAACTGACATTTAAAACATTCATAGTCTTAAAAATAATAAATCACGATAAAAAATGAAAAAAATATGGTTAACCCTAGCCAACTCATCGATACGTAAAAATAATTTTACGGACGATATTACAGAGAGCATTTGTACGCGTAACGCGTGTGGAATATAAAGCTTTTCAACAAAACAAACGTTCTAACCCAAAAACCTACTTATAAAATATTCGTAAAAGAATCAAAGTTAAAATTTTCTTTGTTCTTTTATTTTCTGTATTTGGAAATAATAACGGTTTTTTATAGCTTTTTTAAGTATTCCACGCATTGCAGGGTACGCAAAGGGAACCTGAGAATCTAGTGTTAAGACATTCGGTTCTCTTAGGATCCGTTCTCCACTTTCCACCGAATTGAGGCATTGCGTGCTGAGTGGCGGAATTCAACGCCACGCTTTGCCTTGTTACCAGAGCGAGATAATGAAAATATTAAATATTAATTATTATAAATAGAATCTATCCTAAAACCAGCGACGTTTACAGTCGCTCGCTTGTGTTTGTACGCTACGACTGACCTGACCTGACAATCATTTAAGCCTAATGTTAGTGATCACAACTACACCACGATAGTGTAATTTTTATAGTATTTGTTAAAATATCAATAACATCTTTTTAATTTAATTTAACGTTAACGTTATTTATTTAACGTTATTTATTTAATTTTATTGAAAAAATCTAAAGTCCAATAATTTTATTTATCGAATTTATTTATTTTTTTATATTTTAGTGGAATTTTTGACTTTGTTTCTTTTTAAAATGTAGCAATAAAATATAATTTAGCGATTAATTAATATTATTTTTATTACTAGTACTTTACATCGCCTGTCACGCTTGTCGTGGCGCAGAGGTACAAGCGTGCGACTGTAAACGTGACAGGTTGTGGGTTCCCATTCCAGGAAATGGAATTTTTCATTTCCTGGGCTTGGTAACAAGGCAAAGCGCGGCGTTGAGTTCCGCCACTCAGCACGCAATGCCTCAATTCGACGGAAAGTGGGAAACGGGGTGTCTTAACACTAGGTTCCCTCTGCCTACCTGCTATATGCGGATACAGCGTGAAGCGTAAATTTAACTTACTTATACTACAATTGCCTTTTTTAAATTTTCTAAATATTTTTTGTTCGTCATCTATTTCATTAAGTTACACCAGCTTTCTTGCAGACAATCTTCATTTATTTCTTCAATTCACTCTTGTATCATAAATTTTCTGTCTTCCTTAGCACATTTTTTTATGTTCTAGTTCAACTAGAGTAGAGCAATTAATTATATCCTTTCGTTCTAATATATCTTCGTATTATATTAAATGTATATAAACACGTGCGGCTGTAAACACGACAGGTTGTGGGTTCGATTCCCACTCCAGGAAATGGAATTTTTCATTTTCCTGGGTTTGGTAACGAATGCAAATCGCGGCGTTGAGTTCCGCCACTCAGCACGCAATGCCTCAATTCGACGGAAAGTGGGGAACGGAGTGTCTTAACACTAGGTTCCCTGCCTACCCTGCTATATGCGGGATACAGCGTGAAGCTATGTATGTATATAAATCCAAAAAAGGAAGAGTACCTGTAATGCAAAGACTTCGACCTACAATTCTATTCACCTACTCTATAAAATCAACCTAGAAACATATATAAATATTTAAAGGTACATATAATTTACATAGCTCGGTCTAGTGAGGTGCAGGCAGAGTCATAAATCTTTGAAATTGCGGTTAAATTATGCTAACGTTATATGCAGTTGAAATTTATGCTTTTAATAAAATTATGACAGCTTTATTGAAATTCACATAAGTGAAAAAAAGTAAATGAGTATACATTTTAAGTAATAAAATAACTTTTTTATTTTAACTAAACCCCTTTCTTTACTTTCCGATTATTTTATCTTCTATATCATAAAGCGCTTAGGTTATTGAATGACTGACAGACAAACTATAGACGACACTACTGGCCGTAGAAAGCTGAAATTTGGTACGCAGGCTCCTTGGGGAGTGTAGGGGAACATTGAAAAATAACTTATCGAAATTCTTACAGAAACGGGACACGAGTTTTTTATTTCATAGTGCACGCAAAAACAAAGTCACTGGATAAATAAGTAATAAGTCAGTTTAAATATAAGCATGAGAAATATGATCGAGTTTAAGCCTCTATCGCTTGTACAATCAGACACTACAAGACGGACAACCAATTAATTCTAAATTTTTATTATAAGTAAAATATGGCCACCCTGAGGTGTTTATGAACGTATGCATATAGAGTGGGAAGGTGATTTGCAGCCGACGTGTGAGCTTCGTGCGACAACTCTGCCGAGACTATCACTTAGCTGTCAGATTTCGACGTCGGAAATTCAACGACGCTGGCAGAAACAGATGGGATACTTGAAATCAAATTGGCAGGTTTGCTTTTGTACCTGCCTATCACTTAACATTTTGGCATATTGACTTGACATCATATGAATTTATGTTTCTTTTAAATTTACTAAGAGTGCAGTCCAGGAAATTGTAGATTTAGCAGTAAAGGAGTTAGAATAGATTTGTTTGTAATAAGTAGGTAATTTGAGGAGATTATCACTTTGTCACCTAATACCGGCGCGTAGAAGGAAATTAAAAACAAGGAATCAAAATTGTTCTATTAAATATAAGGGAGCGAAGAGTTTTAAAGGATCGAATACATAATAGTATAGAGGAAGATAATAACAATATAATTTTTATTATTATATTTTAAGGCATTTTAATTAATAAAGTAGCTAGAAATTATGAGGCAACAAAATGTGGACGATCAATTTTGTAAAACCACAATGACGATCGTTATCTCATACATAAACAAACCGCTTAACTTGTGCTAGGCAAACTTTATTAGGAGCAATATATGTATTGTATTCACGTCACAAATGTTCTTCTCAATTTTAGCCAAATGGAAACTAATTTATAAAGTTATAATGTGACATGATTTGAAATACTCAGTTATGCTAAAAGTTTTGAACTTGCTTGTTAATACTGAGGGATATTATTCATCAAGTTACCTGCTCCATTAAAGATGAATAGGCCGGGTCAAATGCTGAATACGTTAACTCGGTCCAACTTAGTTGCAGTTCATTGAAGAACATTAATGAGGCATATTTATAATTTAATACATAAGTAGATATGGCTTTTGAGCCGACATCGCTTTTATAGCTTTTATGTTTGAAAAGTGCTGTTCCATTCGGTCATTTCATACCCTCATAGCATGATAAGTAGAGAGAACCATATGTCGAAACAATGTGTTCTTAACTTTCCTCTTGAATTTGAGATATTACAAGAAATGTGACGTTACTTATAGTCGCATTTTGTCTTACCAGAATGGGAAAATCAATAATTTCAATAATTTCAAAATAATAATATCTCGAGTGAAACTGTTGCACGTAACTGTTCTATTGTATCACGATGGCTTTTGATTGATTTTATATTTTAATATAATAATACTTATAAAAGATATATTTAAGCTATAGTAGTACAGAGGGAATGTGTCTAATTAATTAATAATAGCTAATTTCATTAAAATTTAGATGAATAAAAGAGAACTTCAAAAAACATGCACTATAAGACATTATTATTACGAATAACTCAAAAACTGGTCAGATCTTAACTAATTTAAATGGGAGCTCAACAGCAACATTAAATATCGTATAAAAAAAACCTCAAAATTGGTTCACCCAGTAAAAACTTATGGAAACACAAAAAATACAGTCGAATCGAAAACTCCTCCTTTTTTGAAGTCGGTTAGTGATGTACAATATGTTGAAAATTTATATGTATGTACACGTATCGAACAATAAATTTCGAATGCAAGTACCCATTAGTGTATCTTAAATAACTAACTTAAACCCAGGGTGTTTTCTCTCTTGGAATACACGTCCCAACCCTCTAGGCAACTAACTTATACTCGTAAGTTTACATCTTAGACGTAACATTTGGACATGGCTGTCACTACTTTCTTGTTGTTTACAATTAAATATATTATGATAAAATATATATTAAAAATTAACTATTAAATAGAATCATATACAAAAACAATATGCTTTTATGTTATTATCAATTTTTATTATACTTTTCTATGGAAATGAAAATTTCCAATCGATTATTTTCACAAATCGTTCCTACAGTGATTCCTCAATAATTTTAGAAATACAACAAAGCATATTTTAATCAATGTAATGTCAAATATTGAGAGCGAATACTTATAACGTAGATTTAAAATATTTCTAGATTTAAAAAACCACTATTCCATGATTTAGTTTGTACGTCCATAAATTTAATAGTTCGCTGCTCGCTTCGCTCGTCAACCCCCGCTTGTACGACGTGATGTTTTCAATAATTCTGTCACTGGTTGCGCACATCGGTTAATGCTCAACAAAAAATCGCATGGGGCAGCGACGAAAAGCATTTATAGAAAGGCTAGCTGTTACCCGCGGCTTTGCTTTGCTTTGTTTCGCTTAATTAATTTTAAAAAGTTTCTATCACTACTTAAAAAATGATAACATGGCTTCGATGTAACGTGAAAGAAGAACAAACAAAGGTGTAGTGGGGCAAGCGTATGGTGATTGGTCTGGATGTTCTTTGACGTATATAATATTGTACGTAAATAGGTATAGGTTACTTAAACTATTTCATTGAATAAATTACAAAAAATAGTATATGGCAGTACTGTCATTTGGTTTCAGAAGAAATTAATGAATTATTTTTTGGTGTCAAATATTTATAGTCCCCTCAGAAATTTCTTAGAGATATAATAAGCTACAATTATTACTATAAATATTTGTGTTGATAAAATAAAATTCTAGAAAATAAATCTATGTCCTTTTTCATACCTCTAAGAATATATATGTGTACAAATTTTCAAAATTATCGGTTGAATTGTTTTGGCGTGAAAGCTTAACAAACAAATTTACTACAATTTATTTTAAATGACAGTGTAAAATAGGAAAGTGTGGAACGGAATTGTTGAAAGAGAACGGAGGAACGGAGTGTCTTAACACTACTTGAAATATAAAAGAAATTTAAAGAAATTTAAATTTCTTTTATATTTCATATTTTAAAAATGATTAAGGCCTGTCGTGGCGCAGAGGCATAAGCCTGCGACAGTAAGCGCGGCAGGTTGTGGATTCGATTCCCACTCCAGGGAATGTAAAAGCTTAGAATATTTATTTCCTGGGTTTGGAATTCAAGCAAAGCGCGGCGTTGAGTTCCGCCACTCAGCACGCAATGTTCAACTCGGCGGAAAGTGGGGAACGGAGTATCTTAAAATTAGGTTTTCAGGTTCCCTCTGCCTACCCTGCTATATGCGGGATACAGCGCGAAGCTAAAAAAAAGATAGTGTAAATAAGATGAAATGCTAATTCCGTAATATAATGTCAAAATATTATTAATCTATTTTAAAACAAGTTTTCTTTTGTATTTCATATATTATTCAAAATGAATATTTGTATATATATATATTTTTGAATAGTCCTTATAATTACTAACTGCTAATTAACCAATATTTATAGAAGATCTTTTAAAAATTGTTTTCTTAGAAAAATTACTAGTATTAACTGTTTTAAAAAATACATTTAGGAAAATATAAATTATCCTAAATTATTCGAGCATTTATCACTTCCTGATAAGATAACATTATTTTAGGACGTTCGTGGTACTGTGAGCGTGAATGTTATTTCGTGTCTGTGGAATATTTTCAATGGGGAATACAAATTATAAAATAATATGCTTTTGTCTTAATGTTTCTCGAATTAAAAAAAAATGTGTAAGCTGTAGTTTTTTTAAGTTTATTATTTTATTATAACTTAATCTTTTGTAGTATGTGAAATAGGATTTATGAACATTTGTTTTTACCTTCTAAATTATCAGGACCAGGATTAGGCCGTTCTAAACAAAATAAAATATAATTTTGGATTATGAGCAGGTATTAGGTATGTATAATTATAATATCTATATATAACTACAGGATACAAGTCTAACAAAATTATTTATACGTAATTAAAACTTAAAGAAAACTGCACTAAAGAAATATTACGGATAACTCAAAAACTACTCGTCATATCTTAATAAAATTTAAACAGGACCACGTCAAAAAACTAGGTATCATATAAAAAAAGATCATCCAAATTAGTTCACATAGTAAAAATTTATTCGGTAACACAATTAAAAAAATCGCTGAATTGAGAACCTCATCCATTTTCTAGTCGGTTAATAAAGTATTTACTCTCTATATAATAAATAAACACAATATTTCGTTTTCCGAACAACAAAATACCTTAGTTAATGTTTTAAGAGAAAGGCCAATTTCCTAATGCTCCAAAAATCCCTAATCCCTAATATCCCACATATTCCCACAGGATATCCCGTCAGAACTCTATATTACACCGAGATACAACCGTAACATGCAACCAAACGTGAGCTCAAAAAAGTTTTCTCGAATGAAGAATGACGTGCTCGTGATGTATGGATGTACGGAAAAAAGGAGGGCATATTGTAAATGGAGGAGTTTTCTTTGTAGTTTAATATTATGATACGTAATATATTATGTAAAACTACTTGTTAGATACCTTTTTTTCTGTTCTTTACTTAATAAGAAAGCTATAGGCTCTTGAGAAATTTGTGGATGCATTTTTATTTTAAATTTTTAATACAACTCTACAACATCATACAACATCATACAACTTTTGTTTGGTGGTAGGAGGTTCGTCCTCCGTCTGGCTCGCGACCACTATCATGTCAAAGACAAACCGCCAAATATCTTATGATGTGTTCCGGTTCGATGGCATGTAAGCCAGGTTTTCCCATTCCCACCCATCCTTTCCCCAAAATGTGGTGGTTCCGAGAACGGAATACTACATTGTCCTCCTCTTCCATCAGTATCCTCTAGGTTGGCAACGCATCTACAACATCTCTGGTG
>JAKGSA010000290.1:34843-137727 GCA_033558755.1 Philaethria dido
TTATAACACAAAAATGGTTCCATAAACAACAAAATCTATTATATGTAAAATATTTCAGTTCGAACATCACTCTCCCTTATAAATTGCGTTTTACGAGTTTTATGCCTTTTATGGCACTTTTACTCTACTTTTTACTCCCGGATATTTTACAAGTCGAGGTCATAGAATCGTTAAAAATGAATATAAAATTTTATATTACGTAATAATATTACCATACAGAGTTCTATGTCTGACGTGTATGTAGGTTCCGCGATCCATATGCAAATTAATTTATTAACCGATTTCCAAAAAAGAAAGAGGTCGGGTGCATTTTATTGTGTGATTTTGATGATGTTCTTTTATATGACAGCTAGTTCTTTTGATATGGTTTCATTTAAATTTAGATTAATTCTTATGTGTAGTTTTTGAGTTATCCGTAACAGTTATATGTTTTAGTGCATTTTGTGTCTTAATAGTACGTTCTCAGTTTCCCTCTGCCTATCCTGCTATGTGCGCGATATAGCGGGAAGCTAAAAAGAAAAAACCGCGTATTCCATATATTAAGATTAAAACTATAAAAGTATATATAATAAAAAAAGTAGACAATATATGTTTTATATGTACATATGATAAAAAAATTCAATACAGTAATTAATAGGCGATTTGTAACGTTTTTAATAATACTGGGATTAGGAAACGGGAAGTGAGACACTGACAGTGACGTATTGCTGTCCATCGGTCAAGCGAACTAATATCAAAGGCACAGGTGACGGTCGCCGTATGTAATTACTATTTACATATGAAAATATATTGGGGGCTAAAGCTTTTTTCTGTCTTTCTTGTGTAATTGTAAGCGCGTGTGGGTTCGATTCCCACTAGGCAGAATATTTAAATTATCTTCATTTCTTTGTTCCTGTAAGATGAAATGCCGTGTTAAGTTCCGGCATTTAATACGCAATGCCTCATATTTAGGCAGAAAGAAGAGAACGGAGTGTCTTATCACAAGGTTTTCTCTGTTTGCCCTACTATAAAGCATAAAGCTGAAAAGAATAAAATATCTTTAATATCAATCTATATTATATTATATCCTGTCGTGGCGCAGAGACACAAGTGTGTGTGCCTATAAACGCGACAGGTTGTGGGTTCGATTCCCACTCCAGGAAATGGAATTTTTTATTACCTGGGTTTGGTAACAAGGCAAAGCGTGGCGTTGAGTTCCGTCACTCAGCACGCTGCTGCTGCTGCTGTAATTCGGCGGAAAGTGGGAAACGGAGTGTCTTAACACTAGGTTCCCTCTGCCTATCATAGGATAGGTACGTATAGTACGTATATAGGTACGTATAGACGTATGTATATATCTATGTATAAATGTATATATATATGTATATATCTATAAACATTTGTGGTTAGATTTGTCGGTTTATTAAATCACAGGATCGTGGGAATAATATAAAAGTATTTTTATATCCAAAATATTGAAAAATCCGTAACCAATTTATGGTGAACCGAAAATAGTTTTGCCAACTATGTTATGAAAAAATCATATGTATGCTATAAAGCGTGAAGTACGTGAACAGCTGAAGCCACTCTTATGGTAAGCTAAATTTGGCATGGTTTATTGGAGAGTAAGAGAAGAGAACGCAGAAGAAGATTACCAAATCATTTTTAATAAGTATTTTAAAGTATTAATCACACACTTAGGAAATGAAAAACATTTTTGGATAAGTACGCATGGCTTACCGGTCAGAGCACTGAGACGGTTGCCAAGAGACGTAACAACGAGTCCAAAGTCTTCTAAAAATACTAAATCGTTTTATAAAAAAAATTGTAATTATTAATATTCCTCTGGTATTTGAACCTGTAATCACCGCGTTCAGATAAACATTTCCTGACTTGGCAATGTTGACAGTAAATTTTTATCAATATATGTAAAACTGAATCGAAACTACTGGCTGTAGACTTAAAATTTGAAATCTGTGTTTCCTTGGGGAGTGCAGTGGAGCACTTTGAGAGAATTTCACGAAATTTCCATAGTTACAGAGATTTTCGTTTTCTAGTCGAAACACTTTAAAGTCACATAAGTTAGTGATTTTATAAATGATAACACACCTTGGGAATGAAATACTCGCTCCAGTCTATTTCAAAGGTACCATTGTCAGCAATAAATATTTGTAAAGCATTGAATTAAGAAAAAGAAAAATCCCGCTGAGTTTCTTGCGCCGGTTCTTCTCAAGTCTGAGGCATTAAATTTAGTGAACTGGTGGTAGATTATTTGACGTTCAAAAAATGAAGCATGTAACTTCTTATTTTGAATAAAATTATTTGACTTTGATATAAAGAAAAGAAAACAAGTAGTAAATGTATTAAGTTTAAAGTTTATTTATTCCAAAGCATCAATAATTTCGTATTAGGTATTATGGTTTGACGAGCCGACGCTGTGGTGGGATTGGCTGTTAGGTTTAATTAACAAGCTCAGAGGTCCTTTGTCCTTGTATTGCATTTAACGGTGGCTGCCTTCCCTTATTTGCAAAAGATTTTATATATAGATTTATTTTTGTGACAGTAATTAAATTGGTCCTTGTTCGTGAACGAAAAAATGCATAGTATAATTTTCTATTAGAGATAAACAGTTTATTTTGTGTGTTTATAACTTTTAAGACATTTTGTCTTCAATTTCAATTCTAACTAGACAAAACACAATATTTGATTTTGTCGTAAAAGATGCATCTCTATAAGGCTTCTTCTCGCTTCTTATAAAGGGAAAACTGAATAAACATCGCGTTTTATATGCCCGTTCCGTAAAAAGGCTGGATATACTAACGAGAATATTAAAAAATTGGGCTTAAGTTTTGTAAATGTGAATAAAAACATTTTCTTCTATTAAATAAAAAATATAATCATACTGCATAATTTATTTTTTTTACAAAATAAGTCAAAAATAGCGGAGTGTAGCATCACTAGGTCCTGTTTCTATAGCGAGCGAAAGACAAAAGGAATGAATACTTCATGCGTGTCCCAACAAAGAGTATTCCTCTGGTGCGTATAATTGATTACTAGTTGCATTGTTAGTGACTTTTATTGTGTTCCCCTTTTTTTATTGTTGTAGAACAATTTACGTTAAACGAAATTACTATAGTTTACTAGAGATAGAGTAGAAGTTATGTTATTACAGAAATACTTTACAATACAATATATATTGAATAGTTACAAATTCAAATCGAACTTAAATTTAAAAAAAATCAGCTTGACTCTTTATATACTAATTCAAAGTGCGGCGTTGAGTTTCGCCACTTAACACACTGAAAATGGAAAATGGAGTGTCTTTACACTTGATCTTCTTGTGAGGTTTTCATATAGCAATATGGGAAAAAGCGAGAAGCTGCTTGTTTTATGGTACTATGCAGTGAAATTATTCTTTATTCTCTAGTTTCAACATGTTTTTAGATTTTATGTTGTGGACGACGGAACCAATGCACACATCTTGTCTGGGAAAATTTTAAAATAGGTTCTGGTTTCCATGCCATTCATTCGAATAGCATGGAAACCAGAGTCACTGTATACATATCACGAATTACGACGCAACGGAGCTTAACTCTGTCTCACAAGGCAGTGAATAAGTCTTTAAAGTTACAATTTCCATACTCATGTCTCAAAGGTGCAAAGGCGTAAAGTCTTGGAGCTCAGCCAATTTGATTCGTTTGTCCCACATTTGAAATGCGTCGGAAACTTTGTAAAGGTATTACGAATTCTTTTGTCTAAAAAGTATTGCATAGAAATATGAGTCAATTTCTACGCGATATTAGTTTTCAAATATTTTCATATTTTTACTTTGATCATGTGTCGGGAAAGTTGGATCGTATATTACGTATACGAGCTGTGGTACCATATCTATGAATTTTGTTATTTGTTCTTTATTTAAACTACCTAGATACTATTATATGAAAAAATACACTATTTGTATGCTACCTTCGAAGGTCTAGGCACAAAAAGCTTAGTAATCAATCAATGCACTTTTCGTCAAACTAGATCATGGCTCTCCACTGCAACACGGAAGAGTGGGGTAGTATCTACCTATGGTCCCGGTTAGTGGCGATCGAGGAGGAGCATCAAGGTTTTAGTGGAAATGCGCACAGCCAAAGTCAAAAAGAAAACGTCGCTTGTTCAGTGACGGATCCTCGCAATTTTTTGACCAGATCAAGTGAATATTTATGTTATCACAATATATTTTCAATAACATTTTATTTGTACGCAAAAATATCCTCAATTATTTACAGAACTGTGTCAGACACGATATCAATACAAGAAGGAAAACCAAACTACATCTAGTTTTCGTCTCAAAAAAGATAATATTTTTTTTTGTCACAAGGTATTCGCATGTATAAAAAAATTCTGGAAATAATTACAGATCTACACTTCAACAATTTAAAGTTCAGATTAAGAACTTATTATTGAAAAAAGTATATTATTTTGTCCAAGAATACTATAATGATGTCACTGTATGGAATTAAATGCTGTTGACGCTCACCCGGGAGGCTCATCATATTATAGTTGTATATTTATTGTAAAAATTTTATTTGAAAAGAGCAATTGTTGAGTTTCTTGCCTGCTCTTCTCAGCAGAACTGCCTTCCGAGACGGTGGTAGCTTCTGTTAGGACTGACACGACCGACACCTTTGTAAATTGACGATTCGAAAGTGCTTGCAATAGCCTACTTGAATAAAGAATATTTTGATTTTGAACAAAATAAATATTTTTAGGTAGAAGCAGAACTCATTATTTTTGGTTTTAATCAGTCACACATGGCTCTGAGGACGACATATTGATTTAATATTTATAAAGCATTGTACAATAAAATATTAAGAATAGCTGTTAAATAAAAAAAAGTGTCAATACACATACTAAAATATAAAAAAAAGGAATAAAAACTAAAGCAAATAATTCTTTACTCAGATGCACTTCTAAGAGAAAAGTATACATATAAAATATATACAAAACGGCTCTCTTTAGTGTAGTGTACCGTAACAGGGCACTCTCGGGGGACGGTCTCGGGCACGCACGTTGAAGCAACTCAGTCGGTGTAATTTCTTTCCCATATAAATATTACATGGCCTTCATGCTCCTTGCATAGACTTATACAAAATTGTTCTTACGCTATGTTACACTTTTACTTTATTTGTTTTGAGCTTCAAATTCTTTTACGCATCAAAATCAGATTATTATTTTTCTTTTTTTTATCTTCACGCTGTATCCCGCATATATCGGGGTAGGCAGCGGGAACCTAGAACCTAGTGTTAAGACACTACGTTCTCTTACAACAATTCCGTTCCCCACTTTCCGCCCAATGGAGGCATTGCGTGCTGAGTGGCGGAACTCAACCCCGCGCTTTGCCTTGTTACCAAACCCAGGAAATGAAAATACTAATATTTCCTGGAGTGGGAATCGAACCCATAACATAATAATACGTTAATATTATTTTGCTAATATGATAAATGCGATATTTTGTGAGAATGGATGATTGTATATTCGTTATTCTTACTGCTGAACATGTATCGATGAAACTTTAAAGGAATACAACTTATACAACAGAATTGAAAATAAGTTACAATTTATAATTAGGGCACAATGTAACTGTATATATCTAGATAACAAAAATTTAAATTAATGCGATATGAGTTTAATTTTCTGTATTCTTTGGTTTTCAATCTAAAATAGTTTCATTGAAAATGTAAAAACCAAAGACTTTATCACTCAAGTCTCAGTTCACATGTGACTTAGTCCGAAGTGTGGTGGTAGAAATGTAGGGTTGTAAAATTTCTTTGATGAATCCATTCAAACCTTTAATTCTTTGTTCTAATAATACTAAATGTACTGAAAATTAAATTAAACAAATAGCTAGATTATACAAAGAAATATTCTATATAGACCACGAGTATATTGTCAATTGAAATAGTTCCTATTCAAAATGTATTGTAGGTCGCAAAGTTTACCTCTGCCATTCTATGGTTAACCGCCTTATTAAATATTTCTGTGTCTCCTTATTCCTATACAGATGAGTATATGCAATCTCCTTGGCTTCAACATCTTTTGTAATATATTCATGAAACTACTGGCGTATTAATGGCTATAATTTAATGAACGGGTCGTTAATATTTCTAAAAAATAGTCGAAGTATAAAATCGACGATAATTTGGTTCGCTTTTTATTGAAAAAAAAAAAGCTTTCTTCTAATTTTGACATAAAGTACATACATACATACATAGCTTTACGTTGTATGCCACATATAGCAGGGTAGGCTGAGGGTACCTTGTGTTAAGATACTCCGTTTCCCACTTTACGCCGAATTGAGGCATTCCGTGCTGGGTGGCGGAACTCAACCCCGCGCTTTGCCTTGTTACCAAACCCAGGAAATGAAAAATTCCATTTCCTGGAGTGGGAATCAAACCCACAAGCTGTCCCATTTACAGTTGCACGCTTGTGTCTCTACGCCACGACAGGCGTTAATTATTTGCCTTACCAAATAATAAACCAATCTAAGGTTTATTTCATCACTTCTTTTGTTTCAACACTTATTAACATCTATGTACATATATAATATAGAAGTACAGAATTGGTGAAGCTAAGTATGTAAGTGAGTAAGTAAATAAATAAACATAATTTTTAAGACAATTATTTTTAATTGCAATGTAAAAATCAATTCCAACAGAAAAATAACGTTTTCAGCACTGACAAGTAAGAAGCTCAACTATATATAGAGAATAAAATCTTATTTAAGATTAGGTGCTTTCTTTCTTAAATCTGAATTTTAAGACACAAAGTAAATATAATAAGCGGGCGGTCTTGGTATTTTCTGCCTCGATGATTCTTTTGAGATATTTTATGAAAAATTCAAAATGCTTGTTGAAAGGAAATTGGTACTTTTAGCGTTGTGCTCTATTACGGGTATAAAGCTTTATTCCAGTTTTGGCAAAATTGAGTTTTGAGCAAATCAATTACTGTTATGTTTTATTCATTCAGCTATATTTTCAGTCAAACTATTTTTTTAGTGAATATAAAGACGGATTTATTTAAGCTTTTGATAAACTAGGGATTAACGCCATGATGGTTTAGTTAAGATGTAACTAACTGGAGATGACGTTTGTAGGAAGAAAACACATTCGAGAGGATATTAACGTATGGATAAAGAACAAAAATTATCCTGCGTAGCATTCTAGGTCATAAAATGTCTTAAGTTTTAAAGCATTCAAATCTTTACCCTAGGCTGGACCTGAACCTGCACCCAACGCGTAAAATATACGTATGTTTTGTTAAGTTTGAATTACCATACCAGCAACTTAAACACAGTTTATCCTGTCAATTCAATATCTCGAATTTAAATGGAAATTACTTCAATCGAATATCGATCGACAGTGACATATTGGTTGCCATACGTTTGACGTGTGTCAACGTATCGAATGCATCGAATTGAATGATAAATCTGTCGATACATGAGCACTGTTTGATTAAGTAACGTCAATTATTTATTTTTTAATGTATCTGTTATATATTAAGTAATATTTAATGAAAAGATATTTAGACTGTTTTCTTTTCTTTCTCTTTCGCCTCTTCCACAGACATTAACCTCGTCATGTCCTTCATGGGATCCTCGTGCTTTATATGGCTTTCTTAATTTACCAGGTTAAAAAAATAAATAAAAAATACACTCAATAAATTATTATAAGCTAGTTGATCCGGCGTACTTCGTATCGCCATAACCTTTCTTTGCCGCCACTAATACTTTAAAATATTTGCTGTTATTATTTTTTTTTTCATACAAACCTCTCGACAATGACGAACACAAAAGAAAGATTTATCCAATTCAGTGTAGACGTTTGAAAGTTACGCGAGAATAAACATTTCAGTGATTCATTTTTATTTATATAGATATGAAAAATACGTGCAATATTTAGGTAACAACTTTTATCTTTTCGCGATTATTACATATCATTTGTAACGCTTGTCGTGGCGCAGAGGCACAAGCGTGCGACTGTAAACGCGACAGTTTGTGGGTTCGATTCCCACTCCAGGAAATGTAAAATTTAGTATTTTCATTTCTTGAGTTTGGTAACAAGGCAAAGCGCAGCGTTGAGTTCCGCCACTCAACACGCAATGCCTCAATTCGGCGGAAAGTGGGGAACGGAATTGTTCAAAGAGAATGAAGTGTCTTAACACTAGGTTCTCTGCTATATGCGGGTTACAGCGTGAAGTTAAAAAAAAAAGTAAAACTATTTTTAACGTTGTTGTAATAGATCGTGACAGTTTCATAAAAGCAATTTTTACTTTCTACGATGTTTACGTGTCCAGTATACCTGCATAGAAGTATCATAGGAATTTTCGACTATTCCATATTTTTTTAACAATATTTCAATTTCGGTTCTGCAAGTGGCAATCAGCCTAAGTGCTCTGGAAGATAGGTCCAATAATGTTAGAAGCTTTCGCCTAAAGCATTTTAACTTACAGCCGCATCATATATTACTATGAGTTTTTTTGAAAAGTGCATAAAACACCTAAAATAATATTATTTATTAATATATAAGCATTTTTTTATAATTTTTTTTATGTTTTCAGGCATTTTAAGTGAAAGATAAGAAAAACCTAAAAATAAATATATTCTATAATTGTTCTCATTTGGCTTATTTGTATATAATACATTTTGATGATGTGCCATGTACAGTGTGTATGTTGTTGATAAATTGAACTTTCATAGAATGAATTATTTATGTTTATCATTTCATCGAGTAAAACTTGAACCTATAACTATAGTTCAGTAAGACAGATTAGTCATTTTCCCATTCCCACCCATCCTTTCCCCAAAATGTGGTGGTTCCGATAGCGGACTACTACATTATCCTCCCTTTCCATCTGTATCCTCTAGGTTGGCAACGCATCTAATACATCTCTTGTGTTGTAGATGTTCATGGGAAGGTAACCCCACTTCACATGAGGGGGTTCCTCTCCGCTTTCCCTCCCGGTACCCAAAAAAAAAAAAAAAAAAGTCATATTTAAAAAATGAAAATTTTAATCCATTCTTTGCAATATTTTTTAAACTTCCTCTGAATATCTCATTAGCAATAATTTGTGATGTTGAAATATTGCTATAAATATATTTCTTATACTTTATATCCTATATATTTCACTAAAGTATGCTATAAATATATGCTTATAGTTTAACGAAAGCTCTTTTCAGTAATATATATTCCTTTTTGTTTTTACATTTACTTTTAGAAAAAGAAAATTGAATGCTTTTGTATTAAAATAAAAGAATTAAAAAGCTTTTTACATCATTAATATTTGTGTATCCTCTCGGAGCTTAAGAGCTTCATGTAGCAATCAAACTGAGTGCTTACTATAGAATCAATGATAGCCTCTCCGATACTGTCTAATGCATGGAGCTCGTGGTCATTGGTCGGTCCTTTAGTTATGCCTGCCGGCTTAATGGCGCTTTGTTACACCGTAACAATATATTTAAGGTTATTTTTATTTTTCTTTTACCTTGATGCAGTTTCTGTTGAAGTCCGTAAGTAACCGCCAATATATGCCATTTATATGGCTAGTTTAAGCTTTAAAATCAAGCGTTCAAATCTAAATTAGAAAAAAACTATATTATTGTCAAATTGTACAAAATATTTTTTTTGTCTTTTCTTGAGGATTCTCTTTTATATAGCTAAATAATTGCAAAATTTCATCTTATTCCGTTCAGTAGTTTTTGCGTGATAGAGTAAGAAACAACCATCCATCACAAATTTTCATATTAGTAGGAAAAGAATGAAGGAACTTATAAATCAAGTCTTAAATAAAAAGTTAGCTTTACTACAGTAAATAATAATAATTCTTTATTCAAGTGACATTGACTCATTATGGTTAGTAAACAAAAATTTCTTACTGACTAGGTTAGTTATTATTACATTTTTTTTTAAATATATGTTACAATACACATGAATCACCGCTGCACCATCCCGTTTGCAACGGAACAGCAATGAAAAATAAATGTATGAAAAATGAATGTAAAGTAAAAAAAGTAAATAATTCAACTCAAACCCTATGTACATATGGTTTATTTCATATGGTTCATAGTTTCCATGTTAAAATATAAATAAGTAGCTACTTATTTTTTTTTTTTTTATTGATTTTTCCCCTTTCCCACCCATCCTTTCCCCAAAATGTGGTGGTTCTGATAGTGGACTACTACATTGTCCCCCCTTCCATCAGTATCCTCTAGGTTGACAACGCATCTACAACATCTCTGGTGTTGTAGATGTCTATGGGCGAAGGTAACCACTTACCATCAGGTGGTCCTTCTGCTCGTTTGCCGTCCGTTTCAGCTACTTAATAACAATTATTTTGTTTAAGCTGCATATATCAGTTAATCCGCTTATTAGGCTTTCACATTTAATTTCATAAATATTGATATTCAAGCTCGTTACGTGGAGTTAAGGTTTTGTTTATCGTATTGAAATATATTTCGGATAATGTCTATTGTATATATGTATTTTCAGCCCTCGCCATGTCAATGGCTGAAAATTTTGAAAAGGTAAGCCGGTAAATTTAGAGAAGCCTATATTTTTTAGAGAAGCCGGTAAACAATTATTTAGAAGTTATTTCACTATGGAATTTTGGTGATGGCTTTTTTTTTTGGTGGCTTTAGATGCCAGTTTGTTTTTTTGCTATTTTATATATAACCCAATATTTTTCTGGTGATCTTTTTTTTTAGCTCCCACACCTTTCTTAACCTTGTTTTTGTTCCTACTCAATTACAATTTAAGCTCCACATTGTCCTGGCGTCATTTAATTTTTTAGGTTTCATACTTGTTTTTTCACAAAACCACTCCCAAATTTTCTGAAAAAAAAAATATTGTCATTTACAAAATGTTAGCCGGCGAGAACCGTGTGATATGGACGCCTCGCCACTGGTATGTATTATTTTCGAAAATTTAAATCAATTACTAGGTATTTACTGTACTAAGAATAAATAAGTCTAAATTTATTGATCCCTAAATTTCTTTTTGTTTGTTTGTTCATTGTTCTTTGTTTGTTGTTTCCTTGTTAAAACTTAAAAAGTATACAGATGTAGTGGAAGTCTATCGATAGATCAACCTGACCACCGATCCATCGATTGAGTCTCATTCCATATACACTATTCCTATCTGTACGTATTTTATCTGCACGTATTTCCTGTATTTTTTGAATATAGGTAAATAGCATCCGGTAAAAAGTCACCATTTCGTCTGCTTTTAGTCGACTTAAAAAAGGAAGAGGTTTTCGAATCGACTGTTTTTTATGTGTGCTATTCTATAACTTTTTACTGAGGGAACCAACTTTGATGACTCTTTTTAATATTATAGCTAGTACTTCTGATGATCTTACGTATATTTAAATAGGACAACCATCTGAGATTAAGATCTGATGAGTAGTTTTTACCTTATTCGTAATAATTTCACTTTTGGTGCCTTAATAATTCCACACATTTGTTGGAAGTTGAACCATTACCACCAGAGAGTCGAAATGAAAATAATTAAGAAAACCACTCCCCCGTGTGTGATTCGACTCCCAACCGTCGTGTTTACAGTCAGACGCTCCCCCACTGTGCATATTAGCCTCTAGGTAAATATACATAAGAAAATTATTTTTAGTAGTTTATAAATAGTACATAGCTTCACATTATATTCCGCTTATAGCAGGATAGGCAGAGGGAACCTAATGTTAAGACAGTTCGTTCCCCACTTTCCGTCGAATTGAGGCATTGCGTGGTGAATGGTGGAACTCACCTCCGCGCTTTGCCTTGTTACCAAACCCAGGAAATTAAAAATTCCATTTGCTGGAGTGGGAATCGAATCCACAACCTTTAGCGTATACAGTCGCAATATAAATAGTACACATATAACATAATACCGTAGTTACTAATCTAAATTGAGATTAGATGATTAAATTGTAAATCACAAGTAATTGATGATCGACAAATTAATTACACAGCTTCATAACAGATTTGTTCATTAAATATTAAACATAATTAACAAGCGATTTGAAACTATGAGTATGTAACGTATAGATTACAGTTTGAGTTGATTGGATTATTTTGTGTAAAGTGTTATCCAAGAAGCGTGGACTTATTTCCTTCTAGGAAAATATCTATCTTATAGGAATACATATCTAGTTTACGAAAATTATACAGTCGGGGGAGCATGACATTTTTCACAGTTGAAGTTTATATGAAGAAACACATAACACACAAATACACACAATACAGTTAGGCAATATTTTTCATTATGATGCCTTTAGTAATATATTAAAAAAATTAAATAAATATTACACATGCTACTATAATGAAGGCATTTTGGTGACTTTAACATTTTTTTCTGAAATTTAAATTTCTTTTATATTTCATATTTTTAAAATGATTAAGGCCTGTCGTGGCGCAGAAGCATAAGCCTGCGACAGTAAGCGCGGCAGGTTGTGGGTTCGATTCTCACTGCAGGGAATGTGAAAGCTTAGAATATTTATTTCCTGGGTTTGGAATTAAGGCAAAGCGCGGCGTTGAGTTCCGCCACTCAGCACGCAATGTTCAACTCGGCGGAAAGTGGGGAACGGAGTATCTTAAAATTAGGTTTTCAGGGTCCCTCTGCCTACCCGGGATATGCGGAATACAGCCTGAAGCTAAAAAAAAAGAAAGAAAAAAGATTTAACTAATATGGGTTGAAAAAGGTTTTCCACAGTTTTTCACAAATTAGTAACTATTAATCTTCATGTATGCTCTAAGTGAGTTCCAGCGACCAAAACGAATATAAAGTCGACACCAATATTAGCCGAGTGCAGAGGGCTTAGAGCCTCATAAAAAGTTCCCAGTTTTTTACTAACGTTAGTTCTTTATGTGGGTTCTGAAAGGAAAAATCGAATGCTGTTTGCTTTTAGCAAAAGGTATTTTTTAGTGACAGTAACGGTTTCATCGAAGTACGTAAAATTAAAAAAATAAATTTAAATATGTTGCTTATTTTTTCCGTATAACAGAAAATATTTAATTCATTAACTTTTTTTTATCTACAGTCAGTCCATCAAGACAAGACACAAAATAATTTAACTAGAAAAATATATTAAGGACAAACGTTTTGTTAGGTGGTAGGAGGTTCGTCCTCCGACTGGCTCGCGACCACTATCATGTCAAAGACGAACCGCCAAATATCTAATGATGTGTTCCGGTTCGATGGCATATTTTGCCCTTTCCCACCCATCCTTTCCCCAAAATGTGGTGGTTCTGATAGTGGACTACTACATTGTCCTCCCTTCCATCAGTATCCTCTAGGTTGGCAACGCATCTACAACATCTCTGGTGTTGTAGATGTCTATGGGCGAAGGTAACCACTTACCATCAGGTGGTCCTTCTGCTCGTTTGCCGTCCGTTATCAATAAAAAAAAAAAAAAAAAAACGACAAAAAAACGTGTATATTATAAAATAAATCTTATTTTTAGAGTAGATAAAAAACCGAAATTCGGTCTTGTTAATGTTAATGTACAGAAGTGCTTAATTTTAAACGAAAAGAATAAACAACGAAATTGAAACTTCTATTAAAGTTGATCCAAACATGAGACTACGCCTGAAAGATACAATCAATTAAGGACGAATCCAAGACTTCCTTTCCTTCACTTTGGTGCTTTTCTGGAGGGAATTTGAAAAAACTACCTTATTAGAAAAGTATTAGAGTTGCTTATTAAAAAAACATTTATTGAATAATTACAGTTCCATTGCTTCTCACTTGCCAAAGGGCTCTAAAGAACATAAACAGTTGTTATGACTAGTCTGATAGTCAAAAGTTCAGCGTCGTTGCTAACTTTGTATTTTATTACTAACCAATCTCGCTTCTGCTTAAACTTTGGCATAAACGTTAGAATGCCAGTCTCTACGATTTCTACGATAATTTTCAGATTACAAACAAATTTATGTGATTTAAGCTATTTTAATAAGTAAACATAACTGCGATTTGTAAGTTACATCAACCGTAACAGTTAAAGTTGAATGCATGCTTTTATGATTGGCAAAAGCAAGTTGCAAACAAAAAAGATATAGGAAGAATATAAGTTACATATTGTTTGTATAACTTAAACCTACCATACGTTGTATTGGGGCAACAAGAAATATATACGCACAATTAATTACTGTTAAGATATATTACTATAAAAAGTTCTGTCTAGATTTTATTTTTTTATTAAACAGATCTAGATGATTCTAGATCTGTTTAATAGTTATGTGACAAAGTAAAAATTTGTGAAGACAAATTTTCATATTTATAATTCTGTGATTTTTTCAGGAAGAAGTGAAGGAATACTGACTATAATTTAATATTTTGTTGTGTAAAAGACTAAGGAAAGTAGAACAAAAAAAATATTTTATCAAGTAAAACCCAGAAAAAGACCTACTCGATTGAAATTAGTACAATGTTGTTTTCATCTCTTGCATTAAGTCAAATAAATTCCTCCACTTGTCAGAACTTTGAAATGCAAATACTGGAACAAGGTAAATCTTACCCATGCCCTGTTTTTAAAAAGTTCCAAGTTCCACTTCTGTAGCAGTTTGATTGAGGGGAAAGTGAGTTGATTGTCGCCAAAGTTTTTTGATCCTTTGATAAATAAGTTTAAAAGAAAAAATCTGAGATTCTACATAATTTTACGAAAAATAGAAAGAAATCAGAAGACTTTTTTGTTTTGCAAAATAAAACTCAATTTGTCTCTGACTTGGTTTTTTGATGGCATGCAATTAATTTAATAACACATATATCATAGTTATAATGTAAACATTTATTAAAAAATCCCTGCAACTTTATAGAATATTTTTTTTAAAACTAAAAATTTCTTCCTCTGAATTCATTGTTCCAAATAGGTCTGCCCCAGAAATCTCATTACAGGGTTGCTTCGGAACTTCAAGTCCTTCATAACAAAGTTATTGTAAATTTTGTGTTCACTGTATTTTTGTACGATTTTCGAAGAAGAATTGGAATTTGATATTTTCCAACTAAAGTATTTCATGCCATTGTCTGAACTTTGTGACTTCAGAAATAGTATTATATCAGCTCGTAAACCTGAATTCAGAATAAATAATAATTATAGGAGAGGAGAACAAAATATTTACAGGATATGTTATTTATATCAACATTTGTTAATAAGTTAGATATGAGAAAAGTTTGAAAAGTAAAAATTATAAAAGTTTTTTTTTTCAACTTCACGCTGTATCCTTCATGTAGCGGGAGTAGGCAGAGGAACCCAGGAACCTAGTGTTAAGACCTCCATTCTCTTTCAACAATTCCGTTCCACACTTCCGCCGAATTGAGGCATTGCGTGTTGAGTGCGGAAAGTGCGGAACTCAACGCCGCGCTTTGCCTTGTTTACCAAACCCAAGAAATGAAAATACTAAATTTTACATTTCCTGGAGTGGGAATCGAACCCACAAACTGTCGCGTTTACAGTCGCACGCTTGTGCCTCTGCGCTACGACAGGCGTCATTATAAAAGTATTCTAATCAAATGAGCAACATCATCATGTCAATATACGATTCGGTATTCTTAAAGTTCAATAATAATAACCTGTAAAAGATAAATAAACGAGAATTTCATAATAAATTTTCTCCCTAAAAAACTTGGTGTGTGTGAGTAATACACCTATGTAGGTATACGAATATGTACGTTCATACAACACTGTTATGAACGGCAAAGTAGTTTATCGACGTAATGTTGTTGACGATTCGAGGAACGTCTGCGAGTGCTCATAAGGATAATATAAGAGATTGAGAGACTTTCATGTCGGTTCTTTATGAATGTAATATATATGTATAAGCCTTATTATGTGCTTTGCATGTTTAATATTTATAAAGAATATAATATAGCTATCAGTACAATAATTTCGTCATAGATATCAATATTTTAAAAAGCATTCGGAAATACACTTCTGAACGTGTTCCCCCAACGTTGCGTCTGCCATGATGCCATAATAATTTTAGCAGAAGCCTATAATACTTTTTAAGCTTTAAAAAGTTCTTGTCATGATTATTAATATATAATAATTGTTAGTCAATACGTACATATCCTGGTTACAGAGTTTGAGAATTGTAATGTAAGTGAATTATTTTTTGCTTTTAAAGGCTTAGAAATCTTAAGGAAGAACAAAGGAAGTTTAAGGCAGGATAAAAAATTGTGACACCAAGACACCTGAGTTAATGAAAAATTAAAAGTTAGATTTCACCATGGAGAGGTGCGGAGATGCATAATACAAGATAAGGCTGCCAGGCCTATTGATACCACCAGGCCACAATAAAGTTAGCGCCAGCGCGAGGTCTGTTGCTCATAGTAAATCGTTCTTCAAGTAGCGTCAGCTGCTCATTATTTACAATATATTCTTTTTTTCTGAAAAGAAATACGTAGTAGCTTTTCATTATTATTAATTTTTTTTTGAACAGATAGTATCAGAATGATGAAAACATTCATAAGAAATTCTTCACTATTTGCTTTTATAGCTTTTCGGTTTCAAGCCCTTGCCTCAAGTTGTAACTTTTTTTAACTTCATACTGTAAATGGGTGGGCCAAAGGTAACCTGAGAACCTAATGTTGAGACTTTCTTATATATAATATTTCCGTTACTCACTTTCCGCCGAAATTGGGGCTTTACGTCCTGAGTCGCAGAACGCAACGCCGCACTTTGCTTTGTTACCAGTACCAGGAAATGAAAAGTTTTAACTTAAAGTTTATAATTCATTATTAAGCGATTAAAATAGTTTTAAAGGTGAATTAAAATATTTTCAAACTTTTATTATTTATTTTTTTTACCTAAACGTATTTTTCTGGAAGATTATGTTTGCTTACTTTATAAAAGTACACATACATACATAGCTTCACGCTGTTTTCCGCATATAGCAGGGTAGGCAAAGGGAACCTAGTTAACACTAGGTTCCCAAAGGTCAATAAAGAACCAAGCATACCCGCTAAAGTGCGTCTCATACTGTCTCTTGTGAATCAGTAAACCAAGTACCAAGTTTTTAGTACCTAAAAAATTATAAGTCTATTTGTAAAAGTATACATTGATTTATAATAATACTTTTCGTCCTTGCAACTGTCATCTTTACAAAATCACAGGCGATATAATGAAAATTGTCACAACCGTACCCAAGGATGCCTACGTTACGGTACATTTTGTGAATTGGGTTTTGCCCAAAATAAATTAGGTTACGGAATATAATTAATTAAAGATGATTTAGGAGTTTTTTGAAATGATTAATAATGTCAATTACAGTAACGTAGCTTTCTAATAAAAAACAGTAATTATTATTGACACATTTAGATTTTTTATATTTTTACAAAGAAATATTATGTTATCATCAAAAATAGCTTTTAAAAAAACGCTAGAACAACTTTGCCAACAAAGTTCCATAAATGACTACAAAATATTTTCATTAATTCAATTGTAAATATTCGTATGCCACATAACATATAAAATGAAGTTACTTTTTTTTTTTTAACTTCACGCTGTATCCCGCATACAGCAGGGCAGAGGGAACCAGAGAATCTAGTGCTAAGGCACTCCATTCTCTTTCAATAATACCGTTCCCCACTTTCCGCCAAATTGAGGCATTGCGTGTTGAGTGGCGGAACTCAACGCCGCGCTGTGCTTTTTTACCAAACCCAAGAAATGAAAATACTAAATTTTACATTTCCTGGAGTGGGAATCGAACCCACAACCTGTCGCGCTTAAAGTCGCACGCTTGTGCCTCTGCGCCACGACAGGCGTTCATATGCATGCGTAAATATTCATATGCCACATAACATATAAAATGAAGTTATTGATATAATCAAAACGTATATAGAGGGCGTCGTGGCGCAGTGGAACAATGTTAGACTATAAATACGAGTGGTCATGGGTTCAACACCTACTCGAGAGAAAATAAATGTATTCAACATTTAAATTATTTTCATTTCTCCGCTATGATAAGACAAAGAAAGACAGTGAAAGACAGAAGAATCGAACTGAAAGTGGAGGACGATGTTTCTTGTGTCTACGCTAATTCTGACTACACTATGCTGGATAATTCGTGAAGCTGTATAAACCTTTGTATCGTCATAGTAAATGGCTACTTTTATTTACGTATTTGCATACATATACATAGTGTAGCTTTGCCGAGAAGTGGCTTTACATCGTACATCGTAGTATCTGCCGGACGCGACAACCAATTTTCCTCTATTTCCGCTCGCTAGGACATTTGCACGCCAAGAGATTAGATCCTTTTCGTATTTTTGTGACGTATTTTATTAGAAAGAAATTATGCAAGTTATTGACGTAATTTGACGGTGTATTTTTTTTTTATTTTTCCTAGGAAAATGACATTGACTATCAATTTGAAAGAATCCTAGAAGTTGCTCCAGGATATAAACTATTACCATGCAAAAAATCATTCATTTCTGTCCAGTACTTATCGACCTATAAAATAATTTGTAAGGTTTTTCAATGTTTCCATGAAAACTATATAAAAACTATCCTATATGTACCTCCAGACTCTAAGCTATTACCATGCCCAAATTCATTCATTTCTGTCCAGTAGTTTTTGGTGTGATGCGCGTTCAAATATACAGACAGACAGACATACAGACAGACAGACAGACAGACAGACAGACAAAAAACCTACTGATTATTTTTTCGCTTCTATTAACGATATATTAACGTACCCGATTGATATTTTTCTAAAATTTTTCATGTACAGAATTGACTTTTCTGCTCTTTATTATATATATATAGTATATATATATATATATATATATATATATATATATATATATATATATATATATATATACATATAAAAAATATATGAGACAGACAGACAGACAAAAAACTCTACTGATTGGTTTTTTTCAGCTTCTATTAACGATATATTAACGCACCCAATTGATATTTTTCTTAAAATTTTTCATGTACAGAATTGATTCTTCTCTGCTCTTTTATTATATATATATATAGATGTTTATAATAAAATTTGTTTATTTATGTTAAAAGCATAAAAGCATTTATTAAACCCTGATATTTTAAATTGTACATAGAGAAAAATTGTAATGATAAAATATTAAAACCTAAATAACTACAACAATAAAAAGTAACAGTTTCCAATTCACTCTATACTAAATCAAAAATGATTCGCTTTCCATATCTGATAGATATTCAACATGTACTTCAATGCACCTACTGGATGCGTGTCTAGCCAGTCTACTACCAGCGTACTGTGTAGTGTAGCGGGGCGCTAAGTGTGCAAATAGTATGGTCGAAATGTGAAGCGCAACAACATCTTTATAAATATTAATAAACTTTTTATGTATGAGCTATTACGGCTCTATGAAACAGCATCTAAGTGTAAACACGATTAAGTTATAAGTTCGATTCTCATACTGGGTGATGTGATAATTTTATTTATTTATTTATTTTACTAACTTCACGCTGTATCCCGCATATAGCAGGGTAGGCAGAGGGAACCTGAGAACCTAGTGTTAGACACTCCGTTCTCTTTTCAATAAATCTGTTCCTTCATTTTCCGCCGAATCGATACTGCGTGTTGAGTGGCGGAATTCAACGCCGCGCTTACCTTTGTTATTAACCAAGAAATGAAAATACTAAATTTTCTACATTTCCTGGAGTGGGAATCGACCACAAACTGTCGTGTTTGCAGTCGCACGCTTGTGCCTCTGCGCCAATGACAGGCGTATTAAAATTATTTTAATTTTTCAATTCTGGTAAGAAGGCCACGTTGACTTCCGCCGCTTAACATTTAATGTCTCGAGTTTCGACGGACAAAGCGGAGAACGAAGTGTCAACTTAGTAGTAGAGATGTGTATGGAGCATAGCAATCGGGAAAAAGCATAGAACTGGAAAAAAAGTAGGTATAACATAGGTACCGCAATGAGTATCTTAATAAATATTTCGGTCTGTCGAGAATTAGCATTACTTAATTTCCAGCAAGTTTATCGAAGGTGACTTCAGTAGGATTTTTTCAGATTTGGTTAGGTAATAAGGAGAAAAGTTCGAACAGTGGAGTCTAAAATTCACAAGTTCCAGGCACTGCTCCGAGGCTCCTTGCAACGCCAAGGGCTCCGGATCCATATGATCAAACCATAAAATGCTAAAAAGTTACCTCTCTGTATCTAGGCATTTGTCAGTAGTCATCTATGGGGCTTAAATCTTGTCATTCATAATCTTCAAAGCATCTGTACCGTAAACAGTTAAAATAATCAGATTACATAATAATTTAGAGGAAAACTTAAGCAATTAGGTATTTAGTCAAAATAATATTTGTTACAACATTGCTGCTTTAATGGCATTTTGAGTGGCATAGTTTCACGTCTAAGCGGCAGCTGCACTTGTCGGACTCCGCCAACTTCAAGCATAACGACTATATCTTCACCCACCACATTTAGACGACAACTTAACACTTTCTCTGAGTGAAATTTCTATCTAGAAGATACCTTAATATTTTCTCGGAGTGAAATTTCTATCTCTGTAACATTTTCAAGAGAATAAACACGTGCCAGGCGTGGATAAGTTGATAATTCGAAATATATACTTTTCTGGTTATGCATTTAAAGGTTTCCATTTGTAAATTCTACTTTAAGTTATTAAAATACGTTTTTACGTGAATGTGTGTGATTTGCTTGAATTTTAGTTACTCTAGTCATTTATTCATACTAATCCTAAAAACAAAGCAGTTTTAACGCCTGTTAATATTAAAAATAATTGAAGTAGCAAGTCAACTTATCAACCTATATATGTATTGCATTTTCACTGTAAACTTATATCTCCTCGCAATATAAATGTGTAATAGGTAGGTGAGATGTAATGTGGCTATATAAAAAATTGCTATCTAAAATATAATCTTTTCTTGGTGTTTGACAAAATCTCATGTAGCTTACATGAGCTTCCCGGAAGAAACAGGACAATGGAAGGTCATTTAAAATAAATATATACAAGTAAACTTATTTATCACTATATTTATTATTTGATTCCATCAATTCACCATTGGAATAGGCCTAGAGAAAAATATAATTATATAATCTGTAAAAATGTACATTAACTTTGTAAAATCTCTTTACAAATACTAAACAAATAGCATAACATCAAGACAAAACATAAATCAATAGCTTCATATACCTACGTACATCTTAAAACTAAGAAAACAGAAACTAAGAAGAGTTCACCCTTTCTACAAGTTTTGTACGCCTAAGTGTTATTACTGAATAGTCGGGAATATACATAAAGGAGCGCGACACACCTCGTAAAAAATAATCACGCTACATACAAAGCTTCTACAATTATGTCACAGAGTAAAATTATTCATATATAGATAAAATAATTCAACCAGCTAGACTAAAATGTGTACATCGTCATTTTACACTGTGGCTACGTAGTTGTGGGTATATAAATGTACTGTATCCAATAAAATGGTTTTACGGCGAACTTTACGTTCTTATATAGTGGAAAATTGTTAAATTTAGAGCAAGGTCTACATAGAGCCGTTAAGTCCAAGTTATGAGGTTTGTATTGGTTATTTTAGACTTACGCTACTAGGGCATAGTAATATTGTAATATTATTGACTAAACCAGGCTTGAAAATTTAAATTCACGATCTATAAACTGGCAAACCCTACTAAAAATCGAATGCTATTCATATTAGATTCTGTCGTGCTCTCATCGTGGTAGTAAATTCGAATCTGACTCGAGGGACTATTTACAGTTATAGAAAATAATAATTTCTCCGATCTACTTAAATAAAACATAGCGCTGGCTAGTGCCAGTTTTACAAATAATAAAAAGGGAGGCAAAAGCGAGGACCAGAGTGATTTACCACTAGAACTTTATTTCTCTGTGCATCCATTATGAAATAAGGATATGATTGACGATAAAAAATACATACCATCTAAAACAAAGTATAGTAAAAAAAACTGAAAATACAAATTAAGAAAAAAGCATATGTTATATCTGTGATAGGGAGTATATCATCATACATTTTTAAGTATTTGTGTTTAATGTTCAAATAGCGTTGAAATATCTCTACTTCAACATATACACTTTTAGTCTGGTTAGACAAATGTTAGGTTACGCTTACTATTTTTTTTTTTTTTTTTTTTATGGATACCGGATGGCAAACGAGCAGAAGGACCGCCTGATGGTAAGTGGTTACCTTCGCCCATGAACATCTACAACACAAGAGATGTACTAGATGCGTTGCCAACCTAGAGGATACAGATGGAAAGGGAGGATAATGTAGTAGTCCGCTATCGGAACCACCACATTTTGGGGAAAGGATGGGTGGGAAAGGGGAAAACCTGGTATTTACTTAGTAATATATTATCTAAATTGACTTTTCGCTAAGTTCTTTCTTTCAAACCCCCACAAAGCGAGATTTTTATGCAAAGAACAACGAATTATTTTGAAAAAGAAACAAAGGGAAACGTTTAAAAATATTTCGGCTTCATGTTCATAGCGTGAATTTGATGTAGTCACACGTGTCAACATGTGCAAATTGTCAAGCAAAACAGACGACAATTTTTTTTTTAAGTTCCCGCTGTATCCCGCATATAGCAGGGTAGGCAGAGGGAACCAGAGAATCTAGTGTTAAGACACTCCATTCTCTTTCAACATTTCCGTTCCCCACTTTCCGCCAAATTGAGGCATTGCGTGTTGAGTGGCGGACCTCAACGCCGCGCTTTGCCTTGTTATCAAACCCAAGAAATGAAAATACTACATTTTTACACTTCCTGGAGTGGGAATCGAACCCACAACCTGTCGCGTTTTCAGTCGCTTGTGCCTCTGCGCCATGACAGGCGTCAAAATGTGGGTCAAAATAGCATTACATAATTTTCATAGTTAGCTTTCATAGATTAACTAAGGATAAGTAGATCTAAGCGAAGCTAATAAAGGAGTGTTGAAAAAACATATTTTGATAATCACAAAACTTTGTTTCAGTCAACGAAATGATTGGTCTTATATTCAGCCTCGCAAAATGCAAATCGTCCGGGTACTGCGACTCCTCACAACAAAAATTAAAAAGATTTATGCTATCTAAATGTAGATTTTCAGTTCTGCTGAATTCGTTTTTGCTAATAATTTCATCAATTCCATCGATTATTTTCCCTAGATGTTTGTAAAATCGATAAAGTTGATCTTTTGTTATTACATCTAATGACCTCATTGCGGTTTTGTATCCTACCTTTTAATACATAAAAATAATAATATTTTTACTGCACATACGAATAATTCAAAAAGCCTTTTATGTTTATCGTTCTCGACAGTCAAGAACTGTCATGATGAGATTGGTGGAAAGAACCTAGTGACGATTCATTCCCCAATTTTTTATTTATAAAAAAATAATTTATTGTGTCGAAACCACAAGGCAGCACTTTTATCAGGGAAAACCTGTTATAAGAACATAGCTTCACACTGTATCCCGCAGCAGGGTAGGCAGAGGGAACATAGTGTTAGGACACTTCGTTCCCTACTTTCTGCCGAATTGAGGCATTGCGTGCTGAGTGGCGTAACTCAACGCCGCGCTTTGTCTTGTTACCAAACCCAAGAAATGAAAAATTCCACGTCCTCGAGTGGGAATCGAACCCACAACCTGTCGCGTTTACAGTCGCACGCTTGTGCCCCTGGGCCACGACAGGCGCTAAGTTATAAGTATAGTACTATACTATAATACTCTTTGGACTAAGTTTTCAATCGACAATCATGGGCTGCAATCAAAATAGAAAGTCCCACTTTTCAAATTAACCTCAACACTGTCCTTAAACATTTATTTTATTATAAGTTATTAAATCGTTAACATGCCAAAAATTTTCCTACATATCTTTATCCACTAGAATGTCATTTCGTAATATGTTCGTAGAAAATAACTTATGAAGCTTCGCGTCGTACATTCTTCAAATGTATATTATAAATATGCCTTCAAAGTAGTAGCAAAGTTAGGATGTGAGTGAATGAAAGCGACGGTCGGGGATACAAAGTCTAGTATTGTTTCTTTGGTAGACCAACTACCAAAACAAGACTTTTTGTTCACTAGTCACTACAGCTATCTCATATTTTTCATCTTCATACATTCTAAGGAGGTTTCAAAAATAAAATATTTTTAAAGGCCTATAGAATTACAAACATATTTTAATAGCATAATTTATTTCACCAATAAAAGTCCAGACCTGTATTAAGTTGGTATATTAACATAAAATTTGACGAATCGGAATGTATAATTTTATCGGCGAGAGCGTTTTCCGATGACTCATAAAATATTATTTGCATCCGGATAGTATCCGCTATACGAACCTTCGCTGACCTTTCGATATAGCCTATAATTTGTATACTCGTATAATAAAAAGCTTACAGTTTTTTTTTTGCATAGCACAAAAAACATAGTGCGAAGACACTCCGTTTTTTAACACATTGAATTGTGGAACTAAACGCCGCACTTTCTGTTAACAGAATGAAAAAAGTGGAAACAATTTAGTTAATATAGTTAACTGTTTTCTTGAGCGGGACTTGAACAAGTAACCATCGTGTTTTCAGTCAGCTTTGTTCCACTTCGCCACGGTGACTTTATATACTCTATAATAGAACATACATACATACCTATCTCGCTGTATCCCGCATATAGTAAGGTAGACAGAGAGAACCTAGTGTTATGACACTCTGTTCCCCACTTTCCGCCGAATTGAAAAATTGCGTGCTAAGTGACGGAATTCAACGCCGCGCTTTGCCTTGTTACCAAAAGAAAATACTATACTTTTACATTTCCTGGAGTGGGAATCGAACCCACAACCTGTCGTATCAGTCGCACGCTTGTGCCTCTTCGCCACGACAGACGTCTTTGTAATTGTATTAAATAAATATAAGCCCGGTGCGATGTAAAGTCTTTTATAAAATTCTTCGTAATAGCATATCCTGTCCCTATGTAATAACGTTTCCTGTACCATCCCCTATTACAATTGAGATTTGATTTATTTCATGTGTGTAATGTTATATTCATACATATATATATATATATATATATATATATATATATATATATATATATAACAATACATATGCTGGAAAAAGAGAAATTACTAAATGTATATGTTCTTACGTCTGACTACCCCGTTAGGGATAAAGCGTGAAGTTAGGTAGGTAGGATATGTTCTTTTTTATCTGTGTTAATCGTAAATTATATTTTTATCCCACTACGAAGAAATGGACAAGATTTACAATTCCAGTTATTGTTTTTATGTTTGTACTGCATAACTTTTTACTGGGTAAAGCAATTTTAATTATTTTATTATATGATTGCTAGTGCTTCAGATGTAGTCCCCTTTAAATTTAGTTAATACCTGACGAGAAGTTTATGAGTTTTTAATTTTACTTTCTAGTGAATTTTATTTGAATTTATTTGAAATCGGCTTTCTGTTTTATTGAAAATTTAATTATTTCCATTTCATTTCATTTCAAAGACTAAAAGTAACATGTTATAAGAGACCAATTTTATTATGGAAATTCTGGTACTTAATATTTTTATCCCGTTTTGTTTTATGTAAAAACGTGCAATCTATTGCGCATTGCTTCAAGTATCATGTCATGCTTCAATAGACGACATGTTATATCGTTACGTTCTGTCATGACTACTACAGACGGATCAATGAACGAACAGAAATTAGCAACAGGGTCCCGATAACACCCTTTTAATTCCAAATGTCCCGCTGAGTTTCTTGCGCCGGTTCTTCTCAGGTCTGAGGCATTAAATTTTGTGAACCGGTGGTAAATTATTTGACGTTCAAAAAATGAAACTTGTAACTTCTTACTTTAAATAAAATTATTTGATTTGATTTGATTTGTTTTGATAACCTCCTCCGGTTTTGAAGTCGGTTAAAAATAATGCTAAATACAATATACAAATATCTATGTTTGTTAATCGGTTAAAACATTTTATTCATGAGCATGACATAGTTTCATCCGTAATAAAATAAAATAATTTATTGGCTCGCTTTCAATATTTAAATAATTTAAATCCGTAAACCAAGTATTGAATATATTAATATTTTAATATGCAATAACTTCACAAAGAATTTATTTCCAATGAAAATGCCATTTTTTTTAGCTTCCGCTGTATCCCGCACACTAGGTTCTCTTCTTCCCTGTACTTACATAGCAGAGTAGGCAAAGGGAATTGGAGAACCTAGTGTTAAGACACTCCGTTCTCCTTTAAAATTTCTATTCCCCATTAAAAGGAACATGAGTCAGTATATTCAGGATAAATTTATTTTACTCTATTGTAGAAGATAAACTTTTACTTATTGGATAAACAAGATGTCAATTCAAATATTTAGGTACATAAAAGAAATAATATGACATATTTATTTTGAAGATTAGCAATCTAAATTTTATGATTTCAGAACATAATCTAATACTAGCATAAAAATATTTGTCATACTAAAGGTTACACATACATCACACTAAAGGGATTAAACCAAATTTGTAAAATACAAAAAATGTACAATATACACTTTTTTCACCCAAGACATTCTTTCATATTTTTTCGTCCGAATTCAAAATATTGCGTCTCAACACTGCATTTTATTATCAGGGCGGAGATATGAAAATAAATTATATACATATAGTTATCCTCCCAAGTAGAAATTGACCCTATAACCACTTCCGTTAACAGTCAGACCCTGTCCCACTGCGCCATGATGGCCTCAGTCATAATTATAATTACAATAGTAGTATTTTTTTTATTTTTGAAAAAGTTTTAACGAAAATTTTATAAAATAGATTGTACTGTTGTACAACTATGTTCCTATTCAATTTGTTATGGCAAGCATAAAGCTGCGTGAACCTACGTTATAAACCTACGTGAACGTCGCGCTCGGTTTGTCACTTGGCTGTGACAAAAAGCCACCACGTTATAAACAATTTAGTAAACAGAGCACGTGCTCCTCTAATGAAATTCTGTGTATTCAGATGTAACCACGAGTTCGTAATAGATTTTTGGAATATACTTTGAAATATTTTATATAAAGTTTGAAAATGTAATTTGCAAATTGGAATTATAATTATTAATACATATTTTGCAGGTAAGTTCTTAAGATATCTAAATAGTTGTTATGGTGTTTTGTAGATTATTGTGGCTCATTTCTATCCCCTTATCCTATAATAGTCCCGCTGAGTTTTTTGGTGCCGGCTCTTCAGGTCTGGAGGTATTAAATTTAGTGAACCGGTGGTAATTATTTGACGTGTTCAAAAAAAAGTTTGTAACTTTTATTTGAATAAAATTATTTGATTTTGGCTTGACTTTGACTTTGATCTAATCTAACAGAAAAAAATTTATAAGAACCTTAACAATAAGAAAAATGCCCCAATGTGTTTATCAGAAACACAGTCAAATGATACATGGTCATATTTAACTTTAAATTATTGGTACACATAATATTTGAAAGTACCAATAAATCATCTAATAAATTATGTATTCACTTTTATTCAAATATTCAGTTTAAAACAATCTTTTATGTAAAGACTGTAAACAATATTCCTGTAAAAAGACACAAAAGAATAAATTACACATTGTCACAGTATCGTATAGAAATCTCGAAGTGGCATATTGTAAGCGTAGAACTTAACCAGCTCTACTGTTCAAATCAAGTGAATGGTATTGGCCACATTAATAATTAATTCATTTTCAATATTATATGAGAATTCTCAAGATATATTGATAGCAGAAAGCTGAACCCTTGTCAAGTAGGCTCCCTCAGAGAGTGTAGACGAGCAGTACGAGATGATTTTTAAAAATTGTAAGAAAACATTAAAAATCGCGATATTTATATAGTCTTTTACTTTTATAGTCAAGGAAATCGTGGATGCAGCTAGTACAATGGGAGGTATACTTTAAAGTTTTGGCTTAAGTTTAATTGAAAATTATTATTGTTTGACACAATTTTATTATTAACACTTAAGCATGGATACATTTGATTTTTTAACACACGCATAGAGTTTTATATATTTTTAGCATTTTTTTTCTTTTTTTTTTTTTTTTTTTTATTGATAACGGATTTGGCAAACGAGCAGAAGGACTACATGATGGTAAGTGGTTACTCGTTCATAGACATCTACAACACCAGAGATGTTGTAGATGCGTTGCCAACCCAGAGGATACTGATGGAAGGGGGACAATGTAGTAGTCCACCATCAGAAACAACCAATATTTTGGGGGAAAGGATGGGTGGGGAAAGGGAAAAATCTGGCTTACATGCCATCGAACCGGAACACACATCATTAGATATTTGGCGGTTCGTCTTTGACATGATAGTGGTCGCGAGCCGTCGGGGAGGACGAACCTCCTACCACCTAACAATATCTCTATAATAACTACACATTTCACGTAAAAATTTCATATGCAAATTCTTTCCAGCCATTAAATTCGGGAGGGTGCACACACGTTGTACGCAATAAAAACGATTTAGTGCAATTTTTCCACGCGTATGAATACATATCTCATAACGCTAGGTTTTGGATTGTCGCTGTTTGGCCTATTTATATGAATTTATTACATTTTAACTACATTTAAGGGTTGTAAATTGAATTTTTAGAATCTATACTTTTTATTATTATTTAGAAATAAAATTTTTGGGGTGTCTTAGTTATATGTATATTACTAAGTAGTATTTCGGTGTCGATACAAAAGTATCACATTTATCAATTTAAATGTATTTTCATTGATTTCTTTCAAATTCACCAATTTAATATATTTCATTACATTTAACGCCTATCGTGGCGCAGAGGCACCAATGTGCGACAGTAAACACGACAGGTTGTGGGTTCGATCCCCACTCCAGGAAATGTTAGTATTTTCATTTCCTGGTTTTGGTACCAAGGCTAAGCGCGGCATTGAGTCACTCAACACGCAATGCATTTTGGCGGAAAGTGGGGAACGGAATTGTTTTAATAGGACGGAGTGTCTTAACACTAGGTTCTCAGGTTCCCTCTGCCTACCCTGCTATATGTGGGATTAAAAAAAAATCACATTTACGTAGTTTATATTGTTACTTATGAGATGCTTACGCTATTTTATTAAGAAGCTTAAGAATTAAAAATGAACGACACGGATACCAGAGATAGAATGCAGAGGATGTGTGAAGATTAAAACAAGTTCATATTTCCTACGAGAATTTACAAAGCAATGTGTAAATATAATAATCTTTTAATAATAATAAATTTTAATATCAGAAAATAACAAAGCAAATAATCACTCAAATTCCTGAGTTCGATGCGTAAATCAACGCCGCAAGTTTTACTAGTACATTATTTTTATTCGCTCTAGAGTGTGGAAATAAAAATAATTTTCCTGAGCGGAGATCAAACAAATAACCGACGCGTATAAAGTCGGGCTTTGTCTCAGTGCGCAACGATGTCTCAACGTATTTATTTATTTATTTCTTCATAATTTTATGTAAATACAATTATAAAGCCGAAACCCAACAGATAAATTTAAACCATAATATTTTAACTTTATGAAAATTCTACCTGACTTTACAAATGCTTTCAGATTTAGATATTTCAATAGTGAATTTATTTTATCAAAATGTTACACAGAGCTATCGGGAACGAAATGGAGGACTCTACAAAACGTCAACCACTTGAAAATAATGATGCCAAAATAGAATTTTTATCCCGACTCGCCTTTTCGTGCATCGATGCGCTGACGAAATATGAAATGCTTGTGGCTCGCGACTGCAACGCTGTATGCCTCACAATCATACAGTGTATGTACATTGTACGTATACGGTGTACCTATTTGAGAAAAAGTCCTTTGAGACGAACTATCTAAAGCTTCAATTTAATACAACATTTTCTATATAAAAGTTTTGAATTATATTTTATATAAAATACGTACGAGTATATCGTCATAGTAAAGGCATATTGGGCTTAGAGCTATGGTTATGGAACATGGGTTCCATGGGTTCCCATCTATGGAAGCAGCTCAAAAGGTTTCTTATATTTATAATATATTTATAATATATTTTATTATTATTTTTATTTAAACGCCTGTCGTGGCGCAGAGGTATAAGAATGCGACTGTAAAGCGACAGGTTCGTTCGATTCCCACTCCAGGAAATGAAGTATTTTCATTTTCTGGGTTTGGTAACAAGGCAAAGCGCGGAGATGAGTTCCGCCACTCAACACGCAATGCCTCAATCGGGCAGAAAGTAGGGAACGGATTTGGTGAAAGAGAACGGAGTGTCTTAACACTAGGTTCTCAGGTTCCTTATGCCTACTCTGCTATATGCGGGATACAGCATGAAGTAATAAAAAAAATAATATATTTTGATGATTTCAAGACAGGTGATAGAGATTGCAAAGTTTATTAAAACACATATTTTATGTTTAGTTGAAACTTAGAAAATGAAATATTTTATTCGTATGATTATTGTTTTATAAATGCTACATACAATTTGCTTAGAACAATGTTAAAATTATCAGTTTCCATAATTTAATTAAGAAACAAAGATTTACGGACTTAAAAAATTGTAAAAAATTAATTTATATTTATATCTATTTTAGAGAAACAAAACATTATTCATGATTTATCAAAACATATTTTAATCATATTATAAAAAAAATATTAAGAACATTCAAAGTACATTTTATACTGAAATAGTAACAGATTTATTTCAGGCTTCATTTATATAAAACCGATAGATTTTTTTTTTAACTTCACGCTGTATCCCGCACATTGCGGGGTAGGCAGAGGGAACCAGAGAACCTAGTGTAAAGACACTCCATTCTCTTTCAACATTTCCGTTCCCCACTTTCCGCCAAATTGAGGCATTGCGTGTTCAGTGGCGGAACTCAACGCCGGGCTTTGCCTTGTTACCAAACCCAAGAAATGAAAATATTAAATTTTACATTTCCTGGAGTGGGAATCGAATCCACAACTTGTCGCGTTTACAGTCGCACGCTTGTGTCTCTGCGCCACGACATGCACACGATAGGTGTGCTTTTGAGTTATAAATATAACTCAAAAGCACACGTAAAATGTATTTACGATGATGCCAGTTTAAATTCCCTTAATTTTTTCTTCACATACTTAAATATTTAAATCTCGTCTTAAATTACAAGGTAAGAGACGTAAATGTATGTTAAGATTTAAGGGTAGGCGGAATAATTAAAGGCTTCGTACGTGTTGAGTGCCTGCTAAGTCTTAATGCCCGTGAGTTTGAGCGCCTCTCCAAGGCGGCTTACGCGAACAGACGAGCAAACAACTTAATATAATTCGAATAAAACCCGTATTTTTATCTACAAAGAGAATATACAGTGGTTATAATATAATATATTTTTTCAATTTTACAAATTCAACGTATTTCTATGTTACGTAGACTAAGATCTAACTACTATGTATATTTTATTTTTTATTTTATTTTATTTTAGTAGTTAAGTCATCAATTTCATAATAGGGTATTACGAGGTATTATTCCTTGGTATTACGAGGTACGTAATTCGCGGCCTCTAATAAATTATTATATATTTTAAATATACATTAGAAAATTATGTAATGATAATTTGCGTGACTAAAGGCTTTGTTTCTAAATAAATTGACGATAGAAGCCATCGTGAGCTGCGATCCCCACTAACTATAGTTGTATTTAACCTATTAACAGGGGAATAAACTTTCGTTCAACTCGTTTCACAATGTTTCACATGAAAATTTTTGAGGCATCGTCAATATGATGCATATACTACCACTCTAAGATTTAATAGATAGTAACAACAGAGAATGTAATGCGTTAAATATATTTCCATGAAGAAAAATGTCGTTTTATGTAGGACGAAATATTTCGTCATACACCGTTAACAGGTTAATTAATTTTTTACACAGATCCCTTGCAAGAGAGGCACGGCGTTGAGTTCCGCACAGTCTCTCGATTTTCGGTGGAAAGCGAAGTATAAAGTGTGTGAGTATTTATACTGGGAACTCAAAATAATAATAATTACAAAAAAAAGCGTGAAACAGCAAAAAAAATTAAAAATTGTAGGAATTTAAAAATAAAAAGTATTCTATCACAAGATGTGTTTTTCAATAAATCGTTTAAACTCCAAGCGAGCAGTTATAAGTGTGAAATTGCGTCTCATTCCACGACAGGAGACGTCCGTCCTGTTCCGCAACCAATCTATTAAGCAATTGATGCAGAAATTATTGTTCATTCATTTCAACATGTCTGCATCTATCTTTTGTGATTTTTATGAAATCATTTTATTGAAAGATTTATTTTTAACCTTTTATTTTTTTTATTATATACGCAGTTTTGATGCGACAATATTCATAAAAATAAGGTATTTTATATTTAAAACTGTTAGCATAATTTATATATAATAAGATTATACTTGATATTATTTTAAAATATGATTACATTGTTTGGGCATTTAACGCGACGTATTGTTACAATGATAACTACATGTTTTTTTATCTGTGGTTCCCGCCAATACCTAGCGCATTGGCGGGAAAAAAGATTATTGCGTCATGCGCTGGAATGGTGGAAAGGCTAGAGGTAGGATCTTTTAATTATAATAAGGATTGAAGTGATACATATAATTGGATAATATTGGAGTAAAGTAATTGTAAAACCGGAGTCTTGTCTAATTTGTTGGTTAATGCCAACAAAACTAGCTGTATTCCGCGATTTCGTTTGCATAGATTATTATAACTAAAATCCCGTTTTCCCGTTTTCCGAATTTCAAAAAATTGTCTCTTAGTATAACAGTAGTGTTGCCGGTTTTAATTAGCCACTTAGTCACGCAACCCTTTTAATTAGAAGAAATAAATAGTAGAAGAGGTATTGTGTCGCAATATACCTGATGGTAACAGACAGTTGTAGGCTTGGTGATTTAAGGCTATTTGGGTAAAGTTCATAAAAAATGGGTGTGTCCACAATGGGGAGTCCTGTGATCTCTCAGACGGTGTCAGACCATCGGCTGGGCGTTCGGCCTCTAGGTCTTTAACCGTCTATTTTACCAACGACATCCAGTTTGTCCAGACTGTCTGGTTGTCTCCGGGCTATGTGGCCAAAGTATGTGAGTATTCGTTGGTAGCAAATGGTGGAAAGCCTTGTTTTGATGTTGAGCTGGCTAAGAATGTATTTATTGGACAAGGTGGCATGGAAAAAGCTTGTTTACACCTCCATTAGGATTCATTAAAACGGGCACGACCTTCAGCAATAAAAAATACGACCAAGAAGAAGAAGAAGAAGAAGAAGAACCCATTTTTTATAATACTCATATTTAAAGCGGATAATAAGTTGGAAATGAAGTATCACTACATTTTCTCTGCCTTATAAACTGTACGATATTGCTTTTCAATACATCTCATCTTTTTAGAAGGAATTTTAGAATCAAAAGAATAAATTTGAAGTGTAAAAGAGCAACTTTGGAAGTCAAAAGGATGACTTTGTAGTCGAAAAAGCTGAATTTGTTTCGTAAACGAATGAAATTAGAATGCATAACAATAAATGCAAGAAAATTGTGAAGGTAGCTTAAAAAATAAATAATAAATATTTTATTAGCCTGTTTGTATCCCACTTTATAGTTACGGTAAAAATAGTAATATATCGCAAAGCTTTCATTATTTTAGCTTCACGCTATATCCCGCACATAGCAGGCAGCAGCAGATAACTTGGGAAAGGGGAAAATCTGGCTTACATGCCATCGAACCGGAACACATCATAAGATGTTTGGCGGTTCGTCTTTGAAATAATAGTGATCGCGAGCGAGACGGAGGACGAACCTCCTACCACCAAACTACTGGGATACCCGCGTCTTACGGGATGCTACCCAGTGGCGGAGGGGAATTGTATTCTAACCCCGTCCCCTCATAGGGAAAGTAATATTCTAGTGTTAAGATACTTCGTTCTCATTTGATATTTCCGTTCCGCACTTTGAAAGCGTACATAAATTTGGTATATTTTATAATATATTAATATGGGTGTGATTTCGCCTGCGTTGTGCGAGATAAAAAGTATAAATGTATGTATTCGCTGTATACGAGTACATTAAACATTCTACAAATTCATGTTTTTCATTTAAAATCCATATTGAGTAAGTTTTACAAAAATATATAATTTTATTTCGGCGGCCATTTTGAATGTTGGTTTTGGTCATTTGGTCATTTTGTGTGTTGGTTGTAGCACATAGTAATTATAAATTTATTTTCTAAAAATAAAAAAGTTTTAAGCGGCGTATCATAATCAGATAAGCACGGGTTTTTAATTTAAACTTTTGGTAACAAGCTTAGCTCTATAACTAATAATAATATTGAAAATGTATATATTTCTTTACGTTTCCATTACTTAAAACTAGGCTTAACTACGCTGAAAGCACTTTGAACTACTTTTAGTGGTTGTAAGAGTTGTTAGTACTTTTTTCGTTTTGATCTAAAATCATGTATTATTAATATATAAATCATACCATAAAATAATAAAATTCAATATTTACACTAAAATATACGCCTGTTCCGGTCTGGAGGCGTCAATAGCGAAATATAGATGCAAATCAACAAATCCCTTTAGGGCCCAATCCCATTGACGTTACTGTCGAGACAGCCTTTATTCGAAGCTGAGGGGTGAAAATATACAACTTTTGCTGATTGTTTTAAAAATACAATAAATCGAATTCTCTTTCTATGATGAGATGAAAATTGTTTTAGGGATGCTAAAATTACTCTAAAGTAATTTTAGTACTAATACCTAATAAAATTAAGGAATAATGATAAGTGATATGCCTCAATTCGGCGGAAAGTGGGGAGCGGAGTGTTTTAACACTAGGTTCCCTCTGCCTACCCTGCTATATGCGGAATACGGCGGCTATGGGGCTAGGCCATGTATGTATGTATATATGATAAATGATTGTAATTATTAATTATCGTTGTCGTCAGCCAGAAGACGTCCACTGCTGGACATAGGCCTCCCCCATAGATCGCCATGTAGCACGACTGGATGCCTCCTGCATCCAGCGCTTTCCCGCAATTTGGACTAGGTCGTCGGTCCATCTAGTAGGGGGCCGTCCCACGCTACGCCTTCCGGTTCGTACCCTAATTATCGTTACAAAATGTTTTATATAAAATCCTGCACTTATTAAATATTATTAAACACTTAAAGCTTTTACGCATGGCGTTTAGAATTCCGTAGAACCAGAACCTCTCAGGTTTTTCGGCAAATAAAATATCCGAATAGATTTTTATCTCAACTAAAGAGCTCAACTTTTTGGTTTATCCATTGATTGTTATTAATGGTGGAAACCTGAAGAAGCAAGATCTGGCCAACACGATGGATAGGGTAAAACATCCCAACCAAACTAACAACAACATTTAAAAAAAACTCCATATTCTAAGGCATACAAAATTGATAAAAAATCATTCAAGGATTTGTAAACTATTTTGTACCATTACGGCTGAAGTCATCTCTTTTAGAATTTGTACGAGTACATGTTATTTGTTTTCAATAATTGAGTTATATTCAGTCAGTTCTTAACGAAAATCGGTACGAACTTATCGGACCACCTATTAAATAAAATACAAAATACAAAGAAAAACATAAGATTTATTTGTTAAAAAGTTTTTTCTATTATTTCTATGAAAGGCTAAGATAAATTACTTTCATGTAGCATTATCTGTTATTTTAAATCTACTTTTTATTTGCGATAGTACATTTTATTTATTATTTTCAGCTGGCACGTTCGAAGCGCAATAATTAAAGAGCTGAATTCATTTTTCTTCCGATGCCTAATAGATTGAAGCTGTCAATGTCACAGTGGCCTAAGCGAATTCTTAGAGAAAATAGGTACACTCATAAGAAGAAGCTATAAAGATATTTTAATAATTCAGTTATATGCAAAATAATTTTACTATATTTTGTTCTGGTGAATCCACCTGACAATTTTAAAACAAATCTAACTACACATTTTAATAAATCGTGTATAACTTTCGTTTTGCCTTTGACCCCCTTGAAAGATACTAATAAAAATATTATATGGCCATGACGTTTAATGAAATTATATTTAACATATTATTTGGAAATAAATAAATACATATTTTAGAGCAAAAAGATATTTATTTTTTTACGAAATTAGACTGTTTTTGTACATTTATGTTTTTTGCTATATTAGCTATAAGTCTGAGAAGAAACTCCTTAGCGCACCATGGATTCACCGTCGGGTGTCTATCGCAATGCAGAGAGAGGAGTTTGGAGAGTGCCTGGGGCTTACGACCCAACGTGTAGGTTTAAGGAGCCCCTTTAAAATGTCCATTGATGTTCACCTCCACTGTCTGCGCTCTGACCTCTACTTAACAAATATAGAAAACACATATAATAAATTTGTGATAAAAAGTATAATTTTATATGTTAGGACATTTTGCACTTAACGGTTAGGATTAACGTGAGTACGTATCTTCGTCAAACGTCACGTATCTTGACACTTTCAGACGCTGGAAATTAATTATGTGATCTTTTTTGAAAAAGCCTATGGTTAATATCCATTTCACATAAAAAAAATGTTTTTAATATAAATAAAACTTTCCCGTTACTGCTAATTATTGATTTTAATGTGATTAATTGATTAACGATTGATTGAATGATTAAGTCGTGGCGCAGAGACACAGCCTGCGACTGTAAACGCGACAGGTTGTGGGTTCGATTCCCACTCGAGGAAATGGAATTTTTCATTTCCTGGGTTTGGTAACAAGACAAAGCGTGGCGTTGAGTTCCGCCACTCAGCATGTAAAGCCTCAATTCGGCGGAAAGTGGGGAACAGAGTGTCTTAACACTAGGTTACCTCTGCCTACCCTACTATATCCGGGATACAGCGTGAAGCTATGGATGTATGTATTGATTATAATGCTAAATAAGTGATTGTACTTATATATTAATTAATATAAAAACAATTTATTAGAATTGCTAAATATAAAAGAAATAAAATATTTATAAAAATTATCTATCGAAAAATAGAGCGGGGAACTATCCTATAAAATATTAAGGCACCTTTATTCCTCCACAGGCATCAAAGAGCCAGTACCAAGCGACCGGAAGCAGGATGTGACGCAGCCTCCCTGAGCGCAATTTAGATGAAATATCTGGATAAAACCAATTTTCACTGACTTGAACATCATAAGCTATTACGAAACTCGTTAAAATTTTGTTTTATTTAGGATGTTTCATTTATTTTTTTATTATATATGATTTTTTATTTTCTCTGTCAAATATTTGCGAGATAAAAAACTAGTGGTGTAAAAGTCGTTTCTCTACATTCCATCTTTTTAAAGATATTACGCGTAACACGAAATGTCGAAGTGAAAGTATATTAAAACATATTTCCACAAATATTGGCGTTGAGTTCCGTCACGCAATGTCATGAATGTTTGTGAAAAACACAACACTAGGCACTAGATTCCTTGTGCCTATGTGGGATAAAAAGTGAAGATGTAAAAATTATATTTTTCCCAAACTCTAATTTAAGCTCACATGTATAGTCGAAAATCATATTTAGAAAACGTATAAAAATTTGAATACAGCGGGGCTCGAACCCGCGCCTCTTGAAAACCGTCCAAGCGCTCTGACCACTAAGTCATGCGATCTATATCCGGCTGCGTCGAAATTCTTATACACTTGTTACAACTTAATGTTTAATTTTTTATATCGTTTCTAAGACACTACACTTTAACACTTTAAAATTTCAAAAATACTTAATCGAAATTGCAATATAATTGTGACTATAAGATTATCAAAATTTACCAAAAATTCAAAGATATTTTGGTATGAAGCAATTAAGTCGTGACAACCGCACATTATGAAATAATTGCTTACTTGACATGTAATTATGACAACAAAGTCGTCTTACTATTTGATATATATCGTCATCTATCTTTTATTATGAAGTTGTTAAATTGATTACGGCGAATTATTGTATTATAATTTTATATATATTCTATAAGTATATAGAAGTTATTATTATCAAAAGATTACAGAACTGGTTTTCTGCACTCTGACTAAGATGAGACATTGAGTGGAATAAAAGCTTTTAAAAACATTTTAAGACTGCTTTTATTTACATTGAAGAGTTCACCCATTCAGAGCCAACTCTAAGCGCAGCAAACTGGTCAAGGTAGACTTTAGTGGGAGCTGTTATTATAAAATCCATTTACAATTTCATGTCTATACGTTTAGCCGATATAAGTGTAGAATCAAGCAATGCGTGTTATAAATAATTATCATCGGAAGTGAAAATATTTTTTTTTTCGTGGTTTAAGAGCAAATGGTTCTAATTTAGCTTTCAAAATTAGATTAATCTTAAGCTTTACAAGTGTTGCAGCTTCGCGATCTTTCTCGCATAGTACAGTTATCAGAGCATAGTGAGATGAAATCGAGACTTTGCGTGTTGACTGATGGAAGTAAACACCACACTTTGTATCACCAGACCAGAGAAATGAAAATAATTTAATATAATTTAATTATAAGCGTCTGTCGTGGCGCAGAGGCACAAGCGTGCGACTGTAAACACGACAGGTTGTGGGTTCGATTTCCACTCCAGGAAATGATAAAGATTAGTATTTTCGGTTTGCTAACAAGGCAAAGCGCGGCCTTGAGTTCTGCCACTGCTGAGTGGCATTGCGTGCTGACGCAATGCCTCAATTCGACGGAAAGTGGGAAAGGAGTATCTTAACGCTAGGTTCTCAGGTTTCCTCCGCCTAGCCTGCGGCGATATGCGAGATACAGCGTAAAGCTAAAAAAAAACATTCCACTCAACAGAGAATTAAACGCACAATTTATCACATTTACAGTCCAAGTCAAACGATAGCCTCCAAGCCTATGACCTACAAGCATTCCAAGTTAAATAAAATCATTAAACAACAATGTGTAAACTCGTGCACGCAATCAATGAAATAACTTGTTATAATATACTAAGGAAGTAGTAACGCCTGTCGTGGCGCAGAGGCACAAGCGTTTGACTGTAAACGCGACAAGTTGTGGGTTCGATTCCCACTCCAGGAAATGTAAAAATTTAGTATTTTCATTTCTTGGGTTTGGTAACAAGGCAAAGCGCGGCGTTGAGTTCCGCCACTCAACACGCAATGCCTCAATTCGGCGGAAAGTGGGGAACGGAATTGTTGAAAGAGAATGGAGTGTCTTTACACTGGGTTCTATGGTTCCCTCTGCCTACCCCGCTACATGCGGGATACAGCGTGAAGTTAAAAAAAAAAAAAAAGAAATAGTATTTCCAGGCAACAGGCACACAAATCCAAATAGTAGTGTATGCCGTTCATAACTGCGCTTGTCAAGGTCTCATGTGACATACTATTTAATAACTATGTAGGTATTTTGCTTTGTCACTTAATTTACTAGTCGATTCTTTGACGCGTAAAATACATATCGCCTTAGCAACCGTATGTAAGAAAAGGTATTGTTTTGTATTTTTAATGCCTTATTATAAGACAATTTTAGATCTCTTCTCTATTTATAGATGTCCAGTAATGTGTACTGTACATACCTGAGGCAATAGTGGTGTAGTGGGATGGCGTCTAACTGTAAGCGTGAGTGGTTCTGGGTTCGATTCCCACCCGGAGAATTGAACCTTCATTTCTACGTTCCGGTAAGAAAAAGCGCGACGTTAACTTCCGCTACTCACACCCAATGTCTGAAAATCGGGAAGCGATAGGAAGCGGAGAACGGAGTGTTTTAACACTAGGTTCCCTCTATATACCTTGCTATATGAGATATAGATTGGAACTATAAAAGATTAAAATTTTTCTTAACATATTTGAACTCACAATTAACACGTTTAGTCGAATTGCATTATAATTTTGATTATAAGGCGCGCACTCAACACGCAATGCCTTGTTTTCGGGGATAGCCAGGAGAACGGAGTGTTTAGACACTAGATTTTTTCTTTCTACCCTAAAGTGTAAAGCTAAAAGTAAAAGACACGTATATCTAATGCACTTGTCAAGGTTCGATATGACGACTGTAATACGAGGTCCACATCCCACCAATATCAATTCAATTTTATAAAATGTCAACCAAATCGTTATAGTTGACAGTACAATTGGACGGTGACATTTTAAGAATATCATATTGTGAATATAAAATGGTTATTGGTCTGCAACTGGACTTTATTTATGGTGACCATTGAATTCTATATGAATAAATATGTATACAGTGAAAATAGAATATTATTTAATTTTAAATTGATTTAAAAAATATACGGTCACAGTATTTGATTTTACTTTTGGCTGTGGATTCGATACTCAATCGTATTTTCTCCTATTCTTCTGATTATATTATTTTATTTTTTTTCACGGGTTCTAGTAAAAGGAAGCGTGGACATGTATTTCGCCGTCTTCCGAAACTCAATATCTCTAAAACGGACGTAAAATGGATATTAGATTTTTTTGACTGCCCTGCTAGATGTTAGAGATGTGTGAAGAAGAAACATAGTATTATCTTGGGGTCATGTAAGAATAGAAAGGGAAAGACCTTGAAATCAATGCTTTCTTCCTGCAGGAAAGTCATAAAAACCTTTGGGATCACGGAAGTTCAAAATATTTTGAATTTAGTTTTTAAACAATTCATATTAATTAGGTAGGCTTAATTTAATCAAAAATGTTAATTCCAGTTTATCGGACTACCTTGGAAATATACGAGATATAGCTAGCAACTTATTATTTGTTATAATTTTTGAATTCTCTATTATATTAAACAATGAAAGAAATAAACCAAATATATATATAAAAAATAAATATTTAACGAGACAAATAAAAATAATAAACCTATGAATTAATCCAATACTACATATGAACATATTATATACCTATCGCTTAACAATATTAAATACGCATATGTTTCCTGGTCAACTGCCAGCACGCAATACGTCCAAATGAACGGAAAGTGAAACAAGGTCGTACGGATAACACGTAGGTCACTTAACATGCCCCCTAAAATACGTGTAGAAAAGAATTTGGAGCACAACATAGAACAAAATATTTGAAGAAAAGATTTTTCAACAATTATGGGAACTGAGAAGTAGTGACTAAAATTTGACATACTTGAAGTTTATATGAAGGAGGAATGAAGAAAGTCTATATTTTTTGTAGATAATAATGCATTAAAAATACAAAAATGAATATTAATTATTGTGTTTAAATTAATAATTTAAATTAATTAAGTATTTTTAGATTAAAGGTGCAAATCATAAACTCCTTTGAGTTTCACCGTGCACCAGTGCCGTCAAACATTTATAACTATAGGGTGTCCCAAAATTAACGCAAGATTTGAATTAAATAGAAAATGCCATTTTAGTCTTTTAATGGCGAATGAATAATGAATATAATAGCAAATGGCGGCAAAGTCAAATCTTGCGTTAATTTTGGGACACCCTTTACAAAAAAATGACTTAAAACAGTAATTGTAAATATCACATTCACCCTTACTACTACACATTTGAAACAATACAAGTTAAGCTAAGCTTCACGTATACTTTTATGAAAAGTGGCATACGCGTTGCTAGGGCAACGTTTATTTTACGCGTCAACGGTTCTACCATTAAGTTCAAATTAATGTAAAACTTGCCTAGTTTTCCCCAAATTCCTTAAAAGTTATAAGCGAAACCATAATAGATGTTTTAATTTAATTAATGATTTGTTCTAAAAATCAAGTGGCACACTAAAGTAATTTGTAACTCGGTTTATTAAACGTAAAGTTAACCGCGCACCTTCACATTCCTCGACGTCGTAAAATCCTGTCGACGCGATGCAAATTATCCAAACCATTTAATGTATACCGCCTTAGTTAACAATTAAATACAACAATAAATGTAATATGTATCAGGTAATAATATTATTTAGCTTATTATGCATATATTATATGGGCAATTTAGTTGGGAGGCCGTAGGGTTAAGCTTTATTATCCTATTCATATAATAAATAACTTTAATATTTACGCTCATATACATGTGGAAAAACTGTTTTTTTTTTTTAAATCATGAAATAAGAAAAGCTAGGCTTGAAGAACGTATAAATAAGTAACATTTTTCAGAAAGTTAGAAGCAATGCGGTTGGCGCATAATAATAAAGATATACTTGAAACTACACTTTTTGCCCGACTGTCAGAGGGTTATGTTTTTCACGCGTATTATGTATGTTTGTAATATTCTTTATTACCTCATATCTTCCCAACCCTTGGATCGATTTATATAATGAAGGTGACTTTAGATAGGTAGATACTCCAAGTGTTCTTAGATATGTGAAGTCACTTTTAATTCAATGTGGGGCCCTCTAGAGGCAATTACGTCATGAATAAAAACAAAAAAACGTTGATGGGTACCGTGTGGGATATCAAATGTAAGGACTTAATTACCACATTTGAAAAATATAACAAATAACTAGCTATTTATAGCTTATTTTATTTGTATTTGCTTCTTAAATTTGAAGAATTGGGTCAGTCGGGTTTTTTATTGTTTATAGTTATGTGTGCTTTTAACAATTATACTCGTAGTCCTCGATATAGTAAAAATAAACAACGTTTTCTACTCTAATAATAAAGCTTCAAGTGTTCAAGCCTTATGTTGGTACTTAGTAACAAAGGAAATGGTGGTCCTGGCAAGGATATCAGGTTCATGCTATAAAATCATTAGTCGGTCATAGTGAAGTGGGTCAAAACAGGCTTATAAAGTTTTGTTATATATTATATCTACATAAGTACAGGTGAATACAGGTTAAGCCAAATAGAGCGTGTTAAAATACCTTGCAGCTTAACTTCACTCTAATTGTGGTTTAGAATTAGTTATTTATGGTTTAAAATCATTGATTTGTCGTATCTTCGTGTTTTTTCGCGTATATCAGAGTAGGTCGAGAGAACCTAGTGTCAAGATACTCCGTTCTCTACAACTTAACTCCTGAATTGGCTTTATGTGTTCAGTGATGAATTTCAAAGCCGTGCTTTGTCTTACCGAAACGGAGACATCAAGATAAAATTATGTGATTAGCCTTATTAATTACTAAATAAAATTATTTTCTAAGAGTTATCTTTTGACTTTGGTTCTTGATCAATGAACGATTTTCTTAGACATTTTCTATATATCGTAGTAAATTGAAGGAAGTAATTATTACTATAATTTTCAATTTCAAAATTGATTTAACCTAAATGCTGAATATGAAATAAAAGAAAATATGTAACAACTTAATGTTTTTATTCGCACGTCTTCATTTTCTATTTAATTTAAATTTGGTCTAAGAAATTACCATCCGTGAGCGAGGCCAGCGGCGTAAGCTACGGGAGCGTGGACGATGGGAGCGGGGTGAGATTGAGACAGGCTCTGGACGGAGACGGAGTGGGAACCGGCGATTCCAGCGACGATGGGGGCAGAGTAGGCAGAGAGGGCGGGGGCGACCACGGGGGCAGAGTAGGCAGCGACAGCGGGGGCGACCACTGGGGCGGAGTAGGCAGCGACAGCGGGAGCGGCTACTACTGGGGCAACTAAACCGTGACCGGCGAGCTGACGGGCGGCTACAGGTGAGACGCCAGCGGCAGCACCGTCGATCTGAGCGGCGGCTACTTGAGCGGAGTTGACTGCGGACCAGGCGTGGTCTTCGGCGGCGTTGATGGCTTTGCCTTGGATTTCAGCGGCTTGGTCGTTGACGGCGCGGACATGGTCGTTTACTTGGACGTGGGCATCGATGGCGGCTCCTTGGATGTCACCGGAGTTGACGGGCAACACTGCTGGGGCAGCGGCGTATGCCAAGGGAGCACCGTGAGCGAGGAGCCCACTGGCGTAGGGTGCGGCCCACAGAGCACCGGAAGGTGCTGCTGCGGCGCAGGCGAAGACGGCGGCGGCTACAATCTGTACAAATATAACTCATTATTATTAAGAACTGTTACAAATGAATTAATGAAATTTGAAGTATATCAGCGTCGATTCAATTATAGACAGAAGTTTTATACAAACTTAATAAAAATTTAACATTATATCAATTTTAAGTATTCTACAATTAATAAAATGCAATATAGGGAAAATAGCCGTCAATTGATCACAATTCACAACACAAAAGGAGAACATTGTCGGTAACTAATGGAGCTTATAACAATGACACTTGTATTTTAAAAGCACACAACAAAACCCACCAGAAATCTCATCGTGCACTTCTGTTAGACTGCTCGAAAGCTACTGATTGATCTCATTACGTTTCAGTCAGCTTTTATACTGTATCTATAATGACGTGAAACGGAACTTTGTACAATAACTGGCTTTCAAGGGCGTAGGGTGCAGGAAGTTTGACAGATCGGCGAATTCGACGTATGATCGATTTTAGTTCACAAGAATGCGGCCAATGTCGTTAACTTTTTAATTTAGTCGAACAAGTAAGTATGCAAGTTGTTCACAGTTTAATTGTAATTATTTGCGTATCAAAGATTTATTAGTCGGTTTTAAATTCATACATTCATGTTTGGTGGTAGGAGGTTCGTCCTCCGTCTGGCTCGCGACCACTATCATGTCAAAGACGAACCGCCAAATATCTTATGATGTGTTCCGGTTCGATGGCATGTAAGCCAGGTTTTCCCCTTTCCCACCCATCCTTTCCCCAAAATGTGGTGGTTCCGATAGCGGACTACTACATTGTCCTCCCTTTCCATCTGTATCCTCTAGGTTGGCAACGCATCTAGTACATCTCTTGTGTTGTAGATGTTCATGGGCGAAGGTAACCACTTACCATCAGGCGGTCCTTCTGCTCGTTTGCCATCCGGTATCCATAAAAAAAAAAAAAAAAAGTTAATGTTAGTTTTTGAGGATTATGTAATATTGATACTGTTATGTTATATATCACTGTCAGTGGTAACATAAAACCTTTGTTACACACTTTAAGATTTTGGGAGAAGTGCAGTCATCTTTCAAAACGAATTATAGAGTTAAACCTTTGTGATTTAACTCTGTAATTCCTTTCCTTCCTTTCCTTTTAAATACCTTTAGTATCAAAATTGTAATACGGGTACATACATACTTTTGTAACGTACATATACCAAATGGGTTTAAAGAAATCATTAATTTTTCAGCTTCATGTAAAAGCGTGACTGTTTAACTATTCTCCTATATATCAGATAGTCACTTTGTCCCACTATCCATTTAATTTTATGGGAATAATTTATATTAGTAATGTAAAAATGAAATGAATATTTCTAGTAACAAAAAAAAGTAAATGTTATACACTCATGGATATAAAATTTATAATTTCTTATAATAAGAAAAATAAAGTTTATATTCAATATAACTTTGGTCTCTATATAGCAACAAAATATTATGTTACTACATTCTCAGTTAAGAATAATCACAAGATATGCAAAAAATGTTTGCACAGTAATTTACTTGATTCTACGTGACATTGGCAAAGTAAATTGTGCTCAACTGGCACGTCTAAAAGCCATAAATTTAAAAAAGAACAACAATGACATAACTTACTTGTTGTTTTTAATACGCTTTTTTTAGTTTAACCTGTACCTATCTATCTGTAACATCAATCTGAGTACGAAAATACTAGAATGCCGTTAAGACCCTCTTCTAACCGTCCCATTTGTTTAAAAACTTGCCCATGTATCCGGCACATAATTCAAATTTTTCACAGCATGAAACAAGGACATCATTCCATGCCAAAATAACCAAAATATCGAAAAAAGTATTCCCAAATTTAATGCTTTAGTTTCTTCATAAGTGATTTTGTAATAATTAAATACTCATTTTTTCTTTGTGATAATACGTAACATACTTTTTATATGTTACAAGTGTGCTTGTTACAATTAATCCGCCTTATCGTAATGTAATTACGATATGTCAGTCGGTTTCACCTTTCGACTAGACTTAGATTTTAGATAGTGGTTTGCATTGATTAAAAATATTATTCATAGTTGAATGTTAATTGTATAATGTTCATGTGATACCCTCGTGGTAGTTTTGGGGTATACAGTACTGGACAAAAAAGGTGGGTGTGAGTTCGAATCCCATTCGTGGAGGTATATATTTAAAATATAGGAATTCTTCAATCAATTAGAGCAAGTGTTGTGATAAATATGGCACAATATCTTCAAATTGATAAAAATAAATAAATTTTATACTAGGTATCAGTATATATGTCTGTGCCAAATTATCGAAGTGACACAAAAAAATATCCATTTATTATTATTAAAAAGATATATCTAATATAAAAGCGTTACAAACATATTTTTTAGTAAACATCAAACAAATTGCTTAAAATATATAACGTTTTTTATTTCTTCTTAATTTAAAACATGGAAATTAACTTATTCAAGTTCTATATAGTTTATATTTTTCAATTAATGAGGTTAAATAATTGCAAGACCATTTAATGGACAATAATTCCAGCAATAGTTTACCTAAAACAAATGACTTACCAAAAATATTTACATAATAGCAAACCAGTACCACTAAATATATCAAATTAAATTTGTTTCTTTTTTGAGCTTTAAAGTAAGTGTATTAACTTTAAAGCTTAAAAGTTAAAGTTTTTCTAAGATTGCTTAAGAATCTAGTATTGTGTGTTAGACAAAACTACCCTTTGTCTTACCAGGATTTTTTTTATCTTTACGCTGTATCCCGCATATAGCAGGGTAGACAGAGGGAACCCGAGAACCTAGTGTTAAGACACTTCGCTCTCTTACAACAATTCCGTTCCCCACTTTCCGCCGAATTGAGGCATTGCGTGCTGAGTGGCGGAACTCAACGCCACGCTTTGCCTTTTTACCAAACCCAGAAAATGAAAATTCAAATAACATTTCCTGGAGTGGGAATCGAACCCACAACCTGTCGCGTTTACAGTTGCACGCTTGTGCCTCTGCGCCACGTCAGGCGATAAAAACTAGGATAACGAAAATAATTACAAACATTTCCTAGAGTAAGAATGGAACTCACAGCCCCCACAAGTACAGTGCGATACTGCGTCATGATAGATACAAATAAACAATACAATTTTCTCTTTTGTTCTCATTCCATGCTTACTTGAAACAATGTCTCATAATACATAAGATATGTCTCGGAATACTTTCTAGATTCCTTATAGGACCGCCCTGATATTCAAGGTCGATGTCATACATATGTACATATTTGCTTACTCAGTTGATCCGGGTTCTGATGAAACTTGTAGGTTAAACACCTTGTGAAGTAGGTACGTAACTAGTAATAAGTATAACAATAAAAAATCTTTCTTTAGCTAGCCGCTTATATAATTAATAATTAATCATAGTAATATAGTAATAAAGATTTATTATACATACATACATACACAGCTTCACGCTGTATCCCGCATATAGCAGGGTAGGCGGAGGAAACCTAGTGTTAAGACACCCGTTCCCCATTTTTCGCCCAATTAAGGCATTGCGTTCTGATTGGCGGAACTCAACGCCGCGCTTTGCCTTGCTGTCAAGCCCAGGAAATGAAAAAAATCATTTCCTGGAGTGGGAATCAAACCCACAACCTGTCGCGTTCACAGTCGCACGCTTGTGCCTCGGCGCCACGACAGGCGTAAGATTTATTATACTTAGTTAAAATAAGGACTTTTGAGAACTAATATTATGGGATAAGCTAATTTATTTCCAGCTTCACGCTTTGTCCAGCAATGTTGACAGAGAGAATCTAATATAAAAACACTCCGTTCTCTTCTTCGCGTCTGAGTTTAAGATATTGAGTGTTGATTGGCGGAACTCAACGCCCAATTTGTCTTATTAGAGTGGAGAAATGAATATCATTTAAATATAATAATTCCCCGAGTGGAAGTCGAACCCACTAGCTGTGCATTGCGTTTACAGTCAAACTCTGCCCCACTGTACAACGTTGTCTTTTAATTTATTTGTTCATATAAATATGTAATTTACCGAAATTGTCCTTGTTTAGTATATTTAGAAGTGTTTCGTAACAACTTTTTTTTATGTTTTTTATGAAATAATATGTTCTTTAAGCAATATATATGTAATAAAATGCAAATAGTTTCTAATAACACTCTTTCTTAATAACATAATGTCTAAACCTTAATTAATTTAGAAGATGAAAGCAATTAAAAAAAAAGAAAATCATACACTTTCGTATAAAGTGACATAAACGTTTAAAGGCAACGCGTATATTACGGGTTAACATGTCAACTAACGTACCATATCTTTTATTTTATTTTTTTTAACTTCACGCTGTATCCCGCATATAGCGGGGTAGGCAGAGGGAACCAGAGAACCTAGTGTTAAGACACTCCATTCTCTTTCAACATTTCCGTTCCCCACTTTCCGCCAAATTGAGGCATTGCGTGTTGAGTGACCGAACTCAACGCCGCGCTTTGCCTTGTTACCAAACCCGAGAAATGAAAATACTGAATTTTACATTTCCTGGTGTGGGAATCGAACCCACAACCTGTCGCGTTTACAGCCGCACGCTTGTGCCTCTGCGCCACGACAGGCGTTCTTATTTTAATATATATGAAACGTAGGGTTTTCTGTATCTGCTTAAAAAAAGATTGTATGTATCAGATCAGAATTTTTTTATTTGTTATGATTCATTCACTACGGACATATGATCCGTGCTTTATATAGAAATAAGATATATGCTTAGCATAATATTTTGTTTTCAATTTCATCAATAATGCTTCACCGTTTACATTTTTTTAACTTCACTCTGTATCCCGCATATAGCAGGGTAGGCAGAGGGAACCAGAGAATCTAGTGCTAAGGCACTCCATTCTCTTTCAACAATTCCGTTCCCCACTTTCCGCCGAATGGAGGCATTGCGTGGCGTGGCGCAGAGGCACAAGCGTGCGACTGTACACGCGACAGGTTGTGAATTCGATTCCCACTGCAGGAAATGTAAAATTTCGTATTTTTATTTCTTGGGTTTGGTAACAAGGCAAAGCGCGGCGTTGAGTTCCGCCTCTCAACACCATTTACATCATGTATCTAAAGGTGAAAAGTAAAGAACAATATATGATCAATATGTTCTCTCGGCTTATCCTGAAAAAGTATACTTTAACAATATTAGCATTAATAACGAAAATTATAACTCTAAAATTAATTTAGTTACTTTACGTATTTAACACAACCATTGTCCAGTAAATATTAATGACACAACCCAAACATCAACAACAAAGCGCTGTTTTATAATCTGACATTATAACAATGCGACCCCCCGCGACGCCGACAAAGGGAAGTCAGGGGCAGCACGTAACCCTTGAACTGGGTCACGGTACGTTCACACTGACACCAAATATTAATCTATTTGACGTGGAAATACGAAAATTTGATGCTACCCGAATTAAACTTAACGCTCTCTGAATGAAAATCTAAGGTTTGGTAAAGATTCTCGCGAGTGATTTTTGTTTATTTACGTAACATGTCGTTTATTAAGTGATAAATATGTATGAATATTAATTGGTACTAGGGGACCCGGTGACGCGTTAACAACGCGTTGTCTTCAGCAATGTAAATGTGACTTTATATAAATACTTTATATAAAATGAATGTCAAACCATGGTATATAACATTTATCTTATTATTTAATACACTTTTTATGTATTATTTTAAAAAAATATTATCATTCTGCACTCCTTCTCTATATAAACTATATGTGTGCCAATTTTCATTCTCCTCCGTCCGCGTAATTTTCGTAAAAAGGGATCCAAAGTTTTTGCTTCACGTATTTAAATATAGATTTTTCATATATTAAATACAAAATAGGTGCGATTGTATTGTAAAATGATATGATTATTGTACAATATTAAAGTTTTTAGAACATTTAAAGTATTAATATGTTTTTTATTTTATCTAGAACATTCCAGTGTCTTGAGAAACAGCTAGAATAGCTTATTATAAAATCAAAAGCTCAAGATATAGCAGAAGTTGCTAGAATCATAGTAAGCAAAAGTTAGATACATTTTATTTATCCCATGACACTCAATACAGGAAGTCCAGACAAAATATACAAAAAAATAGTAATCGTGTAACCTGTTTACTTTCTCACGGGATTTTCCCGCATTGACTCTAAGGAAAGGTTTTCCCAAGGACACAATTATTAGTGAATTACGGTTACTGCGGTTTTATTCTCAGTCCTATTAATATTACAAATGCGTAATTCGTGAGGATGAATTTATGGATGTTTGTTACTCCTTCATGCAAAAGCTACTGAATAAATAATTTTATGTATAATATCTGAATAACAACACATAAGCTACAATTTACGAGTATACAGGTATAAGGCGACCATAATTTAACAATAAGTTTATTTTTCAATTTCACGCTTTTTTCCACATAGCACCTGATATCAAAGAGAACCTAGTGTCAAGACACTGCATTCTCCTCTTTCCATCCGAATTCAACGCCACGTTTTGCTTTTTCAAAGCGATTCAATGAAATAAATGCCTACACTGCTATATGCGGGATACAGCGTGAAGAAAGAAAGGATTCAATGAATATAATTGAAATATAATCCTGACCGCGAATTGAAATCGAGCCCACAACCATTCGCGTTTACAGTCAACCGCTATTCACTGTGCCACGATAGCCTCAAGCATATTCTTTATAGATATTTTATATACTTCCTTTACATAAATGCCAGTATAAAAAAGTTCTTTCTCTCTTGTTTTATCATATATGAATGAAAGCATCAGCGTTAAATCTAATTTATTAAAAGGATTTTCACAAGTGACATTTTGCTTAACACGTTACAAAATTCATTTTCCAGTTATTTATGTTGTATTCTATATCAGACGTTACCGTAGAGTTTTAAATGGTCTATACTCGAAAAAATGGTAGGTTCGATTTTTTTTCATGCAAATATTTATATTTTAGTTTTTTCAGTCTAAAGACAATAATAGAGGAAGGCAAAGGAGAGTCTGTAATGACACTCCATTCCACTATTTTGTGCGACTGTAAACGCAACAGATTGTGCGTTCGATTCCCTCTTCAGGAAATGAAAATATTAAATATTTATAATAATTAATATTTTGTATTTTTATTCCCCCTCTCCTTTTCCCTCGCTCTAGTAACAAGGCAAAACGCGACGTTGAATTCCACCATTCAGCAGACAATGCCTCAATTCAGCGGAAAGTGGGGATCGGAAATTTTAAGGGAACGAAGTGTCTTAACACTAGGTTCTGAGGTTACTTCTGTCTACCCTGCTATATGCGGGATACAGCGTGAAGCTAAAAAAAGAAAAAAGTACTGTAATGACGTTCTTTTTCACCAAATATGTTATTCAAATTAGAAAAGAAATATTACTTATATATTACACTCATCATTAAATTAAAATGTAAAGTAGCGTGTTGTGTAAAGTGTAGTCAGGTATTCGAGTTTAATTAATTTCCTCCGCGACCTCAAGTACAGTTCGTGTTATTTAAGTTTTAATACTGAGGTTGACATACAGACGTCTACATTGCGCCATTTACTTACAACTTTGCCATTTCTTTATATAAGTATGTTATATATCAAAAACATTTTGAAACTTACTCCTTAGTCTGTAAAAAATATACGAAAGTTATACAATATTATTCATAAAGTACTTAATGGGAATTGGTAATCTATGATTATATTATTAGTGAAAAGGGGAATAAATAGGTTTTTGAAGGGTCGGCAACGCGTAAGTGATGCCCCTGGTGTTGCAAGCGTCCATAGGCCACGGTAACCACTTACCATCAGGTGGGCCGTGTGCCTTGTTGCCACCGTCGTGATATACAAAAAAAAAAGCTTGTTGACACGTAAAATAGGCATTTCCTAAACAAAAAAGAAAAGTATATGTAAAACCCTTAGTAAGGCGTACATTTATTTTATTAATTTATTGTTTTTCACCAACCCAACTTTAAGTACGTGAAATCTCATATTTTGTCCTGTAATGTTAGTGTAGGTATTCCACTCTGCTTATGAAAAAAATAAAAGTAATTAAAATTCTGCGTGTAATTAAAAAAATCATTATAGATTCTCCTATCCATTACGTATTCGTTTATTTTCGCAGAAAAAGAAAAAATGCTAAAAATGTTTATTTTTCTGTTCTTTTTTAATTGCTATGCGAGTAGATGAAAAAATTATCAAAAGTACATTCAGAATATAAAACTTAGCTTACGAAATTGTAAATAATTTGTTAAATTTCCATAACTGACTTGAATCCACAACTAAAGAAACTATCAAAGTTATATAAAGTTAAATATTCAATGACTATTTTCAAAACGAATTTTAATGTCAAACACTAGATTTGTTAGTATTAAAAGTCGAATAAAGGGATACTATTTTAAATTCAAAAACCTTTGCTTATACTACTATCAAATTACTTTTATGCATTTTTTTAGCTTCACGCTGTATCCCGCATATAGGGTAGGCAGAGGGAACCTGAAAACCTAGTGTTAAGACACTCCGCTCCCCACTTTCCGCCGAATTGAGGCATTGCGTGTTGAGTAGCGGAACTCAACGCCGCGCTTAGCCTTGTACCGAGCCCAGGAAATGAAAATACTAAACTTTGACATCTCCTAGAGTGGGAATCGAAGCCACAACCTGTCGATTTTACAGTCGCACGCTTGTGCCTCTGCGCCACGACAGGCATTTCTTTTTATTGTAATGTCACTTTTATTCAAGTGGTAAACAGAAATGTTAAAAGACAATGGAGTGTCTTAATACTAGGTTTTCAGGTTCCCTCTGCTATATGCGGGATACAGCGTGAAGCTATGATAATAATAATACATTTATTCAACAATTTGAGACTTCTTAGTGTTATAATTAATTAATTAATATTCGAACTCATTCCCATACTCGTAGAACAGCCAGCCTCTCTGTAGGCCGAAACTTAAATGAACTCGCAGAAACACTTGACTGGTTGTTCCAGACAATTTGCACATGTTTAAACTTCCAACATTTAATTAGTAGTATTATTCATGTGGGTACGCGCTTTGTAACTAGTTTTTGAAATTTGATAAAATAGTATAATAGTTTGGATATATGGATAGAATGTAATGCTAGCTCTTGGACGGTTTCCGAGTGGTGCAGGTTCGAGTCCCGCTACGTATATAAATTATAAAAACATTTTCTATAAAATGTTTTAATAACCTAAGTGTAAAAATAGCACTTAAATATTAAAAATAAATTTATCAATGTTTTTTCAGAAAGGTTTTATTGAAAAATTATTGATAAATATTGAATTTATAGACATATGGTTACCGCAGCACAGGTTGAAATATAAATTCATTTCGATTTTAGCCATAATTTTAATTCGTTAATAAATGTTATTTTTAAAAACACATCTTTGTTAAATTTTTGCTATACAAAAGTTCTATGAGTATATATTAGAGCTTATCTTTTGCTAGTACATCTTATGAACGCTCTAGGACTTCAGGTTTGCTGTAATTTGGTAGATTCTTGAATACTAAAATTATAATAACAAAGTTTAATAGGCTGTACTAAAAAGTTTTGCCACGTAACTGCGGTAGATAATAGATGACCAATCCAGTAGCTATTTCGACATTAATAGTATTACTATTTGTCGCAACCTAGTTTGCTTAGACTTAATGACGTGAACGTGGGCGTTTCGATTATAAAACATGAAATCCTATTTTTCCGGCTTCCGTGAAAATTTGGAAACCTTATACTGCTTCCCTACGCTCCCCGAGTTTACAGGTCGAGTTTCAGCTTTCTATGTCCAGTAGCCCTTTCAGGTTGTACATGGTACGTATCAGTCACACAGCGAACAATGAAAAAGTCTTAAGCATACTAACGACTAAACATACCGTAAGAATTTTTTTTTTAACTTCACGCTGTAACCCGCATGTAGCAGGGTAGGCAGAGGGAACCAGAAAACCTAGTGTTAAGACACTCCATTCTCTTTCAACAATTCCGTTCCCCACTTTCCGCCGAATTTTAATTGTAATATGAAGAAATTTTAATGTCTCTTATTTATTTTTCATTTTTTTTTACCTTCACGCTGTATCTCGCATATAGCAGGGTAGGCAGAGGGAACCTGAAAACCTAGTGTTAAGACACTCCGTTCCCAATAAATTTCCCAATAACTTAAAAGTTAAAATATAATCAGAACTAATACCTCATATACCTTTACTTAATTAAGGTTAGTTTTTTAATTAAATAATAGAAGAATAATTTGGTACAACTTTCCCGACTTTCAAACTAAAAGTTGAATTGTTCTAAGCAATTTAATTATATCGGAATTCCATTGAATTCGTTTCCATTTTATTCCAGGATCGTTAACCAGATTAAATTCTCTGTTCAAAAGTTTGACTCTAATATATTTATGTATACTAGTGTCCCAGTTAACGCGTTAACAACGCGTTGCCTTTATCGATGTATATGTCGCTTTATATAAACATGGATGTCAAGCCATGGCAGTGTGTGTGACATTTATTTCATTATTTTTATATATTTTTTGTGAATTATTTTAAAAAGATAATATCATTCTGCACTCCTTCGTTATATAACGCCGTTCTCTATCAAAATTCGAGACATTGCGTGTTGAGTGGCAGAACTCAGCGCCACGCTTTTTCTTACGGCGGAGAAATGAAGATATAATATAATAATAATTCCCTCGAGCCGGAATCGAACTGGCGCTTACAGTCTGACGCTATTCTATTGCGTTAAAGGTAAGCTCAAGCTCTCCAAAAACATAAAATTAATGTAATGATTTGGTAAATATAAGAACCAAATCTACTAATCTTAACTAATATCAATGTATTCATTTTTATTTTAATTGGCTTATGCCCTCAATAATAAATTATCTTTAAAAAGAAGCAAGAAGGAATACGTTCAAAAACATTTTCTGGTTATCCTGACACGTACATCAGGTTTAACTATGAAAACAATGCATTGCTATCGGATCCGAACATGTGTGCCATTTCACAAGCAAATCGAACTAGAAATGGGTCAAAATAGCGTTAAAAGATTTTGTTAAATAGGTAAAGAGAAAGTTAATTTAAGCGTGTTCAAATAAATTGTTTATTTGAAAAGCTATAAATTTGAAAATAAATAATTTTTTAAGTGCATCCCAGTGTTTCGTTTCTCCCCTTTTAGCTCCATCGTTAGACAAGCTTGATGACACCATACTATATACTATTATCACTTCATCTACGTATAATTTGTAAGTTTCATGGTAATAAAAGAATTAGGAGTGGGCGAAACTAAATATTATTCCACAGTTGTAGCTCGACCCAATAAAAGCGTGTTAATAACACTGAGCGAAAAGTGAAATAATAGAGTTAGGTTCTACATTCTCTTTGTCCATCCTGAAATCATTCTAGGTGACAAATAGTTATATAGAATATGTATACATTCCTCTGATTATAATTTCAACCCACATTAGTGTAGTGTTCAACATAACCACGCTACACGCTGTGACATAGTTGACGTGTGGAACTGAACGTGACGATTATGATGTCAAATGTCACTTGGGGGATATTAACGAGTATATTTGGGAAATATTTAATGCGCGAATTGCCCTTAAAAAAATAAAACCCCTTAAAAATGCGTTAATGTACATTTTAAATTAAGCCCACAACCTACACTTTGGTTGTAAATCTCAGACACTCTTCAAACTCCTTTCTCTACAACAGAATGGGCACGGCGAATCCATGAATTGCTAAGGAGTTTGTTCTTATTTATATTCGTAAAACGCCTGTCGTGGCGCAGAGGCACAAGCGTGTGACTGTAAACGCGACAGGTTGTGGGTTCGTTTCCACTCCAGGAAATGGAATTTTTCATTTCCTGGGTTTGGTAACAAGGCAATGCGCGGCGTTGAGTTCCGCCACTCAGCACGCAATGCCTCAATTCGGTGGAAAGTGGGGAACGGAGTGTCTTAACACTAAGTTTCCTCTGTCTAACCTGCTATATGCGGGATACAGCGTGAAGCTATGTATATTCATGAAAAAATGAATGGAAGATTTGCAACATATATCTGTTAGAATTATGCTAAATAATTTTTTTCAACTATACTTGCATTACCTTGTTTATTTTTCAAGTCCAATAAAAAATATATGTTAAAGCATCTGTTAACTGTAAACACGTACGAGCTCAAATTTTAGATGAAAAGTTATGAACAGTTTAATTACCCAAAGGTTTCCACCTAAAGGTTGTCTGGAAGAGATGGTTACTAAGCCATAAGACTGCCTTTTGTATATACGTTTGTTGAATATATTAAGTTTGTTTTTTTTGTGGTATACAAATAAAATAATAATAACGGATTTCTTCCTACCTGCCAAGAAAAAAGTTAAATTGAAGTCTTTCATTGGATTAAAAAATTTATAGTTCCTATAAATCGATATAAGCCTCTGTACATTACGTTTCATTAAAGCATTAATACTCACTCAGTCATGAGCAAGAGTCATTAGTTGCATTCGCAGGACTTATTGATGGGAGCCTTTTATCTGTTCCCATCGTATCCTTGTAAACATCACTCATTAGACCTTTTTTCATTAGAAAAATCGTGAATGTAATCGTATAAACACGGTTGCTAAATACAATATAAACGTGTTTAGAATAGAGACCTGTTATAGCCCAGAGGCACAAGTGTGCCACTTTAAACGCGACAGGTTATGGATTCGATTCCCACTCCAGGTAATTTAAAAGTTTAATATTTTCATTTCCTGGGTTTGGTAACAAGGCAAAGCGCGGCATTGAGTTTCGCCACGCGGCACGCAATGCCTCAATTCGGCAGAAAGTGGGGAACGGAGTGTCTTAGCACTAGGTTCTCAGGTTCCCTCTGCCTATACAGCGTGAAAATAAAAAATGGGAAAGGAAATGTTAAAAGAGAACGAAGTGTCTTGAGACTAGGTTCTCTACTTCCCTCTGCCTATCCTGCTATGTGCGGCATACGCAAGCGTTAAGCTATAAAAAATATTTATATGTTTGGTATTATACTTAACAAACGCATCATTTGGTTTCACATGCATGGTGATATTTTTTGTTTCTCTATCTTTTTTTTTATGGATAACTGATGGCAAAGGAGCAGAAAGACCACCCGATGGTAAGTGGTTGCCTTCGTCCATGGACATCTACAACACCAGAGATGTTGTAGATGGAAGGGGGGACAATGTAGTAGTCCGCTATCGGAAGCACCACATTTTAGGGAAAACTTGGTTTACATGCCATCGAACCGGAACACATCAGTAAATTTTTTGCGCTTCGTCTTTCACATGATAGTGGTCGCGAGCCAGACGGAGGACGAATCTCCTACTACCAAACCAAGCCAATAAAAAGAGATATTGTTTAAATAATCAAACAATCATTGGCTTCCAATAATGTAGTAAATATGTATTTAGACAAGGGAAACAACAATTACAATAAACCCTTTTTAGGTAAGCTAAGGCAACTAAACGATTAGAAGTAATAAAAATACATGAACTTTTTCAATAGTAACCAGAACCGCATATAAATAAGATATATAAGTAGCTGTACAAAAGTAGGTAATATTGCTTTTTGTCGATGTCTCCGACTTCCGTTTATTGGTTATTGAATAAAGCACTTTATACGTAAGTGGAGACCCGGATTCTTACGGTACGATAAATCTCAGCAATATCATGTCCATATAGAGGTATATAATTGCCAAAAAGTATCTATTCATAATTTTCCTCCTTCCTTTCCTCTTGGTCCTAGTTAATATGTTAATAAAGTAAAGGTACAGTACTTTAGTAATGTTAGAAAATAACTAACCAATAATAGATACGTCTTGATTTTAGATTCCAATACAGAATGTACCAATTCATGGTGTACCCAGCAAACAGACCTTTTTTTAAGGCAATGTAGCATAAAATTATAGACACGTTCAGTATTCATATAATAATAACATTTTTAAAACTAGCATCGTACCAGAGGTCGAGCTGAGCCACGTAGAATTTTGAAAAGAATTTAAGAGCCAGTTAACAGTTCTTCTCTAAAATTTCAAAATGCAGTTTTTTTCCCAAGCTCAATGTTTCCTATAAAATATTATGTACTTTTCTAAAAGTAAGTACTCCTCTAGGTGTAGTGTCACAAAGTTTACTAGCTTATCAACTTACTAACATGACGAGGAAGAAGAGCCGTAAGTGAATAATGAACATATTATCTCAATTTTCATATCTCTTTTTTTAGATTGGCTCAGTAAGGTATTTAGTTGACAGTATTAGCAATAAACTGATCTTATTTAATTTACAGGTTTTTGGAAGTTATTTTTATACTTAAAAGATTTGGTTAGCAAAATAGCATATAATGATATAGTTATTATAAAGTAAAAGGCGTTTTATTTAATCTATTATTCAGTATGTTTATTAATTTACTATCTTTCAACAAAGTAATTACAATTAATCTTTAGCAGTAGGTTTTCTACAGTCATTTTGGTCACGATCATAGTTAAAATTTGGGACAGACGTAGATATAAAAAATTCCAAAAATTTCTTATTAGCTGAAATTGACATTTTAAATAATAAAAAATACCTCAATAGATGTCAAAGTGTAAATATTTTATACTATCATATATTCTAATATAATTAATTGACTAAAAAGCGTCCAAAGCTCGAGCCATTAAAATTAAATTTCAAGTGATTTTCGCACACGGATACTTTCGTAAGGGACGCCTTCAGCCCGCTTGTACGTCTGGCTGTGAACGTTTACGCATGATTGATCTCGTCTTTGATCTGATCTACGTCTCGTTAAATAGTTTTAGATGTTTACACAAATGTAAGGGGGAAGTTTAGACAGGACGTGACTATTTGATTTAATTATAGTATCAATATTATTTAATTAATAGTATGTCCCGTGAACTATTGGGATGAGTAACTTTTAGTGATTATGCAAATTGAGCTTCTGTAGTAAGAAGTATTGAAACTATAATGCTACAAAGGTAAAAATAATACAAAGTATATAGTGAAAATGGACAATTGAATATTTTTTAAACATCGGATATAATTTTACAATAGTTTGTTTTTATTCTTATAGCTAAATATATTACCTTTTAAGGTGAATACCACATGTAATTATAAGGACAAGGCATACTTTTTTTACAAAATTAGTTTTAAAATGTTATTAAATTAGAATGAATAGAAAAGAATACTAAAAAGAAAAAATATTATAGCTATTTATGTGTGTGTGTTATTCCTACAAAGCAAGAAAAATTAGAAATCAGCTACTTTCATTTTTTTATATATTTTTAAATATTTCTGAAACAGTATAGTTTATCCCAATAACAAAAAAATATTCATATCCTTATTCTTAGCAGACTAAATACCATTGAGTTTCGCTACCAACACATAATGCCTCTCCATTAGCGAAAAACGATGAGATGGTTTTTCTACCCTCCAAAAATGTGGGACATGTAGGAAAAGCCATGATGCAAAATAAATAGTATAACAAAAGTTTTTACAATTTATTCGATGTACAGTTTCGGAAACCCTATTTTTATACATAGTACAAAATAAACAATACGACAAAGGTCAAACCTTTTTGACAGACACAAGCCTACTCGTTTCCGGCTTAATTGAACAAAGGGAACTAAAAGCTGTCAAAACCTTTAATTAAAAAGATTTCCCTTTCAAGTAACAACTATTTCAATAAATAGGACACAAATTGCTTTTATATATGAGGAAATGAATAAGTGATATTCTTTGAAGGGCTTTTAATACATACATACATATTATAGGTAAACATAATACATTAAAAATATCAAATTTATACTGCAGCACCCTTCCATAACGTAATTATTTAAAAAATATTTTAAAACTGAATTTACGCCTAACGCCTGTCGTGGCGCAGAGGCACAAGCGTGCGACTGTAAACGCGACAGGTTGTGGGTTCGATTCCCACTCCAGGAAATGTAAAAATTAGTATTTTCACTTCTTGGGTTTGGTAACAAAGCAAAGCGCGGCGTTGAGTTCCGCCACTCAACACGCAATGCCTCAATTCGGCGGAAAGTGGGGAACGGATTTGTTGAAACAGAATGGAGTGTCTTAACATTAGGTTCTCTGGTTCCCTCTGCCTACCCCGCTAAATGCGGGATACAGCGTGAAGTCAAAAAAAAACGAAAATGATCCCTCCATAATGTTATTAAAATTAATAACTTAATATTTAATTGGTGAATATCAAAAAATTGCACGGAATTGGACTCAATATTATTAGATTAAGTATAATATTACTAACAAGCTTAAAACAGCAAAGTTATATAAATTATTTTTCGAATCAAAATATTAAAATCAGTGGGGAATTTGTACGATTTTCCACAAAGGATATCTTTAACGTTTTCATCGCCGCCCGCCCTCAGGGACGCTCTCGATCCGGCAAATATTTCTCTTTAATTACAGGCTTATGTTACAGAAAAAGACTTTTACGTATATTTTTTTACGAAAAAATTGAATTAAATGTACAACTTTTACTTTTTTTAAATAAGAATATCTAAATTACAACAGCAATAAATCTTTTTATAAATATTTAATAGAATTTTCTTAGAAATCTTAACCTTTTGCCTGTTTTTTGCTCTTTTTTTATTTTTTACACAACAAGAGATCAATTAAAAAGCTTTTTGCAGTGTAATGATGCCTTTTCAGTCTCGTTATGGCTATCGATGTTGGAAGGATGAATAAAAGAACGCAATTATAAAGTTTTCTTTAACTTTGTTTTTTTATTTTAGCTTCAAAATGTATATTTAAACTCATTTTTCTGAATCTGCTGGTTCATTTCAGTAGGGAATTACACCAAATAATTGAATCATTGAGTGCAGAAACAACGTAAGCCAAAAAAAATCTAAAAATTCGTAATCGATTTAAACCAGTTTGGAAAGGCAACATGCGTATGTTTTTCTCCCTCTTGCAAAATTTGAAATTTCGGACTTACGTTGTATCTGCACTCACCGATTCAATTATGTCCTGAAAATTTTGAGAATTTATTCTTTACGTCTTTACGTGTAAATAAAATCTGAAGTTATTTGGTGGAATAAATCATTTTATTTTTTGCAGTTTAACAAAACATCCAGTTACAATTCTTTTCAGAGTCAAAAACTTTGACATATATTAAGCAGCCTTTTCTACCCTTACAAATATTATAAATGTGAATGTAAGTTTGTTGGTTACGCTTTCACGCCACAACCACCGAACCGATTATCATGAAACTTTGTATGCGTATTTTTTGTGATATGGAAAAGTACATAGGATACATTTTATTTTTATTTAATTATTTTTATTAAGAGAAACATATTTTATTACTTAATATCGCTAAGCAATATCTAAACGTACTACAAATATTTGGCAGTGAAATACGTCGTTAATTTAAGCAATATCTAAACGCAGTATAAATATTTGACAACAGTAAAATGCCGCGGGCTGTTGCCCGTAGTATGTTATATTTGTCACTCACTCACTATTAACCAAAAAGATTGACATATCATATCATATGAAAATCAAAACGTCCAAATCTTTTTCCCTTACAATCATTTTCCAAATCACCACTCATACATGAGTCATTAGCGATAGAGGCAATATCGATTATAATAACGATAAATTAAGGTTATTTACGCCTTGAACACACGGTCGCCAGCTAATTTGTGGATAGCGTGTGAGCAAGCAATTAGTTTTAAATGGCCCTATAATCTTTTATTTAATAGTTCTCGGGTAGAGATGAGGATGTGAGGAGAGTTTGAAATATTATATGCATTTAAGGCCATTCCGCCATTCCCCACTTTCCGTCAAATTGAGACTTGTGTGTTGAGTAGCGGAACTCAACGCCGCGCTTTGCCTTGTTACCAAACCCAGGAAATGAAAATACTAACATTTTCTGAAGTGGAATCGAACCCACAACCTGTCGTGTTAACAGTCGCACGCTTGTGCCTCTGCGCCATGACAGGCTATATGCGGGATACAACGTGAAGTTAAAAAGAAAAAAAAACAAATTTAAGGCCATTTCATGTTTTTCCTCTAAGAATTACGATAGTAATTTGCTTATTTGCTATGATTGCTAGTTAATAATATTCTTTGACACACACACACATATTAGCGTTCAAATCTCAAGTGAATATGGAAATATTTTTATTTTGGCTTAAATTTAAGTACGATACAAGCGTAAGCTTAACCAAATGAAATATTAAAAGGTGCATTGCATATATTCATTTGACTTTCTGTATATTCCTCATATACTCGTATGCGATGTAGGCCTATATTATAAAAATTGTAACAGAAGATTGGAAACCGCTTTTCAGTATACGCCCATTTAAAGAGACTGCACTGGATGGGATCGGGCGCTACATTTTGTCAATCAGCACCCGCAAAAAAAAATGTTTTACCATAGACTAGGTAGATACTTTCTTTACATTATTTCCACATTACACAAAATCTTTACAACCTATATTATTTTGATTCATAAGCTATATATTACTATAAAGTTTCGCATATTCACAAACTTTCGTATTTAATATAACTAGTGACCCCGTTGACGCGTTAACAACGCGTTGACTTCAGTAATGTATATGTCACTTTATATAAACATGAACGTCAAACCATGGTAGTGGTGTAACATTTATTTGGTTAATTTAATATACTTTTTATGCAATATTTATAAAAAAAATGTTAGTACGCTTCTTTTCTATATAAACTATAAGTGTGCCAAATTTCATGCTTCTCCGTCCGCGTAATTTTCGAAAAAAGGGATCGAAACTTTTTACTTCACGTATTTATATATAGATATATAATATTATATAAAAATTTTAGTTGAATTTGAACGCACAGTCGTCACGTTCAGTTAGTTCTCTTTACTACATGTATCATTAATATTCACTAAACAAAGTGTCACATTCACAAAGCTCCATTTGCTTCTATATTTTAGCAATTTCTACTTAATTAATGTTTTTTTTAATATAAATTATTAGTCATTTAAATAATTCGTTAAATATTTTATAATTGTATAGAGATATAGAGAGTGTAGAGAGTTTTTTATAAGTTTATTATAAATTTTACAATATTTTATGACGTGGGATATTCGCTAAATTTTACCCTTATAATGCTCTAAAAATGGCTCTTTATGATATCTCTTCAATATGATAAGCGTCCTTAGATAGCTTTTTAAACCTAATTTTTACCTCATTTTTATGTAGTCTTCTCTCGTTTAAAATGTACTATGTTTACATATTATGTACTAATTAATTTATGGTATACCCAACCGTAGAAAGCGATTTGATTACCATTTCATGTTTCTGTCCATCGCAAAAACTTTTGTGACGATATCAATTTAAACTTCCTCCGTATAATAAAGTGATTACAGTTCTTTAAAGATGCTATAAAATACTACCAATATATAATTAAAATAATTAAGATTTAAACAAAAAAAGAAAACCGACTATAATAATATGCAAAAAAAATTGTTACGTATAACTTAAAAGCTAAATGTGATATCTTATTATCTTATTTGAACTAAAATGGAATCACATCAGAAACACTAATAATCATATAAAAAAAATATCAATATTCGTTCACCCAGTAAAAGTTATGCGGTAATACACGTAAAGCAAATACAGACGAATTAAATAGCAGTGTAGGCAGTAGGAACCAGAGAACCTAGTGTCACACTCTCATAACATATCCGTTCCCAATTTCAGCCGAATAGAGGCATTGCGTGCTGAGTGGTGGAACTCAACGCCGCGTTTGGCCTTGTTTCCAGAGCGAAAAAAATGAAAATACTAAATATTTACATTTCCTGGAGTGTCAATCAAACCCATAACCTGTCGAGTTTACAATTGCACGCATGTGCCTGCACCATGACCGGCCTAAATGTCTAATAAAATATAATCAAATCACTTATAACTATACGTATGTATGTATTTTGTATCAAGTACATATTTCAATCAATTTATCTGTTGCCCGACGCTGATTGAGTTCGTGAAGAAGCAATATGGAGCCTTCCAATCCCCTTAAGCAAGCAAAGTCACTTCAATTGAAGTTCCCGTAAAGAGATTAGTGCTTGAGTAATTCAAACCTTAACTACTAGACGTTCAGTCGCCTAGTAAATTAACTGAGCTTTAAATTTTGCTCCTAGATTAAACCAATAGCAATAATAATTATTTTGACTTGAGTACGCTTTGTTCTAAGTGATTCTTAGATCACTTTAAATGTTTTATGTTTTGAATATTATTTTATTTGTCATTTTGTATATGTCTTTTATTTATTTTAATTAATAATAATATTGTGATTAATTTATTTTAGAAATAAATTATTACACACAGTTTTTATATATTTTTAATTTTTTTTGGCTTCATGCTGTGTCCCGCATATAGCATGGTAGGCAAAAGAAACCAGAGAACCTAATGTGAAGCCAATCCGCTCTCTTCCAATTTTTAAATTTTCGTTCTCCACTTTCCGCCGAATTCAGGCATTACGTGCTGAGGCGACGGAACCCAACGCCACGCTTGGCCATGTTACCAGAGCGAAGAAATGAAAATACTTGTCTTCATTGTCGCGTTTACGTTTACACGCTTGTGCCTCTGCGCCACGATAAGCCTTTTTTAAAAATGTTGAACTTGAAACTATAATAACAAAACTTACAAACATATAAGTATGTATGTATTACGTACGGATTTCGTATAATACGTACATAATAACGTAATCTTTCAAAAGAACTCGCAAAGAACAGCCCTTAATGTTTGTAAAAGTTTTAATTAAAACAGATTACGTGCGCCAAAAATAATTCCAAAGGTTTCACAGATAATGGGCCTCTTTGGCGAATTTCTTTCTTATTTAGTATAAATAATTCACAAATGTTCTTTAATCGCAGCCTGCCTTTGTCTCCCAGGGGGAGATAATTAGCCGGGATATCAATTCGAGCTTGACTTTTGACGGATGCCAACTTCGCTTTTGAGTGAACGTGGCGACGAATTTATCTTTTGTCAGCGTTTCCTTTCAATTCCGTTAACGAGACTCGTGGCAAACTAATTAATTTTGCTACATATTGTAACCCTGTAACGCTACGCCACGTCATATACACACCATTTTAAGTAATTTAGTGTGACTCAATATATTAACTTATTTTATATATTCCTCTTAACTTCACCGGTTCATGTTCTATATTTATTTTAACTTGTATCTGCTGCTGTGCTGTCTGTGACCACTAGTTTCCGTCCGCCCATTTACAGACATTGTAAACTTTACGCTGGATTTTATATGACCGCAGCGGACATATTTATATAAGTAAAGAAATTTACCAAGTAGAATTAAAGTTTATACCAGCATCTGTCTATTTACTAGATTGCTACAGTTGTAGCGATGAGTGTGGGTTCAATCCCCATTCAGATTATTTACCTAAGCACACAATGTAACTGACTTGACACTTGACTTCGAGCGGGCAATGAAGTGTCTTCATACTAGGTTCTCCCTGCTTACATTACTATACAGGGATTGAATCTATAAAAGTAAAAAAAATAAAAAAATTGAGAAAAAAGACTATTCAAATATAGTGAAAAATCATGAAACCAATACTAACGATTTATTATGTCTATTGCGAAGAAACATATCTATTAGGTTTCAGGTTAATATTTTTTTTTTATTCATAGTAAATCTATATAAAAGCAAATTATCCAATGAGTCCGTTGTCACCGCCACACATTACACAAATATTTATCATCTTGCAATTGCGAATATGCCAACACTGTATCTCGTATTCTAGAAAGAGAGTCAAATTAATAAAAATAGTCAATAAATAATAATTATATATGACAGACGTTCTAATGCGTATGCACATGTATTATCTGTATAGATAAAGAAAATCATTACCGAACTTAATATTACCACTGAATGAACGAGAGCTGAATATTATACTCCACAAACACACTATTTTCCACAAAAACACTATTTTATTTAATTATGTCCCTTTATTGTTCTGGAACTGTACAACGGTCGCTACAAAAGTGACTCTTTCCTTTTGAATCCCCGCCGTAGGAAACGTCACTTGTCAATCAAATATTTTATAAAAAGGAGGTAGATGATAAATTAAATAATCTACGTTTTTATAATAGACTACTCATAGACTTTCCTTTATGTAAATTCTTATGTAAATATATTAGTTATAACAAAATTAAAGTATAAACTAACACCTCTGTAAAATATTCCTTATTACTAACCCTTTACATTGTGTATATACTTATTGTAAATATTAATTTTGTTATAGGTAAAGGTCGCTATAGTACTACTGGATCTTTTTAAACATGCAATTTCTCAGTGTAAATTAATCTCTATTTTACCGATCAATCCTCCTTTGTGTGTTTTCCATACAACGTGACATTGGCGAAGTTATTTGTGCTCAACTGGCACGTTTGAAGTGCCATAATTTAAGAACTGAACTGAACTGAACTCATAGACTTATAATTTATATATATAGTTATCACTTTAAACCTCAAAAAGTAATATAATAAAAATTAAACATCAGTAGGCGAAATTAACACTTGATTTACAACTCTGCCACTTTTTTCTTTTACATGTAAAAGACGTTACATCGTTGTAAGTCACGTATTTTTCACAAACTCGATTAGCAACACAGAACTTAGTTTAGATTCTCATTCGTGCATTTGGAGCGAAGCCAAGAATAGCTGGAAATTTCACGGTTTTCCTCCTTAGCCGACTACGTCTCATGTAATTTTCATTTTTCACTTCGATATTGCGGAGTTTTTCGGCATCAAGTGTTCGATTATTTACCCGCTTATTCATAAGCTGGAAGACTTAATGCTTTACATTTTTTATTTGACTTATTGGTAAGTCAAATCAGTTTCGTTCTTCATAGCTTTTAGCAAAGTTTTAACTGTATCATAACTGATATCGAGAATTAAAAATAATTTAGGTTTTTAGGTTAGGAGAACGGCACAGTGATTAGTCATTTCTATTTCTAGAAATGCTTTTCGACCGTTTTTAATATATATGTAGGTACTTCGCGTATGTCCGTACCAGGCATGAATAAAAGTGCATACTCCTCAGGGCAGGTATTTTTAACTTTAAGTTTTCTCTGTAAATGTTGTTTTTAAATTACTTAAATACTACACTACATTTAATTTCAGAAAATATGAATAATATATTGAACTCGGTCATTTATTTATTTATTTACAAAACATTTTTTTTTATTTGAAAATATTTACGACTGTACATTGACAGTAGGTATTCATGACATTTTCCAATAAGTATATTGTCATATTCTCATATGATATATTATATAAATAAACAAAGAATTGGGGACACTAAAGTACAAAAAAAAAACACAAGTCATCATTAAGAAATAAAAATTTTTATTATTATCAGTTCAAATATCGTATTTACATTCTTTCAAATGATTAGAAGCACATTGTTTAAATAATTATATTAAAATAAATGAAATAAAACCGGCTCGTCAATTTGCAACAGTACAAATCAAGTTAATAAAGTAAATTATGTAGTCATAATCGTAACTTAAACAAATCTCATATAATTCCCAGTAACGTGCGGATATTTATATCTGTCAAGGATTAAGGATCATAAAAAATATATATTTGAAATGAAATATTTATTACTTTATTATATTATAACAAAATGTAATTTAATTGCCACATAAACATTAGCATAATGTTTGCATTTCTAAATAGACCTAAAATAGGGAACGGAGTCATATCTGAGGATATTTATTTTAAAACTCATACACTAAACAAAACTTGATTTAAAGCTCAAGAAAAATGACAGATATAAATTAGTTAATACAAAACGATGCAATACAAACAGTTCGCACCAAACAAAAAAAATACCACAAATATTAAAATGAACAAAAATGTACCAGAATTTATTTAGAAAATGTATCAAAATTTGAACGCAACGGGACTCGAACCCACGCCTCTTGGAAACCGTCCAAGCGCTCTGACCACTAAGCCATGCGGTCAGAACGCTTGGACGGTTTCCAAGAGGCGCGGGTTCTAGTCCCGCTGCGTTCAAATTTTTATACGTTTACTAAATATGTTTTTTGTTTCATAAGTGTGGGATTAACACTTTAAAACTCCAAATATTAATAAAAAATTAATAATCTCCTAAAAAACTATATTTCCATTGCATCGTCCTATATCACCGCACCATAAACAAACAGCAATGGCAACACTTAGGACTGGAGATAGTTAAAATAAACTAAAAAATACAACTATTTACACATCTGCCATCAGTTCATTTTAAAAATGCATAATTCATATTACGCGACTACATCGCCATTCGACATATTATACTTGTTTCTTAGCGTTTTCACAAAATAAAGAAAGACAATTAAGGAAAATGAAAAGCGGTTGAATTTAAAGAAAAAATGATTACATTCGTTAGGAAACAAGTATAAAATAACAGGACCATTCAGTTAAATGCTCAATATGAAACAATATATACTTATGTTACATCACATCGCAAGATGCCGGTGCCTCACTCAACGGGTGACCTCCACTTATAAAAACTCAACAAACCATGTACACTGAAATGTATTGCGTTTCTATACAATTTACTCACTAATTTGGTGTTTGGAGCCGAATTAGGGTTAACTAAGCCAAGAGAATGGGAAACGGCATCCGACTAATGCTAAGTTGGTATTCATTCACGTTAACACAATCTCTATGGTCATTAAACTTGGTACGACTGAGCAAATGCTTTGTTAGATTATAGGTACCTGCACAATAAGCAAAGTAGAACAATGCAAAAACACAAATTAAACTCATGAATAGCTTTTAATTCCTCAGTAATTGTTTCAGTCGTAAACTCCAAACAAACTCCGCCAACAAATACTGGTTGCGAACGAATTTCATAATTTCTATATTAATATTCTAAATATAAGTCTAATGTTACGCTCAATCGATTGTCGTTCCCCATTCAATGTTACTCTTCTAAGATCCTTAATCATATACGTCCCTTAAGTTAAACACACAGTCACTTAAAGATTTCAACTAGACCTAGATAAAATTATAGGACGAATAACATATCATAAGAGCCTAACTTAATAAAAAAATCATTATCAGACATTCATATCTATAGTTCTACCCTAGAATTCTCTATAGTAATGTGGTTGTAACTGTAGGGACGTCTATGAATAGGGACGTAAAGCTCTGTATTCACTACACTACACTAATTACACGCACTACCCGCGCACACTGACAACTTGATATTACTATTTCCTTCTTCCTATATAGATGGTATCTATAAAGTGGCAGTGAAAATACGACATACAAATCTCAACTGGAACTTCATCGTATGCCGTTTAATTTGTTGGTGAAAAGCATGAAAATATTTTATTTTATATATTTTTTTCTTAGGTTTTGTTAAAAATTGTTTAGTACTCTTATAAGTTTTTATTACAAAATTATACAGATGTGAAACTGTCCTTATTTAGTTATAGTCGATAGAAAAAAGGTCTAAAAGTACCTGAAGTTACCAGGAATTTATCGTACCATAACAAAAAGACAATACTTCAACTTATCAAAACCTTTTAAATAACCGTTTCATTGCTTTCATTTATGTGACCGAATGCAATGGGAAAATCTAGTCGCAGACTTGCATTGTCTCTGCAAGATGGTACCGAGATTGAAAACTATAATAAATCTTTAAAGGACGACGTTGGCTGAGAACGTCTCTAGCATTCAAGGAAATATGAATCTGTTGGATAGGATATAACTTTTGGAATATCTTTTGCGAACGAAAAACGAAATGCGAAGTTTCTTGGCACAAAACTTTATTAAACTTTCTTATAGGTAATTTTTGATATTGAAAATTTCTTAGTGTAATTAATTCTGGTTATTACTAATACTAATACTACTATTTTATTGCTTTAATAAAATTCATATAATTTATACCATCTTATACTCCAATATTTAACTAGGAAAGGATTTATATATTTAGTCTAGGAAATATGAGAGAATGTTGTGATAATAATAACATTCAAGTTGCCAATGTGCCAGTATCTACGTACAATGCACCCCTAACCTTACACGTGAGGGACCACTAAAATTTCACTAAACTGGTAAATTCACTATCAGCTAGACAACTAGCCCCACCTACATTGTCATACAGATTAAATAGTATAATTTTATTAATCGAACCTATCACGTATTTTACAAAAGGACGGTCCCACACTTATCAAACTTGAGATCTGTCATGATATTTAAATTTTAGTTGACGTCTCTATATACTCGTACTGGGTATTTGATAGTATAAGGTACTCGACTTGAATATTTTCAAATAGTGACTGTTGATACTTTATGAAAAAATATCGCTTAGTATAATAAATAAAATACTACCAAGTACCCTTTTTATATATATAAAGTATTCCATCGTTCGCTTCACCGTAAGCTTAGTGAGGAGCGAAACGGTTCAAAAAAAAATTAAGATAGAGACATTAAACAATCTACATTCATCTAAGCCGTTATAACCGGCAAACAAAATCGAAGTTCTCTAATCGAGAAAATTGTTATCACCGTTATCGATATATCCGATATATATCCGATAACGACGTACGATTTCGAATGCGAGTTATAATAGCCGTTATCGATTCCGATTAAATCTCGCAATACCATCTCTACCCGACAGATTGTAATATAAAGTTGACATAGCACCGCAGGAATGTGCAATAAGACGCCAAATAAAAATAAAGCTCGAATACAAAATTATAGCATTTATTTAAATCTTTGTTCGCATCAACTCATATTTGATACAGGGTGTTAAGATATATCCCTTACAATATAAATAAACCTCTTCAAAATTTTTACCAAAATTATGAGCATTTAGCGTAAAAATCTTTTTTTTAAAATAACGTCGTACTCTCAGTAATAGATAAATGGCACACTGCTCTGTTATATATATGTATTTATACACGACCGGTACACGCGACACCTATCAGTATACCTTGTCACCATACAATAATTGATTTACATGGATGGATATATTAGAAGCTTAATAAGCGCTAATGTAACAATAAAGTCGAAGCGATCGACGGATTCAAGGAGACAGGGATTGCTAGTTTGCACTAATTAACTAATTCTCCTGTCTTTTTATTGAGATCTTTTTTAATCATTAACTGAAAAAAGAAACTTTTTTGATTTAAAAAAAGTAATCATTTTTATTTATTTTTTTCATTTAATTAATGAACACAAAAATACATACAAATTAGGAAAAATATTCCGGTATAAGTCGTGCAAATTGGCAACCCCTTCGACAGTAGGCGTTTGCCTTCACATATTAGGAGGGGAGAGAAGTTTGGACTATCACGAAATTTTGGTCCGTCGAAACGAAAGAACCGTATTTCGACCGTACATTAAAACTATAGGAATTTAAAGGTACTAACTAATAATGTCCCGATGGGTAGGAACGAGAACAGATTCTACGTGGGTCTAGTCTTCTGGATGTAAACTTACGCCTTCTACTGTGAAGATCGATACTTCTGTAATAAAACACATTAATTAATTATTATGAAGATTTTAATAGATAATTTTAAAAAAGAGTTAACACCTCCACAACTCTTTTTAAGCTATGATTGTAGGTTGGAATAATACTCAAAATTTACAATATTTCAAAAACAATATCAATTATTTCAGATTCTTTAACATACAATGTCATACGTTAATAGGATTTCGTGAATAAAGTGATGAAGTTGCAAATATATGTTTATTCAATTCTTATATGATGAATGTTTCATTATGACTGAAAAAGTTATATAAATATATATATATATATTTTACCAAATAAAAAATGCAATTCTTTAAAATATCTCAATCAAACAAAAACAAACAATAACACAAAATTCAAAAATCTAATATATTTTTTGTTTATGTCTTTAATTCGGGTGGCAAACGGAAAAGGCAGCATCTGACACTTAGTTCTGTACCTACCCTACAACACAGAAAAAGAGTATAAAATCACACGTATATTACCGACAACAACAAAAAAAGCAAGCACTCACCATCAGGCAAATGCATGAGCCTAGGCGGTAGACTTCCAAAGTACTCGTGCGCGAGGGCCCGGGGCGCCGCCAGCCGCCGCGTGGGGTCGGGCTGCAGCAGCGACGCCGCCAGCCGCTGCGCGTCGCGGCCCGCGTCCCGCAGGCGCGGGAACGCCGCCGCCAGCGGCCGCGCCGGGCACGCGCCCCAGCGCGACACGTGAGCACGTAAGCCGGGCAGACGTGAAACACCACTCCAGCTTTCCTCTGTCGGGGTGCCTACCACCTGATGCCAATGTTTGTTATTTATTAGATTGTTTACGTGACCTCGTAAGAGAAGACGTGATATGCCACTCAGGCTTTCCTCTGTCGGTATGCCTACCACCTGATGTATTTGTGTGTTTTTAAATTATTTGTTTGTGAATGTGTTACATGAGTTTAATGGAGTGTAGCAAGATTGGATAAAAATATAATAATATTATATGCTCTTAAATGCTATTCCTGTTAAATAGCTCCATTTTTATAGAATTTAACTTCATTCATGATACTGGAGGAAGGTCACGTAAAATGCATGAGGACCCCCCCGGAGGGCATGCATGAAGAGGTTAATGACTGTGGACAAGGCAAAAGAGGTATGCAAAGACCGTAGCGTTTAGCGCTCCGTTCTCTCTGACTACCCCGCTAGGGGTAAAGCGTGAAGTTAGGTAGGTAGGTAGGTTTACTTCATTCCTCTAACACGTCTCATCTATAATATATTATAATAATAAGAAAGTAACCTAATTTAATCAAAAACGGTTTTTACATATCACAATTTTTATCTTGGCGTTATTGCTATCATCTACTATCAACCATCTTATTTATATACAAGAAAATTAAGCAGGCCGATGTACTACGAAGCGAGTCGGCGTAGCTATTAAATAATAAAATTCATCTTGAGCCATAAAAGTTTCACGTAAAACTACAAAGTTGAGCAATGAAATCCTTCATAAATACATTACGAATGTATTTACTGGCGCCACTTTAGAGGCAGAAAGGTCAAGAGTAACAGTTGTAGTTATGTTTGACAAATTACGTTACCATGTTATATTTCAACTTAAGTAACCCAGGCATTTTATAAATGTTGTTAACAAGCAATGGGTAATGCTGTGCGATAACATTTATGGATTTCTTATGAATTCTATAAAAGCTTTAATTACTTTTCGTAACTATTATGCCAAGTGTAAAAAATACAAAATAATTGTAACTTTTAACACAACGACAATACTATATTGCCATATTATAAACCTGATGTCCATGTTAGGACGACAGAGGCATGTAAAATAATTCTAAGCGTGACCAGTTCAGTTTCCTTTTAAACTAATTTGTTATTACACAAAAATCGTATGGAATAGGTAAAAATCTGTTATAATCATACGTCTCACTTATCTTTTTTCCCATTTCATTATATTTTAAAATAACAATTCTACTTTATTTATTTTTCATGTATATATACCTAGTTGTTTTTATATGACTAATGAAATACAATACACGACAACCTAAATATTAACTTTTCAGTGTAAAAAATTTTACATAAAATACTTCATAATATTAAAAACTAAATCACTGAAAAAAAAATACAATATGAAAATAATTTAATTACCTTAAATATTTTATCAAGCTGGTCATTAGTGTCTCTGACTCCAGGGAAGGTGGGCACTCCACACAGCATTTCAACGAATATGCACCCAACACCCCACATGTCCAACGACGTTGAATACTCTGTACTACCTAATAGGACATCTAGAAACAAAAATAAAAATTAAAATAGTTATTATTTTAGATATAAGGGTGAGGTTAATTCTTTTATTTGTTAACGTAACTAGTGTTACCGTCCGATATGATATCGATACCATAGTAAGCATTGGACAATTTAAAAAATAGAGAATATAAGTCATTCTTTAAAATGATTATCGAATAATTATCATAATTGAAATAATCCATTTTATCATTTTATTTTTTTTTCTTTTTGAAAACGATACTATAAATAAAGTAATTTAATTGAATTTCACAATAAGTAAATGGTTCCAATATCGAATACAATCTAATAATTAATTACCTATGGCATCCAAGTAACCGGTTTAAATCTACAACCAATATTATTCGATAGTTAAATCGATACGTCGAATAGAAGTAGTTCACAATAGGTATGCCCAAAGACTAGGGCACCATTACAATGTTGATAACATTTTTTTTAATTATTTTTATTTTTTTATTGAATATTATTATTAATCATCTTAAATCGGTAATATTTTGTTAAGCTTTCATGTTCACTTAAGATCATTTTTGTAAAAATGTATTTACGCAGTTATAAAACAATTTTCAATACTTTATAATTTACTTCATAGAAAAACGAAAAAAGCCAAACATATTATATATTTACTTAAAAAACTTAATATAGAACATTAAAAAAGAGGAAAAAAGGTAATAAAATAACAGTAAATATTAACCAAAATTTCCTTGTAACGCCTCCACGTTTTATGAGGGTCAAAATCGTAAAGCATGTTATAACAACAGGAATTATATTTTTAACTTGAATAATTATTACACAAATTAAGTACACAAAGGTTCATTAGGAAATCCTGTGTCAAGGGTTCTTCTGATACAACATGTCCCATTTAATAATAGCTATAATGACCGGAAAATACGTAGTCTCAGGTGTTTTTGAGTTGATTAGGTCGAATCTCTACCAACTCAAAGGCACACACACACACAATAATATGGATGACAACGAACAAAGTGTATTTAAAAATTATCTTTGTGGAAATATGTCTTTTTTACCGATCAATCCTCTTTCCTATGTTTTCCATACAACATAACACTGGTGAAGTGATTTGTTCTCAACATTTGAAGCGCCATAATAGAACAACTAAACTGAACTGATTTTTCGTTGCTTTTTTTTTAAATAATATAAAAAATAAATGATAAAATTAGTTATTTTTTTCGTATTTCGCAATTTTCATTATAAACTTTACAAAACGTCTGGGATAATAATTATACAAATTAAGAACAACAAAGGCTCGTTAGGAAATCCTGTGTCAAGGGTTCTACTGATACAACATGTCACATTTAATAATAGAAGCTATGATGACCGGAAAATACGCAGTCTTTTGTGTTTTTTGAGTTGATAAGATCGAATCCTAACATATTTTAAGACACACTTACACTTAACGTTGATATTTTTTTTAGCTTCACGCTGTATCCCGCATATAGCATGGTATGCAGAGAGAACCTAAGAACCTAGTGTTAAAACTCTCCGTTCTATTAATATTTTCATTCCCTTCTTTCCGCCGAATTGAGGCATTACGTACTTAGTGATATTGCGATGTGGATGATAACGAATGTTTTATTAAATACACTTGTATTTAAGATAGTCATTTATGATTTAAAAGAAATATGATTCTTCATTTTAAACTTTACAAAACGTCTTGGATACTCGTAATTGGTTTAGTATTAATATTCTCTTTGAAGTTAGTTATTAAGTTGTAAATGTTTAAAGGCTTTAACCCAGTTTGACTTCAAACTTTGTTGTCAACTTAGGTATTCTATAAAGCTTGTATTGAATTTTTTCATCTACAAGTCTAGAATTTCCATAACAGAAATTCCAATTTTATTCAGTCTTAGACCATAAAAAAAATATGAATAAAATTATATTGGCCGATATTGGTTTATATACGTGTTTCTTCGCGCTTTGAAGAATATTTTTTTTATGTTTATACTTCAAAAAAATTTATAATCTACTGACATAAATAAAAAAAAGATGTTGTAAAGGTCTACTATAAAACAACTTAAAATTTTAATAAAATATTTTTTTTTATTTTTCAAGACTAAATTTAAAAATTCAGAATATATCTTAAAATAATATAAATTACATAACGATGAAAAATAAATTTTACTTATATTAAAACTCGATTTCAACAACTTCACGATTGTACCTATCAAGTATCACTTAGTTGGCCAAAGCTTGTTAATACAAAGCTGCAAAGTTTACTTAGTACATAAAAATATATATACATAGCAGTTATTATTTTATATATTTTTGACTTTTTAATATACTTTATGTAACTTGTGCTAATTTCCTTTAGAATTTATAGAAAACTAAAATACAATGTATTATTTCTTAATCGTTGCCAATACAGGATTATATTCATACAAATTCCAAGTTCTGATTTCTACCTCTCCTCACTTCAGATAAATTGGGTGAAAGATTTGAATAGCTATCGAGATCTGTAGTACCTCTTGTAAAATCGATATTTTGATAGTCGACCGATTCTAAGATAATAAACCTGCATTATTAAAGTCTACCTTTCTACATAAAATATTATCGTTTTACAATAAGTTGTAATCATAAGGTGAAGTTAAACCAAACTTTTATATTTATTACTAGAACATATTCCACAGTTTTGTTATGTATAAAGTATTCCAAACAGAAAAATGGTGACCTTTCCGAAATTTAAGATTTTAATAGAGAAGCTTTACTTATTATTTTGGTGTTATTAATATTACCACCGTTAGAGTTATAGGGACGTACTTAAAAATCATGATTTTCATTTATTGCCGTGAAACAACGCCTTAAAACAACGATTTCTATCAACTTTGATTAAAACTAGAATATAAATTAAAATATAATTTAAAAAAAACCTTTTTTTTTTTGTCAAAAAACTTAAATGTTAAAAAAAATATATTTATTGAAGTTTCCAAAAAATTGATATTTTTCAAATAGGTATAGATATAGGTAAAGGTGCGATATATTATAAACATTCAATATACTATCAAACATGTAATAAATTAGATTAAGTATAATACTAACCTGGCGGCCTGTACCAGAGCGTGACAACTTCATGGGAATACGTGTGGCTAGGGACGGACTTCGCACGAGCCAGTCCAAAATCCGCCAGTTTCAGTTCACCGTGTGAACTTATTAATAAATTCTGTGGTTTCACGTCCCTATTAAATAAATAAATAAATGTTTTTTCATATAAATTAAAATAGTTTTATTCTAAAGGCCTTCTAGTATGACCTTCCACTGCCAGTTGACATACTAACCCTCGTAAAAGCATTTCTAGTAATATATAATTATAAAAGTTACTTGGAAATTTTATGACCTTAACTACCATTATACTTTAATCTAATTAGTTTAAAATATAACATGAGAAAAGAAATATTTTTTTAGAAATTATTAATAGACACAAATATTTCAATAAATACATATTTTTTTAAACTGATATTTTTAATATAATGAGTTCTTTGATTTTTGCGATTGTTACACATATTAAATGAAACAATTTAATGGACATTTTTAAATTTAAATTTATTTGCAAATTCTGATATAATTATTTATTTTTTTATCACAAATTATATGATTTCCTTGAATTTCTTTATTTAATCATTTATTCACCCTATAAATATAATAATTCTAACGAACATTATTATATTAAAAATGTATATGCACACTACACCCTTATAGATAAAAAATCGCGAAAGCCCAAAATCTTATCATATATCAACCGTACTTTGCAAATTTAATACTGATTGAGTAAAAACTTCCAACTAGTATATTTAAAAAATGAATTCAAAAAACTCAAACTTACAAAAACGTACAAAATAAAACGCAAACAACAGAATTAAAGTATCATATGATAACACACTACCTGTGTAAAACTCTTCTCCGGTGACAATAAGCGAGCCCTCGTAGAAGCTGGAACATGAATAGCCTGACATTGTGTCGGTTGAGACCGCCGGGGTGCATTTCCATATATTGTGATAAATCTGTATCCTGTTTAAATGAAAAAATATTTTACTATATTATGTTGTAGCTTTTTTATCAAAAAAAAAAAATATTTTTTAACCAAATTTCAAAAATAACTTTCCAATGGTTATGTTAAAAGTGTAGGGTTTTCTAACAATGTGTTCTCGAATATCAAAATAAGGTTTAAGTAGTTTCATATAAAATCCTTACTACTTACTTTATAATATTTATAAACGTGAATGTAAGTTTGTTTGTTATACCTTCACGTCAAAACTACTCAACAGGTTATAAAAAGATATTAAATTTATTAAAAAAATATATTCTGACAGACATGATTGGACATATGGCTATACAACATACTTCCCATAATAAATATAAATAAATGAAATAATATCATATTTTCATAGCATTTCATTTCATTTAAATAATATATATATATTTTTTTAACTTCACGCTGTATCCCGCATATAGCAGGGTAGGCAGAGGGAACCTGAGAACCTAGTGTTAAGACACTCCGCTCTCTTACAACAATTCTGTTCCCCACTTTCCGCCAAATTGAGGAAACTTAAATAATATGATATTATAAAAACCATAATTCTACTTACGACAAACTCAAAAACAAAGGTAAGAGTTTCCCTCGTATGTACAATATCGTGTAAAGTGACGATGTTAGCGTGCTTCAATTCTTTTAGAAGTGACGCCTCACGTATCGCCGTGAAAGGTGCGCCTTCTTCCTCTTGTAGTCTGATCTCTTTTAAAGCCACCACTTGTTGTGTTAAACTATAACAAAAACATTTCATATAGCAAAAGTTGTTACCATTGATAGTTTTTAATTGGTCCTAAAGTTTTACCCTTAAAATCTTGAAACCAGCGTATTTTATGTCAGAGTTTTGGTAATCTTTCATAGATATTGTATGTGTTTTTTTAAAAAAACAAGTAAAAAAATCTTTAAAATATATAACGCTTACTTTTAGTGGCGATAAAATAAAAATGACGATGAAAATTATAAAAATTATGATGAAATAAGTACACATAACGAGCGTTACAACGCTTGTTATGTCTCGATACATCGAGCTCTGTACGATCATTGGAGACAATTTCTCCAATATTAATACAAAGCTCGACGTTAAATATTTACAAAAGCAAATAAAATATTTATATATACAAAAATACTAACTAAATATATTTCATATTGTTATTTTTTATCGTATAACCTAAACCATATAAACCTAGAGCATTACAAAAACTTTCAATATTCACGTAAAGGTCATTGAATTTGTAACTACCCTCCGAAAACTAAATTCAAACGACTTTCTATTGTATAAAGCTAAACAATGTGAACTGAGGATGCGACATCGTAACGTACGTGAGTGGCAAGTTCCTTTAACGCCATCTTGTAATGGGGAGTTAATTATTCAATCTCAAGTATTCGTAAACTAATTTGTCGAGGGTGAGGCACCTACAGGTTGCTTGTACTACCGAGGCTACTTTAAATATCAAAAGATATTATCAATTAGTTAAGCACTTAAAACATGTTCTTTTCTACGAAGAAAGAAAAACAAAAATAAAAGGAAAACCTAATTAAAATGGTATGGTAATGATGATGGTAAGCGAGCAGAAGGACCACCTGATGGAAAGTATTTACTTTCACCCATGGACATCTACAACCAAAGGTGTTGTAAATGCGTTGCCGACCTAAAGGATACAGATGGAAGGGGAGGACAATGTAGTAGTCGGAATCGGAACCACCACGTTCTAAGGAAAGAATGGATGGAAAAGGGGAAATCCAGGCTTACATGCCATCGAAACGGAACACATCGGAATCGGAGGACGAACCTCCTACCACCAAATTACTGGGATACCCGCCTCTTACGGGACGCTACCCAGCTGCAGATGGGTATTGTATTCTAACCCCTCACATGGGAAAATATTCTAAAATAATTCTAAAATATTATCTAATTTCAAATCGAACAGTAGAACTAGTAAAACATTGGAGCATTGAGCAAACAATAAGTTAGCACTTGTAGAAACTGCAAGAAATACTATACCACGTAGAAAATCTGTAGTTCCTTGTTTAACTAATATTAGTTCTATTCGAACTCGTCTCACCAACTCGCTAGCGTTAGCGAAAACTTATTCATTAATTGGAGTTGCCCAAACATTTCTAATTACGGTCTAGGAGCCCAGTGAGCGTATATTAGTGCGGCAATTAAAAGGTCACTATCGATTGTATAATATAACATAATAGTGGGTTATGACATGTGAAATTTGTATGTTAAATAAAGGTCAATGTTTAATTACTACAATAAAGTAGTGACATGAAGGTTATCAAAGTGTTAAAACTACAACGACAATAATCCATATTGATAGAACATCTAAAAGGTTTAATGCTAATAATTTATTTATTATTTATAAATACAAAAATTGATGATCATACAGATGACCAAAAACAAACAATAATATTTCAAAAATAAAGGATTTAGTAAATACAGTGGCAACATTCAATACACCGAGCAATCGTGGAATTTTCTCATATTACAGTGTACGTAGATCAGAAGCACTACAATTGCATATCGCGCATTAGGCGAGTTATGCAAACCGGTGTCAGCTATTCACGAAAATATTCAACAAAGCAACACTATTCACTTGAACATTTTAGAATTTAGTGAAGTGAGAGACTGAACGAAATTTTGATAAAACAATTTAGGTTAAGAGCTTTGAGTGCTGTAAAAAAGTAAAAAACGTTATCGAATATTTGACAAATACTTTATTAATTTTATGTGTTGCCAGATAAAAAAAACCAATAATTCAATTAAATAAATTAATATAAAAATAAAAGTATATATATTATATTTGGGTGTGTTAACCAAGAGGCATGATTTCCATATACGAGTACTTTTCAATATTTTTATAATGCTTTCATACTATAAAAGTTCTTTAATGTTGTCTACTGCATAAAGTACATACATTTAATATAAGTTAAATATATTTCTAAATTCTGCTTAATACCAATACCTAATACTATCTTCACTTATTTTAATATACTGTCAGATTCTATACTGTACACGAATACCAATATGTGAAATGAATTATTGAATTATGGTGGGAATACTTCTGCTTATTCTAATTTACCCACGTAACACGTGGGTGGTTCTGAAATTACAATCAAGAATACGATATAATATATACGTGCTCTGTGTATAAAACATATTTTAGAAAATTTGGATGACTTCTTTTATTTCATGAATATATAAATAACATTATTTAAAGTTACAATAATAATTCCAAAGCCACTTCCATTAAGTATTAAGTAAAAAGAACAAAAGATACGTAATAAGTATAAATGTAATATTTTTTAAAACAATTTTTTTAGCTTCATGCTATATCCCGCACATAGCTGGATAGGCAGAGGAAAACAGAGAACCTAGTGTTAAGACACTCCGTTCTAAAGAGCACGGATTATTATCATAATATTAAAAGTAATATTTCCGTTCCCCATTTTCAGCCGAATTGAGTCAATGCTTGCTGAGTGACAGAACACGACGCTGTGCTTTGCCTTGGTAATAACAATTATTTAATATAATATATTTAATATCATTTTGAATTTGCTTCTAGAAAAAGATATCTAAAGTAGGTTACATACATATACTCGTAGAATATTAACAATATATAAGTAAAATTAAAACTTGAAAAAGCTGTACACCGTAAAAATTTCGGCATCTTGAATATACTGGCCTGGAAGAGATCACCTGTGGTGATAAGGCCACCTTTACACTAAACTGTTTTCTCTTCTTGTCTTTGTTTAATTTCATTGTGTATTTATATTTTTGTTGGTGTAATAAAGTATTAAATAATAATAAATAATAATACTTAACAAATATTTTCCGAGGCTTGTTTACAAGTTAGAATGCAGAATAAGTTTTGGAAACTATTGATATATACTTTAACTAAGAACTACATTTAAAATTAAAAATTTAAAATAAAGTTTTAAAATTGTTGCACTTAAAACAGGTACATAAAAAAAGCTTTCAAACGTCTCAGGTTTCTTTCTTATTTTTACTTAAAGTTTAGTAGATTTATGAATAATATTTTTTTATTATTATTTATAGTTGTACCTTTATGTGTTAAATAAAGAAAATATTATTTTTTTTAGCTATGCTGTATTCCGCATATAGCAGGGTAGACAGAGGGAACCTAAGAACCTAGTGTTAAGACACTCCGTTCCCCACTTTCCGGCGAATTGACGCATTGCGTGCTAAGTGGCGGAACTCAACTCAACTTTTGCCTTGTTACCAAACCCAGGAAATGAAAATACTAAACTTTTACATTTCCTGGAGTGGGAATCGAACCTACAACCTGTTGCATTTGCAGTCGCGCGCTTAATCGCGGGTTAAATAAAGAAAATATAATACATTTAATCATTAAGTAATCAATAACAGAGTCAGCCCTCTTATAAATGAATACAACAAACAATATAATTTAAATACACAAAGGATACATAAAGCGGCGCCACTCGTAATTACTACACAATATACTGGCATATATGTAAAAACAAATGAATAATAATAGAAATCTACTATGTTTACTTATATTAATGTTTTGTAAAAACAACTTAATGGATGAAATAATAATGTGAAAGACAACACAGAGGCACAAGCGTGCGACTGTAAACGTGACAGGTTGTGGGTTCGATTCCACTCCAGGAAATAGAATTTTTCATTTCCTGGGTTTGGTAATAAGGCAAAGCGCGGCGTTGAGTTCCGCCACTCAGCACGCAATGCCTCTATTGAGCGGAAAGTGGGGAACGGAGTGTCTTAACTCTAGGTTCCCTCTGCCTACCCTGCTATATGCGGGATACAGCGTGAAGCTATATATGTATGTATGAAAAACAAAAAATAGTTGTTTCTACCTCTATTTTAGTTGTATTTGAAAATAAAATGCCTGGAAGAGATGAGAACGCCTGTAGCGATTAGGCTGTCATTACGCCAATAATCTACTCCAATTTTCATGTACTTATATCGATTAATATTGGTGTAATAAAATATTACGCTTGTCGTGGCGCTGAGGCACAAGTGTGCGACTGTAAACGCGACAGGTTGTGGGTTCGATTCCCAAAAGCAAAGCGCGGCGTTGAGTTCCGCCACTCAGTACCTCAATTCGGTGGAAAGTGAGGAACTAAGTGTCTTAACACTAGGTTCCCTCTGCCTACCATGCTATATGCGGTATACAGCGTGAAGCTATGTATGTATATAATAAAATATTAAATAAATAAATAAAAATAAAATATTATTGGGTCTTCCCAATAATCTCTCCTCCTGATATCTTTATCAGGAGATATTTCTTAATTGAAAGTAGCGTTTATAACACTACAAAAATTCATTGTAAAATTATGTCACCTATAATATAATAATAATTAGAAATATGTTTTTTTACTTACTTGCTATAACCTTTATAAACTGTAGCGTAGGAACCTTCTCCTAACTGTTCCAGCTTTATATACGCCTCGGACTTGCCGAACGGGGAATCACCCTGTAGACAAAAATATACAAAATATAAAACATATTTAAATCAATAGCTCCGTTGACGCGTAAAAGAGGCTTTGCCTTAGAATATTAAAGTATATGTCTTTTTATATAAAAGTGTATGTTAATCATAATCCAATGTATGTATTCTCATCATTATAATGATCCTGAACTTTATCTATGTGAAATTTCATGTCTTCTTCCATATGCACGATTTTCTTAAAAAGGCTTTGAAATGTTTTCCTTCACGTATTTAGATATGGATATTGCCTAGGTACATGCGTAGACTACAATCCCCCTTTAGTTCTTTAAATATAATCCTATATAGAAGAACATATCACGTCACCTCAGTCAAGTTTTTACACGTGTAAAGAATGAAAGTAAAAATGGTATTGTTTTTATAATATTAACAAAGGTTTAATTTAATTATATTATTAATATAATAAACCTATTTTTTTGTCTTGCATCCCCCATATTTTTGATAGTTAAGAATCTCTAGTGACGAGACACTGTTCTCAATTTTAACCTCAATATTTTTAACATTGTATTTTACCTAACGCATTTTCTCTTTTCTCTAAACCGGGCTATCTGCTGTGATTACGATATTCAATGTACGAGCAGTTCAGTGCACATATCGATTAATTCCAAAAAAAAAAGCAAAAAGGTGCGTTATCATGAAATGTTTCCACATATAATAGTATACTCGTATAGTATTAAATTATATATAAAATCTCATTATAATACAAATCGAAATATTTATAGATTCCATATATATATTTTTCTTTAATACATAAATGACATTAGTGTGATTTGTGTCAAGTGATTTCTTTGTATTATAGAATTGACGCCGAAAGATCGTAGCGGCGGCGACAGCGGCGATTACTGTCATAAGATTTTCGTGTGTTGGCAACTGAAGGGAACAGGGGCGAGGCTTTCTAGTATGTAACTTTATGTAAAATCAATAAAAAGAATGGAGAAAAAATAATAGTCAGTAGTGATATGATTTTCTTCTGAAGTGAGAAGTTATTTGATTTGTGAGTTGAATTTGAACCCCTAACCACGACGTTTACTTAGGCACCTCCCAATTACGCCACGATTAAAAATCCGATAATAAATATGTAAAAAGCTATACTTTCATTTCGATATTGAAAAGCAATAAAAATAAACTTGTGATCATCATATATTGTAATACTTAATACATTTTAAATATATAAGTTAAAATTATTATTAAAGTCTCTAGCAAGAATTAATGTCATTAACAGCGAAAGAAGCTGTGACCTTTGTGTTTAATATTATTTTTACATGTAATAAATACCTACAATTTAAGTTTATTGTTCAATATACCATATTTGATACGTCGATACATTTAATTAGTATAACAAAGAGGTTCATATTACAAATGTATTATGTATGTGTTCACTTATAATAAAGTTGTAATAATTTACTTTGCTATTATGAAATAAATATTAAAATAGCTCTCTCATTAAGCTTTATATAAAGCTACGTGCTTGTAAATTTATATAAGATATAGCTTTCCGCCCGCGGCTTCGCCCGCGTGGAATTTGGTTATATCGCGCGACATGGTAAGGAGTAGCCTATAGTCTTTCCGAAGGTTTAGACTATTTGTCAAAATTGGTTAAGTGGTTTAGGTGTGAAGTTGTAAACAGTTGAACAATCTTACATGATTTTATGTTTGACAATAAAGAACTTCCATGCAAACTCTTATCCCCTATTTCAACCACTTCCACCCTTTTTTTCACAATAAAAAGTATCTTATGTCCTTTCCCAAGTTCAGTGCTATCTTTATACCGAATTTCATCAAAATCAGTTCAGTGGTTTAGGCGTGAAAGCGTAACAGACAGACAGACAGACAGACAGAGTTACTTTCACATTTATAATATTAGTAAGGATTTATATAGTATATTTTTTATAATGTGTAGTCCAATATATTGGTCACAGGATGAGCAGGAAATTTAAAACTATTGGTAAGCCATGCATAATTTACGTATCACTATCGGCGGTCGACGGTGGTCTATGAGTAAACTACCTCAATACCGATCCATTAAACCTCCATATATGTTCTACGATTTTCAGTGGTATCTCAAAAAACAGGTTAATCAAAGAAAATTAGAAAAAAAATATATATCTTTTTTAATTTCTCAGCTCTTATTTAAAAAAAAACTGGTATCATGATTCAAATTTAACTAAAACAGACAACAAATACCAGACATTTCTAATGTTTTATTACGTTGTAAGATTCATTATTCGAAACTAATACAGTCTTATCTCAGCTGAACGTGATGAGTACCAATTTATAGTTTCTATACCTAATATAACATTTCTTTTTACTCAAGTTGTTTTCCCCAAGAAAATCTGTTTCAGTTTCTTTTTCGTCCTTCAGAGAACAATAAATATCAATCAATAGGTCGTATATTTCGAGAGCACAAAGAGGGAAAATATAAAGGCACAGAGTCCGTGCGGAACGTAGCGACACTTTATTATCGTGTGGTGTATCTTCCACAGCAGTTGTTTATAACGATTAGCGTCTATCGTGAAGTATTCTCAATTTTAGTGGACTTTCATACATATGATGAGTAAAAATTATAATGTAACAGTAAATATATGAACAACCACAGTAAAACATAATAAATAAAGGAAAAAAATAAATAACATACACTTAGTCTGTTTGAAATAAAATAGTTCGTGCTACGAGTTTTAGGTAAATGATAAATATTTGAAATTTATAAAGAATTTGGTTTTTATTTAGTGGCTATCGTGGTGCAGTCGAAAAGCGTCTAAATGTCAGCGTGATTGGTTATCGGTTCGTTCTTTAGTCGGGGGATGATTATATTTTTATTATTTTATTCTCGATTGACTCTAGGAGGGTATGCTGCGAAATGCGGGGAAAAGCTGTACGTCGTTTCTGAATATCATAAAATAACAAAAATAACGTTTAGTCGCTTTTACTGAAATTTCGTATTGACACAGATCGCTATCGCGTATAACTTCTACATGTTTGTTATCTCAATGTTTGTGTGTGATAAACAAAACGAATTTTGGGTATCAAATCAAAACCAATATAACACTCCAAGTGTTTCATTTATGTACGTAGCTTGATTGAACAATAATCATACGAATGGACACGTCAGAGTAACTACAAAGTAATTTTTCAACACAAGCTTTTTCTAGAAAAGATATATGGTACCAGGAAAACTCGGTGAATACAAATTTCCTTAAAGTCCATTAGCAATAGAATTAAATTCATGACAAAATATACTTCAGCGTGCTTAGCGTTATCTCCGACCATTATTTAACTCCCGCTTACATGGTTTCGCTTTCTTCCAGCGCCTGTCTAAATATTTGACTTAACTAATGTGATACGGTCTGTTACGGCAGTTGGCATGCGGGCTCAGGCGCTGTATATAGAAATAGCTGTTGTTCTATTTTCTTAATAAATATTATAGCTAATGAGATATGATATATTCATAGAGAATAATTCTACAAAATATGTAAAAATAAAGAAGAATGGACTTAGGCGGGTTAGGCACCTTGAGAGATCGGAGAGTTTCGTACTCTCTCCTCTCTAACTACCACGCAAAGGATAAAGCGTAAAGCAAGAATAAAAATAACATATACACACGTAAAGATATTGATAATCGATTTAAACATACGTTATCTTGTTCATATTACGATTTGTATATTTACATAGACGAGATTTACATAGTCAAATCGAGCTCCAATATCAGTGTACTATTTGGCACAAAGTAAACAAAATAGAAACGACTCTAAAAATGTTTATAAACCGGCGTATGTTACTATTTATTTTGTATAAAGCGGTGCATGAAATTTGAAAATAAAATTGTAAGGAACATAAATTAAGCAATCATATGCACCGGCCAGTGGCATATTAGAACAGCTAAACGATTCGCACGATCTAGCATTTGCATTCATTGTAAAAATATGCGTAATACGTAAAAAAGTGATTTTAAGCATTAGCACACAATGTATAATGGCTACATTTGTATGTTTCACTTTTCGTGCAATTGTGGCGAGATATTTCTTTGTGTAAATAATGTTTGTGATTTTAATAGGACACTTCTCACCTTATAAGGATTTTGTATACCAGAGCAATGTCACAGGATTCCTTTATATGCAAATGTCTTTGAGAACTTTTTAATGACCGCTTTGCCTCTACCCGAATGCTAAGATAAATATTTTGTGTATATTCTTATTTAACTCCTTCGCCTCGTCGGATGCAGAGATTTTAATCGCAAGATGTCAGATCACGATACTTGAAAGATGTATAAAGAAAAAAACATGTTGGTGCACTTTTATGATCTAAATATCACTGTGCATCGATCAAAGTTAGACGCTGTTTCTTTTTGTATTCATTCACATTGCTTCGCCGAGCGCACAGAGGCGTCATTATTCTTATACCCTCACGGGACCTTTACGAGTGACCGCCCTGGTTCATGCCTTGCTAAATGATCCACGAACATCTCGGCAGATTTATAAGGCGAAAAAATAAAAACATTGCGCGAACATTGGAATTAATCATGAAGTGTAAGAAATTTCTACGTTGTAAATTCTTATATTTAGATATACAGGAAAGATTGCTTACCCCAAAGGCACTAAACCGCTTGGTGCGTCTGTTAGAGTGGTCGTGTGGTCCAAGGAAAGCCTCAGACTTGGGCCTGGGAGGTCGTTTCGGCCTCATTACCACCCTAGCGTCCTCCCTCGCTCCCTCGTCTAAAAGCTTCGAATCTGAAGACACTGACAGCTGTCTCCTGACACGGTACTCCCCGTTACCGGCACCACCACTCCACTCTGCAACAATATTGAATATGATCTACTTTGCTTAAACATATTCCGTAATAGCTTTCCCAAGGCGCAGAAGCGCTTAGTATTATTAATGTCTTTTATAAGGTAGATACGTATTATATTCAAAACACAAAGTATTTTTTCTATCCGATCAGGTTTAACAGAAATGAAAATCATATTCGTACCTGTACAAAAATATAAGCGACAACTATAAGTAATACTTATAAATTTAAAAAAGGGATCGATTGCAGATAAATCTGAAGCAATATCTCTAAAAGCACCAATTGAAGTTGTGGTATAAATCTCTTTTATCGACGTCTAGATCAGCGGCAACAAAAAGAGTAGCTAAGCGATTATAGTCAAAGTTACTTTGCTAGCATCGTCAATATTTTTGCGCTGAAGAGCTCTCCTTTAACGCCACAAAGGCGCTATCGCTCGCTGTAAACACGGGGCGCATAAATCATAGAAATCGGTTGTATCATACAAATCGATTATGAAGACAATCGATCAACTCAGATAAAAATGGGGGATTCGGTGGGAGAAATGTTATGATTTATAACTAGTGATTTTTTGCCATGTCCTACGCTATTGGCTTAATAATGTGAAATATGTGAACCATTAGATATATTAAGGCTATTTTATTTATTGCGTAAACTTATTTTTATATTGGTAGTAAGGATTTTTAACATACATTCATTCTTATATAAATATTTAGAGAAATATAAGTAACTATACGTCATGGAATTATTTTATACGATGAAATAATTAATATTAAAGTGGTTAACATTTGTCTACTTTATAAAAATCACATGAATATTACAATAGCAATAAGCATTTTTGTTAAAAACCTATCCTGATATGAGCAATATTAAAAAAAAACTATTTTCAGATCTATATCCCATTCAAGTTCACCTATATTTTGTAAAATATTATAAAATCAAAAATTTATTACTTAAAACGAGCCTACTTTATTTAATTAAAACTGAATTTCAGTGAAAACGCAGAACACGCAATAATCTATATCATAACATAAGTAGGTCACAGGAATATAGTACGGGTGTGGCGGACAACCAATAGGAGGGATGTGGGAATTCCGCACCTTTTACAAAGGATATAATTTGTAATTCAAACTAAACAAGGCATAATATAAATGGATGCTACACATTAGAGCTCGTGGAGCGATTAACATTTATTGTTAATTTATGATAGTTAATTGAAATATGTTCACGTTACTGTTATATTTTGACAGCCTAATATAATACTATACTGCGTAAATTCGTACCCAGCAATGAAAATTAAGAAAAATCCGATATTTTGTCGTTTAAAATTTTCAACAATAATCACAAGTATTACTTAAATTTAGGAAGCTTTTTACATACAACTTATAACTCACATTCATTCACTTTTATATGCGTTTCACCAAAATGCACATGAAAGTAATAACTTATTATATAGTTTACATCTTTCATATACATTTGTATTGCATGCTTCCATATTAAAAATACTTAAATATAACTCCTCAATTTCAATAGTAAATACGTTGCTTTAAAATGATTCTAAAACTACAAACTACCATTCAGGAAAAACGTTTCAGTATACAAATAGTACTTTTAACTACAAACATAATTAAATAAATAATTGCTAATTGAAATCGATTACTCAGCCTTGATAATGATTTACGCCATACACCGTCTGTATAACGGATTCTCACAAGAAATACCGAACGGATTTTAATTAAAGTTTACAGTTACATAACTTAGGAAAGCGGTCTTTAGATGCAATATATTTAAGATAGATGAAAACGCGTAGTATTTTATAAAAGTAGCAAATTGAAAAAATGTATACGAAAGAAGAGCTATCATAAAATGTTAAGGCTCATTTAGTGCCATTCATACGAACATGTCGTGTATAGAAGTATGGTTTATGCTTACGGTGTTTGGCATTCATTTCGATGCGCACGTCACACTGACTTGCGGTTTCGGTATATCATAATTCATAAAAGGGAATAAAAATGTTTATAGAGCCCTAAAGTCCTCGTCAATTTTGTCGACCTCGTTTTCGGTGGTATTTTCGTAATTAAAATGGACATTTGGACAGGTGTCATTTGTCATTTCAGGTATTGAGGGTTCAAAGCTGTTTTGCTTTTTGATAACCACAATATTTAATTAAGTAAATTCAGACGTTTTAAGGTAAGGATTTCAATTAAAATTTTTAACTATATTATTGAAATTCTTAAATAAATTTCAGTTATGTTAATAACATCATAATATTCTTTATTCAAATAGCCTATTACAAACACTTTTGATTTTTTATTTAAATTAAAGAACATACTGTATAGTACTAAGCTAAACTAAGATTTCTGCTGCTAGAGTATCGTAGAGAATGCAATTCAAAACAAACGACAAAAAACAAAAGGCAAAGGTGGCAAATACAACTGCCGCGTTTTATCTAACCAGACCAAAGTATCTGGGTATATCAGGGAATCGAACCTGCAACCGTCATAAGCAACTAACTGTAGAAATGATCACAATATATAAAAATCAAACGTGTCATATTCACCAAAATGATTTAAAATCAAAAATTTAACACAAAAACAGTGCGTAAATGATTTCATTTCAGAATTCCAACACCACATTCCGAACATACATAAACACACAACATTCTATGCAATACATAACATAATAGATACGAGTGTATTTAATATTAGCATAACAAGATCGCAATTAGTATAAACAGCACATGGCTGTACGTTTGATATCGTCGAACTATTTCGTAATTCGATATCCCAGGTTTGCACTTTACGTAATATTATTAAGTACCCAATTACTTTCGAGTAGAAACCCAGCTACTAAGTCAGACTCACTTTGAAACTACTTGGGGAGGTAAATTTGAGCACTGTATTATGAATTTCTTGATTAAAATTAGTTTATTTATGTTAGTATTTATTATATTTAAGTTTTCTCTATGGACGAGAACATTTTATAAATTTTCTTACGAAATTATACAGAGTACACAACAATAAGAAACAAAAATTTTTACAATAAAGCATTCTTATTTACGATGACTTAATTGTGTGTTTCTTTCCTTCTCAAAGCAAACATTGTCTGGAGCGTAGACAAAAGATAAACTGATTTTGAAGCCAAGGGTGGAGACGTGTAGTTCTGTCCGAAACATAAATACACTTCCATATTACTTGTTATTCATAGTACTTTTAGACAGTCTTTTTCCAACGAATATAGCGTATTTACTTTATTTATTTGGTCAGTTGTGAGACAATGGAAGCGAAAAAGTTAATCTGCTTAATAATAAACAAAGTATGCGAGTTGCTTTTGGGACAGACCGATTGTCTGTTATTATAGTTTAGATTTATGTATATACCATTTATAAAAAAGACATAAAGATAAATAATACAATAATTTCAATAAAGAAGCTAATCACTTTTACGTTCATTAGGTGACATTAAAAATAACCGATAACAGCTATCTATCAATAAAACAAAATATAAGACTTTATAAAAATATAATGAAAAACATCTTTATTTAAGTCTAGATAGCTTTGAAGCTTCAAAGCTTTATTTCACTCCTTTGTTAACGAACAAAAAGGAGTCCAGGAAAACTAAGAGCTGTTAGCGCCAACTGCTAAGAACCGACAATCCGATTAAAAAGTGAAGTGGTTTTAAAATTCAACACTCGCCACGCTTTACGATGTTGTATAAATATTTATATAGGCGGTTTATTTACATGTGTCAAGCACATAGCCGGTGTACGCAGAGACGGCGTGGTTTACTTCATTGTTTGTGTACGTTTACCGAAACAATAAATATGTTAAGTAATCGGTATATTTTATATCTTATATTTTACCTTATACTTTAACGCCTGTCGAGGCACAAGCGTGCGAGTGTAATCGCGACAGGTTGTAAGTTCGATTCCCACTCCAGGAAATGGAATTTTTCATTTCCTGAGTTTGGTAAAAAGGCAAAGCGCGTTGAGTTCCGCCACTCAGCAACCAATGCCTCAATTCGATGGAAAGTGGAGAAAGGAGTGTCTTAACACTATGTTCCCTCTCCCAACCCAGCTATATGCGGGATACAGCGTGAAGCTATGTTTGTATATGTTATATTTTATATTAATATTATTATCATCCAATATTTTTATAGGTATGCATGTAAAAAGAATTAAATTCAAAAACCATGACTATAGTGAATAGTACAAATACATTATTTCTTCAAGTTACAACGCATATATATTTTAAGCAAGAGTATATAAATGTTATAAAAACATACAAAAATGAATTTCAATAATAAGCTTTAATCAAACATTGTGTACTAGTGTAACTAGATAGTCAGTTACGTTATCAGCATTGAGTTCTCAGACATCTTCATACGTAATTCCACGTAAACTATCATTTAACATGCAAATTATAGTGCTACCGTATATTTGCTTATATCTGATAACAACTGAATTAATTAACAACATTACATAGGTTACATATTGGTATAGCTTCCTCATAACACGTAATCTGTACTCAATGTTAATTTAGAATCGTTTAAGAAGATATATTAAAAACTACATTTCAAGAGAATAACATTTTCTAAGCAATCTTATATTATTTTCCTTATACCGATTAAATGAAATAAAAAAAATGAATGCCTATATGTATGTCGAACTTTGGTGTTCAATCAGTTATAGTTAAATCGCTCACATTTATCACTGAAATCTATATTGTTTGTATAGATTAGACACTTCGTCTTTTATTTTTCTTATTAAAAAAAAGTAAACCAAATACATACTAGTGCACTCTTAACTGCACAATGTAAACTACAAAAATATATAAGGCTGCACTTTCTTAGTAATTTTTACTTTTCATTTCTCCTACATTTTGCGGGGTAGCCAAATTGTCATTCATTTAAACTTTTCCACAGTCAGAATATTTAACAAAGATCGTTGTGAAACCATGGGACATTTGAGATTAAACAAGATTAAACATACCCTAAGTCCAGAAGATAAGTAAAAGAGGGATTACACCATCATTGACAGACTACGTAATACGAACTTCACTAAAGACTTCTAATTAGTGAAGCTAGAGCTTACAGCGCTGCATCACGTTCCTGTAACAGGATAATCTTCTACTATCGGTTACTTTTTAATACTATTTCCCTTTGTACTTTGCTGAAAATTCATCATGCTTAGCTAAATTTACGAATTAAAGTCAATTCTACGTTTTAGTGGTACATAGTACGGTTTAGTACTACGCAGTAACTAGTTTGTTTTTTTTAATCTCAATACGATAGTTGTATATTAGACTTGCCCTTAACGAAGTAGATATTATGAAATGTTTTTCGACCTCAAAAAAGAAATCAAAAGAGGTTATAATTTACACATATTCAGAAAATTGACCTTTTAAAGCAATATATTTAAACATGTAAACAATTCTTATATTAAATAGTTATGGTTACGAAAGAAATAAATTGAAGAGAGAATCTGTAACTTAGTATGCAATATAAATCTAATTTTCTTAGCTTCTAACTATACATTACATGAAAAAATTACCACTGGCATAAAAAGCACTCATTGTTTTATCTAATAACGAGGTTTGTTAAAGTCATCAAAATTCATCTCTAAGTACCGTCCACTAGTCTAGATAAAATATAATGACTGTAATAATGTTTTTATACGTTAATTAAATAAAGAAATAGATTCGTTGCCGTGTAATTTATAGTAATTGTAATATTTATTTCATTAATTTAATATACTTCTGATATATTTTTATTAAAAATATTAGATCTGTATTGTCGTCTATATAAACTTCAATAACGTCTGTGTAAATTTGTATTATTAAATTTGTTTTATTTATGGTAAATATGTATATATATATATATATATATATATATATATATATATATATATATAGTAATGCTTATTATCATTAAAATAATCAACTAGTATCAGTAACAGAAAAAACAGGAAGTATAGTTACGAATGCAAGGAAGTAAATAAATAAGAAAATTCACTGTATACATAATTGTATAAAATAAGTGTACAGTAACACTATATTATATTTTATTTGCTGAAAGACACTTCCTAGAAATAATAATTGTAAATTCCCAGCACAGCTCTCGGCGAGTCTAGCTTAATGACACTACCGTTTCGAATACCTGTGGGATTCTCTATTGCAATTTTCCCGACTGTAGGTTTAGATTGCAACATCAAGTTTATAAGGTATATATTAATAAACATGGAAAAAAGGAAAAGTTAATTTTCTATAAACAAATGTAAAGGACAAATTGTGTTTATATTCCATACTGACATCAAATATAATATTTTTTTATTATAAGCGCTGAAATAAAAAAAAGATCAAAAATTTGTGTCAGATATAAGAAATATAGATAGAGAGAAATATAGATATAGGTAGAGGGAGGAGCACGGGCAGTGGAGATAAACGTTTTAAAGGGGCTCCTTAAACCTACACGTGGGGCCGCAAGTCCCAGGCACTCTACAAACTCCTCTCTGCAACTCGACGGGCCCGGCACCCGGAAGGTGAATCCATGGATTGCTAAGGAGTTTCTTCTCATTAATTCCTCCAAAACCTCAATCAAAAGCTAGTTTTAATATAAAATAATATATGATCCCTATACATGATAGCTAAGTGACTAGCATCCAATCAATGTTATGCGGTTTGTATGTTCTCGTAACTAGGAAGGTCGGGGTGTTTAATATCACACGTGTTGCGGTGGATAGCTCGCTTGTTTGAGGTATCTGATATAAAGTAGTTAAACATAGGGTATCTATATGAGATCTGAACCTAATTTAAGGACTCACTCTCATTAATCGAAATCAAAATAACGAAAAATGTTAGAAAAAACGAGTGTCCTTTCACTAGGTTCTCTGGTACCCTCTGCCTACCCTGCTATGTACGGGATACAGCGTGAAGCTAAAAACAACAATAACATTCCACGCAAATTTCTAAAGCAATTAATGTACAATGAAATGCATACAATTTAAAATATATTTGAAGGTTTGTATTTACAATATGAAATTCCATTATTTTGAATTTGAGTGTTTAACCAAATGCTTTAATGAAAAAATACTTTGTTGTACACAAACCTTACAATATTGTTGTTTAAAAATACTTTGTATACTTTTTACTCTTAATTACTTAATAATAATTACAAACAAACGTTTGGTACGCTTTTATACTACGTACTTAACATTTGTATTTGAAGCTTTATTTGTTTCTTTCTTCCTTTCTATGTTTAGGACGATTTCTTTTACAAATTATGTTTTATTGAGTTTTTGATATAAAGAATTAAACAAGGGTGATACGAAAAATAGTTGCATGGAATTAGAGTGTATATTAAGGTTTGTAAAGACGTCAATTACCCGCAAAAGTAATAAAATATATGTATAGACCTTATAATAAAAAATATTTTAATTATAAATAAAATGAAACACATGATACATAAAATAATAAATACATAAACATTACATACACACAGTGCAATATCTATAACCTCGAACCGAAAACAAAAAGATAGGCAGTTTATTTCTGATTGCAAACTTTTATTTCCACTTGCCATAAGAAGTTCAGCAGTTATAAGTGCTCTTACCATAATGGGATTCCTTATCGTTAGGTATGTTGCCGTTGGGCTCTAGTCGGTCGAGGCACTCCTCCGAGTATCCGTTGTAGGGTAGTTTACCGCGCGCGCCGCCGCCGCCGTTTTGCCGACCTCGACACTCCCCTTCAACTTCTGATTCGTCTTTTGTAGCTGTAACAAATAAAAATCTTTACTTCTTATCCTTAAACTGCTTGCTTTCTTGTAAATTTGTTTCGATTTAGATTTTCTATGTTAACAAAATATATATTTGTCATCCCATTTATGTTATAGAATATTTTTGTGGTCCCAAAATGATATATAGTTATGATAGTGATTTACTGAGCTTCTTGTCCTATTAGGGGGCTATTTAGATTTTTTTAAATACAGAAAGCTTTAAAAAACTAGATGTCTAAAGCTCATAAAGAAAATATGAAATACCCCGTATTGAACCTACGCAAAAATTAATAGAGAGAAAGATTGAATCAAGACATCTGTCAATGGGCTTTATTGACGTAACAACTATATATCAATTATATGAATACAGGACGTGTTAGAAGCCTTAACTGCGCTATCGTCTATTGTTCTATACCGTATAGAGAATAATTTCTGTAGATAGCAAGTTTAATTACTATCTGTATCGAACTAAACTGTCTTTGAATGAGTACTAAATACGTTGATGGTCTTGTTCCAACTGCAAGTTAAATACAATCCTGGAAAATGAAACAAATGAGAACCGTAGTGTAAATTCAAGTGAATTGAGGCTGTCTACGAAATTCAAAACACAATTCGGGATAAATTGCGCAGCTTATCTTTTGTCCTCTACAGCGGCGGCTCGTCTGCCATTGGGTAGCCGATTTTCTGGAACACAGCGGATATTATGAAGACAACTTACGCTCCCGACCGTAATTGAAACCCGGTTTCAAAGAGAATTTCACTGTTCACGGGACACAGACTTCACTGAGAATACGTTAATTAGGTAGCGCGAGCATATGTCGAGTAACACCATTCCCCATAGGCCAGTATCAATAAGCTTAATAAAATATCACAGTGTCAACACGAGCGATAATTAGAGCAAACATTTCTCGAACAAATATGGTAAAAAAAACAATAGCTCGTGGATATTTTCCGGTGGGATTATAGGATTAGAGTTGAATCGTGTCGGGGCACGTGCAGAGTGGGCGCGATAAGACCATCTTATATTGAGGCAGAACAATGGATGTGTATGTATACGTGCCAATAATACCAGTTCCGTTCTGTCGAGATGCAATTAGATAGATAGCATTGTTTCGTTATTTTCAAGTCGCTCCATCCCGGAACAGATTTTATCACTCGAACTGATATAAATTGGCTTCCTCATATCATATTTTAAAAATTGAAACATGTATATGAAAGAAAGACTTAGGTACTTAGAGAAATATTTATCTTATATAGTTTATTGTTAGAAATCCATCAAACGACATTTTCCAAGTACAGAGGGAAATCTAAAATAAACTGTTTTTTACAATGTTATTCGATTACGAGATTCAATTTAGAGTCAAGTTCTTATCGATTCTTTACAATATTATTGTTACTTTCGCTCAGAATGTAATTAGATACAACTTCTTTGTTAGAACGACCTTGAACGACTAGAGTATTCTAAGTAACAAGTGACTTTCTCATTTTTTGCATCTATTGACTCCACATTCTAACGTATAATATATGGCAAAAATATTTGTAACTTATTCAGTATTCTTCTATTTGTAGTTATAGAATCGCAAGAGGCTTACTTTCAAGCATTATTTCTCAACGAGAGATATTCCAATATTGACTCACTACACCTTGTTGTGGCTATACGTGACTCACAAACTCGGAAACTATTTGATCTAAGGTCAAAACACATAACATTAATGTTTAACTGCCGCCTGGGTACTTCTCATATTTTATAGGCATTTATAATTGTTAAGGGTCCCAAACAGATTTTATTCTGTCATTAACTAAATTATATTCTTTTAATATTCATCTAAATAACTTTAATTAGAGACGGTCATTGATAAGCAGCGCAACAATAAAAATAACAATGATAACTTCCATTGAATAAATTGTAGAATCTAGGTAGTAAAATGTTATATAGTACGAAAACAGCTTAGCTTTCCGATTCAAGTAATTCAATATCGAAATATATAGAGGAATAATAATATAAAATGTGTAAGAAACATAGCGTTGTGCATAAGGTGTCGGGTTGCGGAAATGAATCGCTTGACCAACGACCTTGCTACGACGATGGTTTCGCTCGTAAATATCAAAATACATGTACTCTACAGTTTACTTTAATATAGCACTAACTGGCATTTTTGATTAATTCAAACAATCGAAATTTACTTGTGAGTCACGTCTTATCTCTTAGTTAATTTGTGGCTGTTACTTAATTGTATGTTATGTTTTTCTTTTGAAATTGACAAAAAACCACACTTAATAAAGAAATTTATTGTTGGAAAGAAAAGATAACGTCCATTTTTTTATTTATATTATTTATATTTATAAAGGTTAAATAATTATTTTGTTACAGTACAAACATAACTCATTCGTATATTCATTCAAGTTATTCGGCGTAACAATGAGATTTAACGGGGCTATAAAATTCGTGACTCACCAGATGTGTAAATGACGTACACTCGAGAAGAATTTAATATTACATATCACATTTTATCAATGAAACAGTCATTGTGAACTCACATTATGAGGCAGACTGTCCAGTCACCAATAACGTACACTTCAATACCTTTCTTTTTACAACGCGATTTATTTTTAATATATTTATATTGGATACCGATTAATACCTGGTATTTGTCTAACTAGACCAGGATTTATATTTCCCCAAGAGGGATTTAAGCTCACAGCAACCGCGTTCATATGCCCTACATGTGCAATTAACTAACCGTCATATTAATATTCGATTTTTTTTGTGTACAATATAAGTTTTGTTGTGTAATTATCGATATTATTGTATTGAAAATGTAAAGCACATATTTTAGCTGAGTAATATACAATTTTTCTTATAAAACTTCTATTCAAATGAAAAAGTGCACAAGCTTTTACAACTACGTCCTACAATAAGCATCGAAAAGCCTATACTTTGAAATCTTAAGGAGCAATCTACCTTGCTTTTGACCTCTTTCAGACGTTTGTATTTTTGCATAAAGAAAAAAGAATACTATCAACGATTTCTATGTAATAGTTTTAAATAAATAAACACAAAGTTGTGAAACCAAGCCTATAAAAAACTAAGAATGCAAAAGAGATATTTCGCATTTTTTACTACAGGTATAATATATTCATAGAATTTAAATAATTTTTATATCTAGAGTATTTAAGAAAGAGAAATATTTGTTCACTTATATACTATTTAGTTCAGCAAATTGTACTAGCGTAACTGGAACTGTCTGTAATTATTGTGCTATTATATGATCCGTCACCATTAATCCGGCGTGCAAATGGCTTTGATTAAAACAACGATCTCGACTACATAATCGTTCAAAACTATTATGCCCCTAAAATTGACATCTCAAATGTTACTATTTCCATAACAATATAACGCTTATAGGAGAATACAATTGCTACTTTAAGTAGCGCTTTCTATGGGGCTCTAGTATGTAGTCAGTTAATTAAGCTCTCTGTAACGGACGTTTACATTAAATCTGCGGTTAACCCCGCTGGGACCATACATACTTAGTAATAATGTCCTATTTGAGGAAACAAAGTGAAGTGGGATTATCTTCTAAACTAATTTTCACCTAGAGACACCTGGTAATGGGGTATGATGTTTTCAACAACATTGACAAATAATTATTAATACGGCTAAACGAGGTGTATAATAGTAAGAATAAAACATTTTTACAGCTCTACAATTATTAACTGTTGTAGTATATTTACTACATTTAAGCAATTTCAGGCTATAATTATTTAATATACGTAAAAACATTTAAAGCAATGACTCGCAGTAACTAACCAGTTTACAAAACTTCAGTATTAAAAATATATATAAACGTACGACTTTTCCGCAACTCATTAACGTTGAGTTAAAGAAAAAGTGCAAAGCACGGAAACATAAATGAATGAATGATGAAGGTATAAAAGGGGTGGAAAATTCTCTGCGGTGTATTTTACTTACATAGGTATCTAACTTTTCCTCTTGCGAGGTTACAGAAGCAAGAGCAATTGCGTTTCATAAGACCACTTACAGCATTTTAAACAGTAATCCTACATATATGCTACGTTTAAATCTAAAAAATACGCTCTCTAGGTAGTAAGTAAATATTTGTACATAACAGTAATATTTCAAGATTAACTATAAGTTTTGAACAAAACAAATGTTAAAAACATAATTAACAGATAACAAGGTTAAGTAACTAATTTGAATGAAGGCTAGCCTAAAACTAAAAACGATTTTTTTTTAATTAAAACCCAAAACAATAAAATAATTATAAACAGATTTAAAATGAGATGAAATTAATGAAATGATTTTGTAATTATTTTAATCAAAGTTCAAGATATTATATTGTTACCAAGTTCAAGGAGAGCGGAAAAGGAGGAACGGAAGTTATACCGAAAGTTACGGAGATTTGTAACTTGTGGTCAGCGTTTCAACGATATTGATGTAGCGGCTATGATTAAACAGTGTGATATCTAATGTATAGAGAGATGTATCGCAGCAGCAGCAGCAGCATCCAACTGCAAAAGCGGTATATCGTGAGTTCTGGAAAAACAATGCGCGGCGTGGAGTTCCGGAAACGGAGAATAGAGTGTCTTGGGGTTATGTTTTAATCGAAATTAACCTACTATCAGGGAAAATGCTTCAAAATCTTAAAATGAGGCAGATAATATATAGAAAATCTCGTATGGTATATGCATATGGGAGATACAAAATTAAATTATAACAATAAGGTTAGAACACGAAAGGCAGTAATAATATAAAATTGAGTTACTTCAATTTTTCGCATTATGAATAACGAAAAAGGGCACATACTTTCCTTTATTTTACATAATAAACGTATATGTACATACGACAGGCGTTGTTAAGCTTTTTTGATACCCATTTAGGCATAAAGAATCTTCCAATAATAAAATTTAATACCAAATACTAGCGTCTGTCTGAAAAAATATCTCGTGTCTTATTATGAGTTTCATTACATATAATTAAAAGTACTCGTTAGCTCCTTGTGTTTCTAATTTCATCGATGTTTTACTGTTCTTACGTGTATAAGAAACAAACACAGACAACGCACAGATAGATTAGCGTCGAAACCTGATATTTGGCACGTAGTATTCTTGGGAAGGGTAGGGTCTTTAGTGCTTTAAAGAGGATTTTCCATAATTCCTGCGGAGAGGGGATTTCAGGACCAAGAAAGGATTTCCCAAAACTTGTGAAAAACGGGATTTTATATTTACAGTCGAAAGTTTAAAAGAAAGAACTGAAAATAGTATTTGCAAGGGTCATAGAATCCACGCAAATGATGCTGCGGACAGACTCTTGAATAATAAAATATCAATAACTATTATTATTTTAGCATTATTAATCTTCTTTACTAACGTACTAAATATTTGCTCTCTCTAAGATCCATGTGCATCTAACATGCCTGCATGCGAAACTATAAATACTCCACATGTAAATCTGTGTCGCGTAATACCCGCGACATATATAATAAAGGCATAGCTTCCACAATTATTTTCAGGCAGTGAGTCGTATTGCATAATGTATAACCTTTACACCATACACCATAGTCTGATGTCGTAGGCTGTCCTTGCAGAAATAGGTCGACGATATCGCGTAATGTGCTCTGGAACTAAGTTTAGGGATTATTTTGTTTTTCTCTTTTGGGAATTGTTCTTGCAATCCGTGATAAGCTTAGTGGATAATGGTTATTGTTTAAGTTTAGGTAAAATAGAAATTCCTATTCAAGAATTTTTCTATTAGGTATATAGAAATATTCTTCGCCACTACATCACATATTTATTTTTTGGATTATAGTGTTAGCTCTTGCGCGTGTCTATTGTTACAATTATATAAAAAATCATATGATTGTTTTTTGCAAGCGAGGGTTAGCGAGTTACGTGAGCAGGGCAATATTTTATATTAACACTACAGGGCTCCGTCGCCTTCCGAAATTTCCTGGTAAGTTCGATAAAGCGGTGTTGAGTTACGCCGTGCAATAGTAAACGAAGTGTCTTTGAGAAAATAAAAACTGAACGAAAAAAAAAAAACACGATTAATGATACCAAGCAAACAGCAGCAAGTATCAGCTACGACGACTTTAAATAATCTATAAATGTCTCCTTACGCAACTGGTCCTAGCATTTGCTATATTCATTGACATACTTAAAAAACCTTGATAATTCAGCTCAATCCTGCATTTGACAAAATATATACAAATTCTAATAAACAGCCATAGGCGGTTAATATCGATTATTATAAAGGTCAAGTTAGGTTGCCGGCAGGTAGACCACTGCTTGAATTTAGCCTTTGTATCGTTTAGTAAATGCTTTGTCGCACTAGTTACAAGGTGTGATATTTTAGTAGAGAGATTTGAAAAAGATAAATAAATGTTGTTATTTGTATGATTTTTAAATATATATTTTATTTTTAAAAACCAAAATGTCAGTCATTCGTAAATCATTAAAATTGTATATACAAATTCTTATACAAGTTGTTCTGTTCTTAGTCCGCCTCTACTTTATTAATAAAAAAATAAGCTTTTTTGGACTAATATACTACTTCTTAGTCTCAAATCGACATGAACCTAATAAAGTGCAACTACAAAAACACTCGGTTAGTGCATGATCGCTGCCAGCTATTACGATTATTATCACCGCTTATTGGCGTCATAACTTACACTTCACACTTGAATTATATAGCTTCGAATTATTTATTGGCGGTTTGCAATGAGTTATATTTTATCCTATTCTATTAATACTAGTTCTGCTCACGAGCGACTGATAAAACTAGTGGTTCAACGAACTCGTGTAACGATTTAATCACGACATGCGTTTGGCAAATTTACAAGAACAAACACTTTATTATTAATATAAAATTTATTTACGAAGCCTTGATTTTGCATAATCATTACTTCTAATACATATGTATGAGAATATATAAATTTAATACAATCACAAATCACTTCATAAGAACTTCTTCCAAAGTATTTTAATACGTTTTTTTTTTTTTTTTTTATGGATACCGGATGGCAAACGAG